>JACEFZ010028473.1:97500-215181 GCA_014155875.1 Cepaea nemoralis
CTCTGATATCCTGGAAACAGTCTTTTCTGTCAAAATTCATGCAGTGTATATAGATAGTCTACTGCACGACCAAGCCATGAAGTAGTCTCTAACATGGCTCAGAAAGGAAGTGTCAACTAAATTACCTTATCAGGAATTAGCTTACTAAATGACTCAGACAGAAAGTAGTCTATTTCATGGCTCATAATGAAAGTAGTCTACTTCATGAAACATAAAGAAAGTAGTCTAGGATATGACTTTGACAGAAAGAAGCCTACTACAATGGCCTAGATATGAAGTAGTTTACTGCATGACCCAGATAGAAAGCAGTCTTTTACATTACTTAGAAAGGAAGTAGTACCTTTACAGATAGGAAATAGTCTGCACACTACCTAGATAGGAAGTAGTTTACTGCTACTAGCCATTTTGTTTTTCTTAATGTTGCATATCCCTTGCAGGACGTTACAGTCAACACCAGCATTTTTCAGCTGCTGTTGATGTACTAGGCAAGTTTTTACGTTCAGTAGTTTGCCATTGTTTCTGAACGAGTGGCTCCCAGCACGTTATAACACAACGCGACATGGCCTGCTGCACAAATTGGTCACGGCTGAGTTTCGAAAACCTGGTACCCGGCTCACGAACCGCGTTCGCAAGCCTTTGGCCATGGAGACCCATTACCTGGATACAAAATACTCCACTAAATGACACATCTGGAAAGTAGTCTACTTCATTATCCAGATAGGAAGTAGTCTATTACATGATATAGACAGGAAGTTGTCTCATACATGATATAGATAGGAAGTAGTCTCCTACATGATGCAAATAGGAAGTAGTCAACTACATGATGCAAATAGGAAGTAGTCAACTTGTCAAAGTCTCACATCTGAGGTTGCGACGCGTTGTCTGCGACAACGCCAGGCAACATAACAACGCGCAACCCTGAGTGATGTTAAACACTGCAGAGGGAATGTGGCGTCTTCGACGACGCCCGTATTAGCAGCCAGGCCCAGCAACTGAGCGACGCTAAAACTACCGCTGGTCAGCGGTACACCCCGTGAACCTTGCAGGGGTCACACCAGCTGACTTGAGCGCCAACTAGCGTGTAGAATGAAAGGCCAGTCAGACCGGGTTAGGCGCTTGTATGGACAGGTCGCATGAGTCTGCGAGTGGTTTTGAATCTGCATTGAGAGCTAGCCTGTGTGACAGTGGGAGACTGGTTCGAATGCTTGAGTATTTTGGCTTGTAAGTGATATGTATATTGATTGCATGTATCCTTATGTATTGTATTGATATTGTTCATGCTGTGATAATTGCTATGGATTGTCATTGCGCGATGTCTGTGCGATAATGAATGCAGCACGTAAATAAAGCTTGTAAATAACAGTTTCGGATATTCACTTCGTGTGATTTGATAGTTTGATATCGCTTCACACTTGCCAGAAAACGAGCTACTTATCTTGCTCTACGCAAGACTCTGACAAACTACATGATGCACATAGGAAGTAGTCAACTACATGATGCAAATAGGAAGTAGTCAACTACATGATGCAAATAGGAAGTAGTCTACTAAAAAACAATGTTTGCATATCCTTTACAGGACATCGCTGTCAACATCAGCATCTTTCAGCTGATTGTTGATTTCTTTGGCAAGATTACGCTCATTAGTTTGCCATTGCTTTCTGAGCGGCCGGCTCACATACCCGATAAGTTACAGACACAATTCGAACCACTGCTGATTCTGACCGTCGTTACGTTACTTACGAGAGTATACGAGATTACGGAGAAAAGTTGCTAACCTCTAGGCCAGGAAGCCGGCTAAGTAGTCTACTACATGATGAAAATAGGAAGTAGTCTACTACATGATGAAAATAGGAAGTAGTCTACTACATGATGAAAATAGGAAGTAGTCTTCTTCTTCTTCTTCTTCTTCAGCATTCCGAGCCATTGAGGTAAGTAGTCTTCTACATGATGAAAATAGGAAGTAGTCTACTACATGATGAAAATAGGAAGTAGTCTTCTACATGATGAAAATAGGAAGTAGTCTACTACATGATGAAAATAGGAAGTAGTCTTCTACATGATGAAAATAGGAAGTAGTCTACTACATGATGAAAATAGGAAGTAGTCTATTACATGATGAAAATAGGAAGTAGTCTTCTACATGATGAAAATAGGAAGTAGTCTACTACATGATGAAAATAGGAAGTAGTCTATTACATGATGAAAATAGGAAGTAGTCTATTACATGATGAAAATAGGAAGTAGTCTACTACATGATGAAAATAGGAAGTAGTCTACTACATGATGAAAATAGGAAGTAGTCTATTACATGATGAAAATAGGAAGTAGTCTACTACATGATGAAAATAGGAAGTAGTCTACTACATGATGAAAATAGGAAGTAGTCTATTACATGATGAAAATAGGAAGTAGTCTTCTTCTTCTTCTTCAGCATTCCGAGCCATTGAGGTAAGTAGTCTTCTACATGATGAAAATAGGAAGTAGTCTCCTACATGATGAAAATAGGAAGTCGTGCACTTCATGATGCAAATAGAAAGTAGTCTATTACATGATGCAAATAAGAAGTAGTCTATTACATGACTTAAACAGGAGGTTGTCTACTGCATGATCCTGATAGGAAGTTGTCTACTACATGGCCAGTTTAGGAATTAGTCTACTACATGACCTAAACAGGAAGTAGTCTACTGCATTACACACAGCAAGTAATCTTCAAATGGATCCAGATATAATGTAGTTAACAGCAAACAAAGAGTCGCTTAAAAGTCGACAGGGTCGACTTCATTGCACCGGGTTTTATCCCATATGGCTCGGTCTCTTTCCGCATCGCACTAAGCACGAACTCCGTAGCTCTAGCGACGACCCACAGGAGTCTCCGAAAAATTTAACTCGTGAACCGAAGGACGCGGCCTGGAATCGAACCCACAACCTTCGGAGCCCAAGCCAAACGGCTTGACCACTTCGCCATGAAGACTCCCTTGTAGTTAACAGCATGACCCAGGTAGGAAATAATTTACTAACCCAGTTAGAATATATTCTGTAAAATGACTCAGCTAGGAGGTAGACCCAACCATATATACACTATTACAAAACTTTACAAAAGTGACCAAGAAAATAAATGTCAATGAAATATGAAGAGGGAAACATATTCATTTTAAAATATTACAGAAACTACCAAGCAAATAGTAAATAAATGTGTAAAAAAATATGAAGGCTGATTATAAAGCCACAGAAGGGAACAATCCAAAAGCCACCCACACTGATTAATGCCAGAGTCGTGCCGTGCTATGATACAGAGGCGGCCGCATTAGGCGGCACTGAAAGGGGTGGCATTTAGAAGACTTGCATGATACCGAGAAAAGCTACCACACAGCCCCGATTAATGCTGTCAGCATTCAACAAGAGATTTGAAACACTGATATTCAACTGGGTATGACATGTGTGCGTGTGTGCACTGTGTGTGCACTGTGGTTTCTGGTGCTTGCATATTTTACTGTAGACAAACATTACGTTTGTTATTACTTATATAAAGTGCATTATCAGAAACACTAGGAATTTCTGGAGAAATTTAACAAACATCAGTAAACAGGCCCCACCCAGAGCATGAAAACTTTTTTGTTCAGAGCATGAAAAAACTGCATTGAAATATCTGAGACACCGGCCATGCATAGGTATACAATAAACTTCCCCAAGTTAACTTGCAATATGAACTTGAGTGACTGGCACCTTGCTGTCTTGACAGATGATAGTTTGTATAATGGAGTTATATCTCTCCATAACACAAAGCCTGCACTGTATTCAGAGACCATGTGTTGCCCATGCAGCATGATCCCTCTCTCGGCATGCCTAGTTTACTCAAGAGGAAAAGTAACACCAATACGTCTGGAACAAGACAAGCTGCAGAAGCTGCTGGATCAGCAAAGCAATACTCAAACTGTCTGCCTGTCGAAGCTTCCATCCTAGACCAGTTGCCAACCAAGGTTTAGGGCCTGATCTGCCCTGCCATGACATTTAGTCTTAGGATGCATTTACTCGCACTAGGGTATGGCTTGTACCCTCCCAATTGCACTCCTCTGCTCGAAGCTGTTGGCACAATATGGGGTGTTGGGTTTGGTGAGCAATGCCAAACATTTGGCGCTATAAAAAAACAGGTAGTAATGTCTACTGTCATATGGTAGCTCAGTCCTATCTGACTAAGACCTGACACTAATGAACTTGATTATGCATGTAATTAAACAGAGATTATATATATAAACTGATTGCCAAAAGCACAGAAGTTTGAGGATAAGGTTCTATTTATAGACGCTCAGTCTCTCTTTGACTTCTAATTTTGCTGAAACCTTCCAATACAGGAACATTCTGGAACAATACTTTATACTTATTACAACAACAAACAAGTCTCACAGCAAGAAGCTGCTGTGAAGATGTGAAGTGTTGGTAACATCACATTTTGTACGCCAGAGTACACAGAGGAAAGGTGGCCAGTTTTTTCCTCTGTACCGAATATCAATAGTTGGCATCGAACGTTTGTCCGACCATGCCTGTGCTATTGTCAGCGCAACACCCTAACCTTTAAACCAACGCGCCTGCTATGCTTATCACAAGCTTACGTGAAACGTCATGCACACTTCAGTGTTCTTTGTAACTATTTGTCAGAAGACAATTATCATTTATTCTAAGTATGATATAAACACATACAGTGTATCTTCAGAATTGCCAAGACATATGGTGACCAGAATTTTAGTATGACAGTTATCAATGGCTGTAGACTGCCACTCTAACCACATGGTCTGCTCTCTCCTACCACTATGATCTGATCATGCATTTAGTAGATGAAAGAAGCCCATTACTCAAATGCCAAGACCTGTGATTATTCAGAGAACATGCAAGCATGTTAAGATGTATGCGATGACAAGTTCAGATAACCCTCTTCACTTTTAGAGATTTATTTTATTGATATGGTCAGTGAAAAAACTTTCCTGAATATATATTAAGAAATACGCAATCAACAATCTAAATAAATTGTACAATGTTGTTCATTAGTTGCTGAATTATTTTCTTCTTTAAAATGTAAATGAATAATTAGTACACATTTGATTACATTAACATTATAAATTGTACTGCACTGTACAGATGATGCAGAAATAAGATCATGTACACATGAGGTTGTTATCTGAACCTGCCAGTGCACACAGACAAGCCAAACATTGGATAAGGACAGAGAAGACAGTGATTCAAGGTGCCCACAGAAAGTGTCAGGTGTACTCACCACATTAACAAATAAATGGAAGATGATAAAATAAACGGCCACGATAATCTGAATACTGGTGTCTGTGAGACTGTTCATAAGATCATTGGGCACATCAATCCAGCCCTCTGAACACATGATTTGGAACATGGACTTAAATGCCTGCAGCAAAGAGTCAGAGGGATCACAAACAGACACAACCTGAATCAGTTCTTTATATTTCCTCTAAAGAAAAGACACCAATGGAAAACACCAAAAGCACCACTACTGAAAGAGTGAGATTGCTTGTATTGCTGAAGACCTACCAGAATCATCTTTCTGTATCTCTCAGCACAAACTGATGTCACATTTATGAATAGCCATGTTTTAATATGTAACCACAGAGATTTATGTTCAACAGGCATTAAACACATAAATCTAACGTAACCCACTTCAGTATGAAAAATTATGCCTAGAGAAACATTTTTTACAAATTGGAAACAAAGCACAGCATGTTACAGAAAACAGAAACTTCATGTATGTCAAAAAGAGATGTTGTAGGTTAAGGTGAATGATTTCAACAAATTGTACATCTAACAACATACAGCTTATTGCACCCATACACAAAAATCAGCCACTTTCTGGAGTATACTTTTCTGATCATTAATTTTCTGTTATGAATATGTTACGTGCAAAATGTTACATACTCTTATATTTGTCATGGCCATAGTAAATATCCAGATTCACTTCATTTTTAAATGGCCATCACCCATATTTAAATGCATATTGTTTGTCTGTCAGAACTTCACAAATAAAGTATATATTTAGTGGTATGTTTAGATATGTTTAGTTTGCATTGTCTTCTTCTTCTTGTGCTGGTGCCTGGATTGGAGCAGACAATGGTGATGATCACTCTCTGCATCTTCTGTCATTTTCATGAAGTTAATTTTGCTTATATTATTATTTCTTTCCAAGATGTTAATACATTTCACATACATTTTTCTGTGTTTTCCTTTGCTTCTCTTTCCCAACTAAGGCATTCGCTAGTTATACAAAATAAATTTCATCGTAGTATATAAACACTTTGCTAACTTTGTGTATTTGAAATTTAAAACCAAATCCATTAAATTTAAATGTATAGCTGCTAGTGGAACAATCATTTAAAAACAAAAACAAATAAGTAAATGGAGCCAAATAATTACTGATATGTATTTACTTCTATTTAACCTTCAATAGTTTTGAGTGTTTGTTTACATCCTATGCTAAAATATATTTTGCATATTGAGATTACCTATGTACAGAAGTAATTTATTAATATTAACCAATACATAATCCCCCAAAAATATTAAATTCCAAACATTAACCATTAATTTTAAAAATGATTTCAATTGTAGACCATAGAAAAATCATTCTTCCTTTAAGATAATAAAGCCACATTTAGCAATTCTCTACTCACAACTAATAGGTATGGTTTATTTCTCTTTATTGCGTCTCATTTTATTATTTTGGTCAGATAGATTTATTTTAAAAAGTTAGTTCCACGTTCTTTACAGGATGCCGCAATCAACTCCAGAATTTATTGGTTCTTTGTGATTTTCTAGGTAATTTTTAAGTTCAAAAGTTTTCAACTGCTTTCTGAACGGCCAATGCTCATTTGACTGTGAAAATCAACACAAAGCAATCTGTTCCCATATAGCCTGCAGCTGACTTTGAACCCAGTATGTCACTATTGTGAAACTGTGTTCACTGCCCCTAGGCCACAGATGTATACAACCCCAAAGCCACAGACACTAGCTAGACTTATCCAACAGCAGAAAAGATGCACTATTTTTTTTTTCTGAAACAACCATGAATTATAATACTTTGATATGTACCTTAAAAGGTGGTGATTTAAAAATAGTCTTTAGACTCATATTGCATCTATCTATAGAAATCTTGAGTAAACTGTAGGTCTCTCCTTCGGCCTAAGTATAAAGTGTTGCATCTCAAATCTAACAGTTATTTGTGTAGCAAACGTCTTCTGTTACACGTTTATTCAGCCTGCTCTTGTCCCTGGATGTTGCTAAAGAGTGCTATAGGAAGACAATCACCAAACACACAGAGAAAGCCAGCCAAAGAGGAGTTTGCATGACATATGAAGCTTTATGATACGAAGTAAAGTGTTTACGATATCAGAGTAAGAACAAATGCTGAGCTTCAGCTCACACTCCAGCTCAAGACAATGACCTATTTATGGACAGACCAGAACAAATCGTTATTTTGCGCCTCAGAACAGGACACAATAGATTACACAACCACATGTATACAAAATTCAAGATTGGTGAATCAGCCATGTGCACATGTGGATTGGCCTCACAGACAGCATATCACTTACTCCATGACTGCCCAAAATATCTAGGCAAACCTTTTGGCCTAGAGAAACAACAGTTGAAGATAAACTATATGGACCACTGAGTGCACTGAAAAAAGACAGTCAAATTCATGCAAGAGACAACATTGCAGTTATAAATATATTTCAAGAGAATGAAAGAAGAAGAGGAGGAAGAAGAAGAAGAAGAAGAAGAAGAAGAAGAAGAAGAAGAAGAAGAAGAAGAAGAAGAAGAAGAAGAAGAAGAAGAAGAAGAAGAAGAAGACATCAAGCGCAGAGGTGATCCATGCTGAACAGGGGACATTATTTGCTATCATTCCAACAGGGAAGTAATTTGCTATCATTCCCAAGATGATGTAATTTCTATAGTTTCTACCACACTTGAATGATTATAAAATACAAATGATTGCAGCAAAAGAGAGGACAGAGTGAGGTTTATCAATGTAGAGAAAAAGAAGAAAAATAGAAAGGTGAGATGAAAATTAATTAATTAGCATCATGGGCCAGATAACATTGCTGAAATACTGTAAATAACTATGAATATGACCAAATGTGAGATTTTTGTCTGTTCTGCTTCTAAAAAAGGCCTCACACTTTAGGCATGATATGTTCTAATTTGTATAAATATTTAAGCAAATATAAACTAAATTCAGTTAACTATTAATGTTGAAATAAATATATAAGCTATCAATAGTACCACGGTTGGGGAGAGACAAAGAGAGAAACACAGAGAGAGTGGCACAGACAGACAAACTGACAAAGAGAGAAACACAGAGAGAGTGGCACAGACAGACAAACTGACAAAGAGAGAAACACAGAGAGAGTGGCACAGACAGACAAACTGACAAAGAGAGAAACACAGAGAGAGTGGCACAGACAGACAAACTGACAAAGAGAGAAACACAGAGAGAGTGGCACAGACAGACAAACTGACAAAGAGAGAAACACAGAGAGAGTGGCACAGACAGACAAACTGACAAAGAGAGAAACACAGAGAGAGTGGCACAGACAGACAAACTGACAAAGAGAGAAACACAGAGAGAGTGGCACAGACAGACAAACTGACAAAGAGAGAAACACAGAGAGAGTGGCACAGACAGACAAACTGACAAAGAGAGAAACACAGAGAGAGTGGCACAGACAGACAAACTGACAAAGAGAGAAACACAGAGAGAGTGGCACAGACAGACAAACTGACAAAGAGAGAAACACAGAGAGAGTGGCACAGACAGACAAACTGACAAAGAGAGAAACACAGAGAGAGTGGCACAGACAGACAAACTGACAAAGAGAGAAACACAGAGAGAGTTGCACAGGCAGACAAACTGACAAAGAGAGAAACACAGAGAGAGTGGCACAGGCAGACAAACTGACAAAGAGAGAAACACGGAGAGAGTGGCACAGACAGACAAACTGACAAAGAGAGAAACACAGAGAGAGTGGCACAGACAGACAAACTGACAAAGAGAGAAACACAGAGAGAGTGGCACAGACAGACAAACTGACAAAGAGAGAAACACAGAGAGAGTGGCACAGACAGACAAACTGACAAAGAGAGAAACACAGAGAGAGTGGCACAGACAGACAAACTGACAAAGAGAGAAACACAGAGAGAGTGGCACAGACAGACAAACTGACAAAGAGAGAAACACAGAGAGAGTGGCACAGACAGACAAACTGACAAAGAGAGAAACACAGAGAGAGTGGCACAGACAGACAAACTGACAAAGAGAGAAACACAGAGAGAGTGGCACAGACAGACAAACTGACAAAGAGAGAAACACAGAGAGAGTGGCACAGACAGACAAACTGACAAAGAGAGAAACACAGAGAGAGTGGCACAGACAGACAAACTGACAAAGAGAGAAACACAGAGAGAGTGGCACAGACAGACAAACTGACAAAGAGAGAAACACAGAGAGAGTGGCACAGACAGACAAACTGACAAAGAGAGAAACACAGAGAGAGTGGCACAGACAGACAAACTGACAAAGAATTATGAAAACATCTGTGAATTCACAAGGTTCTGTTGATAACTAATTTCTTTATTTTGAACATTATAAATTAAGTGGCAACAGTTTTTATATTTGTATGTTATTTTATATTTGACCATCTACATTTTTTATGTAAATATATTCATGTTTAGCTTCACCTTTCGACTTTCCTATCTCTTATATCTGATTTGCTTAAATGCTGAATCATCTTGTTTATCTAGATGTTTGAAAATCAATGTACCAAAAACCAGAGGTCATGATTTTTTTTAAAAGTTGCGTATCCCTTACGGGACGTTGCAGTCAACACCAGCATTTTTCAGCTGCTGTTGATGTACTAGGCAAGTGTTATGTTCAGTAGTTTGCCATTGCTTTCTGAACGACCAGCTCCCATACCAGCACGTTATAACACAACGCGACACAGTCTGCTGCACAAATCAGTCACAGCTGAGTTTCGAACGCCTGGTACCCGGCTCACGAACCGCGTTCGCAAGCCTTTGGCCATGGAGACATGATGATTGCAGGATCAGATATATATCTAACTTGAATAACGAAGTAAATCTTGGTTATTCAGATTCATTATGGGAAAACATTGTTTTGAATATAGCTAGATGTTTTTATTTCCTATTATAAATGATAAGAGCTACACTGAAAATCAACACTTACAGGCAACCAAAGAGCTATCTAGCCCATATGTTCCCATGGTCCATAAGGGAAGCCAAAAACAGTAACCCACCATGCGTATAAGAGGTCACTAAGGAGGGTTGGTGTGAAACTGGCTACTCTATCCCAAAAAAACTTTAGCTGTAGAATTCAACCAACCATAAACACGTGTAAAGAAAAAAGAAAGATAACAGTCAACAAAGATGAAAGGTGGTGCTTCTCCTATAAGAAGTATGACACAATACAGAGAAATCTGTAGGGATTCTTGAGTGTCATACTTCTTCTAGGAGAAGCACCACCTTTCATCTTTTCACTTAAAATCTCCAGGAGTTATGACACTTGGATTCATAGAACTATGTATTAAAAGTGGTAATAAAATATTAGGATTTTGGGATTATGCAAAACAAGATGGAAGGAAGAAGGCAAAAAGTTTCTAAATACAGGTGAAAAAGTTCTGTTCTCAGGCTATACAGAGTAAAATGTTTCTCAGTGGACCAAACACTATCTAAAGAGACAGAAAAGGCACTAATAAAGTGGGAAGCGGTGAGTTGTAGAATAAGACAGCAACATGTAAAACCTCCAGATAGAAAGAAAACAGTAATGTGATATAGTGTTATGCGCCTATAAATGATAAGGATGAATCAGTCAGGGAGGAAGTTTGCACGACATATCAAAGTAATATAGTTCATCATAGAAACAACAATATAAAAATTGTGATAGGTGACCTAAATGACAAGATAGGACTGGATAACATGCATTATGATGGGATCAAGCAGAAACATGAACTTGGAATAACAAGTAAAACTGGAGAATAATTCACCAATTTTTAAGCTGTGAATCAATAGGTCATAACAGGAAGTGTATATAAGAATACATAATACAATGTGGGTATCACCAGACTACAATAAAGAAAATCAGATTGATCAAATTTGAATTAATAAGAAATTTAGATTTCTATATGATGTAAAAATTTTAGAGCAGCAGTAGTAAATTCAGATCATAATCTGCTGAAATGTAAAATTATGTTGAAACTCAAGGCATACATAACATCTTATAGAATGAAAATCAGTGGATATCTAAGAAATCAAGAGACTAAGAAACAATTTATGATTACAGCCTTTAATAAATACCAAATTTTGCAAAAGTTACTAGGCGGGGTTTAAATGGAAGACAGCTGGCAGCAGGTAAAGCATTTGGAAATAATCGTGTATAGATATCCTTGGAAAAAAGGTAATGAAAACCTAAAGCAAGATAATACTGGAACTGGAAACCTTCAAGAAATAATAGAAGAAAGGAATTTTTAAAAAGCAGATTTAAACAATAGCAAAACCAGAGCTACTAAAATCAGATATTATTTAAAATACACAGGAGATAATATAATAACAGAGTTAGAAAGCAGATAAGGATGAATAAAAGACAATATTAAAATGGTATAGCACAGCAGTGAAAGGAAACCTCACAGACCACTAAACGACTATAAAAATAGCAGGAACATATAATCAACCAAGTGGATTGATCAAAAATTACAATGAGAAAGTTCCAACCAATATTAAAGATCAAATGAACAGATGGGTTAAATATTTAGAGGGATGTCTGAATAGACCAAAAGGACACCCCTACCTCCCAGATATCCAGCCTATAGAAGTGGAATTGGCTGTTAGTTGTGATAAACCATCTAAACAAGAAATTAGAAAAGATGCAAAACTCCTAAAGGATAGGAAAGCACTGGTCCTGATAGTATCCCAACAGAAGCTAGCCAAGCCAATATAAACATGTCAACTGAATCATTCATAAATTATTTAGCAGTGTCAGGAAGACTGAAGAACAATCAGCAGACTGGAGAGAATAATATCCGGTGAAGCTGCCATAGAAAGCAGGAAGGCAAAAATTATATAGAAACAATGTTACTGTCAGCTTATGGATAAATATTACGCAGGATTATTCTTGTGAGATTAAGAGATGCCACTGATAAATAACTAAGTGATTGCCAAGCAGGAGGTCAGCATGGCTGAAAGAAAAAGAGCACTCACTCCTAAACTTCCAGTGTGCTGATGCCGAGGTAGCAGGTTCAACCCCTACACCGGTCAATTAGACTAAAGTGTTGACTTCTTGCCCTTGACTTGAGGATGGAGTGCCTTTTGTCACCCATCTTTATTATTCTTGTTGATTATAGACTGAATTAGGAAACAACAATAACTACCACCAAAAATGAAATTCAATGGACTGCAAAGAAGTAAAGCAATGGCAAACTACTTTCTTTAAAGACACCTTACATATCATGTCTGTATGCAACAGCTGTGGACAGACATGATCACCAATGCCAAGCAAGATAGACTATAAGAAGATTACATTGTTATAGCCGTATAATTTTGGTGTAGGAACTTGTATCATGAACTTGTATGGTCTTTTTAGTCTATTATACTTGCTTTTTTTCCTATCAACAAAATACAACTTTTGGTGACTATTTATCCCTCCAGAACCACAACATATTCTGATTGGTTAGCCATTTTCTGTTATGTGTTGATAAAATGTATACTCTGGTAAATTTCTGCTTAAACCTAAAATCTGGTCTTTCAAACAGACTACTATCCTTACATATTATTGAGTTAATTTCCTACAATATCATCACCATCATTAAGTATTTCATCGCATGGGCTGATTGTGAAGCTTCCTGAACATTTCATTCCACAGTTGTCTGTCTTATTTGACTTTAATTCCATGCATGTCTCCAATTGTAGATCTGTGCTTGACTGCATTGTAAATGTTGTCCATGGTCTACTCCTTCTCAAATCTATACAAGTGGCTATTATACACTTGTCAGCAATAATGTGACATTGTGTAAGAAAAGTAGCTGCTTCTGAATTATAAAGTAACTATAAATTATTGTTTATTTCTGATTAACAAATTTGAGAATAAATGTTATGTATACAACTTTTAAGCATATTTCTGGTTATACTTTACTCTAGTGAACAAATCTGATGAGACGAGACGCTCCAGCCTATGAAACGCTGATTTGCATGAAAATGCATTATTTGTTTTTGTGTGTAACAAATTATAAACAGAAATACTTTCAAGACATTCCAACACCTTACACACATAAGACAGGGGTTCCTGAGTTTGGACTTATGAGGTTAAGTAAGAAGGACAGGAATAGAACAATGGCCTAGAATTTTTAAATTATCTGGTTGAGAAAACAAAATGTTTAATCCAGTCAGTGGCAACACATTCTGAAACAAATACAATGAACTAGAAATTAGTATCTAACTGGCATAATTAAAAGTGTACAAAATAATTGTGTGATTAGAAAAACAAAACCATGTATCTGACCTGATCAAATGTCTCAAATTTATCAAATCCCTGGATGAAACAGAACAGCTGCAGACTGATGCTGGAGGCTATGATCAGCAAACACATGGTAAACAGAATCAGGCTGCCTAGCTTTTTGGGAGGGCCAAATATCTGTTGTGGAAGAAAACAATATAATTAACCTAGTAGTATACATACAAGTTGTCCTATGTCAGTCGCTGCTCAGGGTGTAAACCGTTAGGTCATCACATAATCTAGGTCACGGCATGATGAGGTGTGGTAGCAAGTTCCTTTCCTCTCTTGGATTCCCACATAAATTCCAGAAAATTCTCAAAATTATCTGAGACCCATACATAAAGGTAGTTTCATGGCAGTTACTGCCATTGAGGTATGAAGTATAAGGCCTTTATATAATCTAAGTCACATCATGATGAGGTGTGAAGTATTAGACCTTCACTTAATCTAGGTCACAGCATGATGATTGTGAAGTATTAGGCCTTCACATTATCTAGGTCACAGCATGATGAGGTGTGAAGTATTAGACCTTCACATAATCTAGGTCACAGCATGATGATTGTGAAGTATTAGACCTTCACTTAATCTAGGTCACAGCATGATGAGGTGTGAAGTATTAGACCTTCACTTAATCTAGGTCACAGCATGATGAGGTGTGAAGTATTAGACCTTCACTTAATCTAGGTCACAGCATGATGATTGTGAAGTATTAGGCCTTCACATTATCTAGGTCACAGCATGATGAGGTGTGAAGTATTAGGCCTTCACTTAATCTAGGTCACATCATGATGAGGTGTGAAGTATTAGACCTTCACTTTTTCTAGGTCACAGCATGATAATTGTGAAGTATTAGACATTCACTTAATCTAGGTCACAGCATGATGAGGTGTGAAGTATTAGACCTTCACATAATCTAGGTCACAGCATGATGATTGTGAAGTATTAGACCTTCACATAATCTAGGTCACAGCATGATGAGGTGTGAAGTATTAGACCTTCACATAATCTAGGTCACAGCATGATGATTGTAAAGTATTAGACCTTCACATAATCTAGGTCACAGCATGATGATTGTGAAATATTAGACCTTCACATAATCTAGGTCACAGCATGATGAGGTGTGAAGTATTAGACCTTCACATAATCTAGGTCACAGCATGATGAGGTGTGAAGTATTAGACCTTCACATAATCTAGGTCACAGCATGATGATTGTGAAGTATTAGACCTTCACATAATCTAGGTCACAGCATGATGAGGTGTGAAGTTTTAGACCGTCACATAATCTAGGTCACAGCATGATGATTGTGAAGTATTAGACCTTCACATAATCTAGGTCACAGCATGATGAGGTGTGAAGTATTAGACCTTCACATAATCTAGGTCACAGCATGATGAGGTGTGAAGTATTAGATCGTCACATAATCTAGGTCACAGCATGATGATTGTGAAGTATTAGACCTTCACATAATCTAGGTCACAGCATGATGAGACCTTCATATAATCTAGGTCACAGCATGATGATTGTGAAGTATTAGACCTTCACATAATCTAGGTCACAGCATGATGATTGTGAAGTACTAAACCTTCACATAATCTAGGTCACAGCATGATGATTGTGAAGTATTAGGCCTTCACATAATCTAGGTCACAGCATGATGATTGTGAAGTACTAGACCTTCACATAATCTAGGTCACAGCATGATGATTGTGAAGTACTAGACCTTCACATAACCTAGGTCACAGCATGATGAGGTGTGAAGTATTAGGCCTTCACATAATCTAGGTCACAGCATGATGATTGTGAAGTATTAGGCCTTCACATAATCTAGGTCACAGCATGATGAGGTGTGAAGTACTAGACCTTCACATAATCTAGGTCACAGCATGATGATTGTGAAGTATTAGGCCTTCACATAATCTAGGTCACAGCATGATGATTGTGAAGTACTAGACCTTCACATAATCTAGGTCACAGCATGATGAGGTGTGAAGCATTAGATCTTCACTTAATCTAGGTCACAGCATAATGAAGTGTGAAGTATTAGGCCTTCACATAATCTAGGCCACAGAATGTGGTGTGATGGCTTATTATTTTCCCTGATTCTTTTACTCCTTAGACAATTTCCAGAATATGGTGGTATGGATTTTCTGCCCAGAGCATGCAGGTGTGCAAGGAAATGAAACAAGCTGTTGGACTGGCAGCACCTGTGGACGGCAAGCTACTTTATGGGAAGGCTGATATGATGAAGGCTAACTGGGACAAAGTGGAAGATGCAGCAAAACTGACGGTGAATCCGCACCTGGAGAGGCTGATTCAGCAGAAGGGGAGCAGAGGGCCTGAAAGACACTTGGTGCATAGGGTCAAATGCAGGCGGATGTACCACTGGTACCATCAGTATGTGAACATTTCCTTGGCTATTGAAGAAGTTAACAAAGCAGGTGTGGGAATGTCCAATGATGCTGATCTTTGAAATCATACTTTCCATAAAATTATCTAGTACCATTTTATAAGGCTGGCATGTATTCTGAGAACTCACAATGAAACCATGTTTTTGCATGCTAATTCCACGGAAGTCTCACCTTGAAACAGAATCCCTCTAACATGGGTGATGCCTTGATCAGCCTGAACAGCCTCATTACCTGTAAGACAAGGATGTCATATGAGAATGTTATTTATGCATGAATAAAAGCAATTTCCATCCACCCAACCAGCACTCTAAAATGTTTACGAATTTAAAGCACATATTCTCGCAAAGAAAAGACAAAACAGTCAAACAAGGGTTTTCCAAATTTAATTTTAGGGTTTTTCTGTCTCTTTGAATTTGTATACAATTTAAGAATACAGTTTAAGGGTCGGCTAACTCCAAATATTGTTAAAATTATTCAAGTTAGTTGCATATCCTTTACAGGACGTCACAGTCAACACCAGCATATTTTGCTGTTGTGATCTCTTGGCAAATTTACGTTCAGTAGTTTGCCATTGCTTGCTGAACGACCTGCACTCATACCATTTTGTAAAAACCAACGCAAAATGGTCTGATGCCGTTTCGAACGCAGGTATCCGGGTTTACGAACTGCGTCCATAACCCCTTAACCACTGAGCCGGCGAAGAACATATTACTATACTAATAAAAGGATGCAGCAAGCCTTATTAATGTCAGAGGAATGGTCAAAAATATGGCTAGTGAAGTTCAATGATGAGAAAACAACATGCAGTGTTGTCTCTCCCAAATATAATGTAGCACTGTAAGCTAGTGTTGAACAGAAAAATACTACACCAGCAAGACAATCTAAACCTTTGATCGCCGCCTGCCATGAAAGACACAGGTTACGACAAATTAAACAGTGCCAGCTACACTAACCCTTGATACATACAACTGCCGAAAGTTATTTGAATGCTGTCTCAGTGCAGATTACAAGCTCCCTTAAAAGTATTAAGGTACACTACATTCACACAGCAGCCTGATGATCGAGACTTCACTGACAACATTATCCTCCTTTACCACACATGATATCAGATGCAAGATAAATTAATTACACTTGATACGAGGTCGCAACAATTATACTAATGTTATAAACAAGTAAACATTTCCCTTTACTCTAGCTGAGAAATCCCATCTATATTTCTCACCATGTTAAACAGAACCATCAGTGTATACCGTTATGTTATCTCTCCATGAATGTTCATCCATCTATTTTTGTATCTCCAATTCTGCCAAACCATGAGGCCACTCTACATTCTTAGCCAAATGAGGTGACTACCTGGTGGAAGCTGCTCTTGTGTGCTAATGTTGATCCATGCCTATTCCCTGTCTTTCTGCTTGACTGAGGTCCCTTTCTCAATAGTATCTTCTGCTCGTGCCATCCATGACCTTCTCATATTGAATCAGCTTCATTTGAGATAATTCAGGCTACTTTACAGTTAATCCAGATTCCAGAGCAACACACATCAAGGTGAGATAGTCATCTACACCGATGGGTCAGTGTTGAGAAACAGACGTAGTGGCTGGGGCTTTATTGCAAAGGCTAATGGGCGAGTCTTGAAAAAAGAGAGCCTGGCATATGGAGGTGGAGGCAGTAACAGCGGCATTCCGGTGGCTAGAGGAGACTACTGCAACACACGTTGTATTCATTATGGATTCAAATAGTAAGCTTAGCAAGGTGGAGAAAGGAATGTTTCGTGTGGAATGGCTCTCGTCACTTCAGAGGTCACAGATTGTGAGAATTGTATGGATATATTGCCCTGGCCATGCGGGTGTACGGGGGAATGAACAGGTTGATAGGCTAGCAGGGACTGCACCTCTTGGTGGTATTTTGCCTATGGACAAGGGGGAGGTGGTCGTGTGCTTGTGGGACCAGGTGGAGAAGGCAGAGGAACAGACTGAGAACCCATATGTGGAAAGAATGAGATTGCGGGGGATCGGCAGGGATTCCGAAAGAATCTCAAAACTGAGAGGGAAGACCAGGAGAACATTAATCAGATAGCGGTGGGAACGATTAGTAGTATGACTCTTCATTGGCTGTTGAACGAGGGGACTGAGCACGTATGGGAATGTCCTGAGTGCACTGATGTCTGTTCTTGACTCAACTCAACTCAACAACCTTACAGTTAATGACTGTCATAAGTGGTAACTCGTATGTAGGCCTTGGCCCTTGCCAGCATAAATCTCAAATACACCAAAGTTAACCAAAAGCATCTATCTGATCTGGATATCTCGTGCACAAACCGACATGATTCACATTCCTTCATTTTGAATGTGTTCCAGTTTTTCACATTGTGAAGCAGATAATGTTAAAATTTATGGACCATAATCAATTACGAGAGGAACAGATGTTTTAACGATACATCAAGCACTGTCTATGTGACACAACCATAGTTTTCAGAGATACCATAAATGTTTGCTTTTGATAAGTCTGCTGAACATGATAATTTCATGACAGGCTATGATTAAATGCCAAATCCAAGTATTTTAACCTATTGTTTCTTTCATTACTCATCCTGATTATAGATAAGCAAGGCAGGTCAACTTTCTTTACCATTAATTTGTAGATCTGCACACATCTTTATCATGTCGACACATCTTACTTTATTGAAAGCCTTATTTAGTCAATGAAGAAAATATAGGGTAAAGTTCATGCAACATAAAAGGTAAATATAAAACTTGGACCGGCAATATTTTTAAACACTGCACAGTCATTAAAAATACACCCTGTGGTCTGTGTGTACTTCTATCAAGCACTCTATTAGTCTTTTGTATATAATGAGCTAATACAGACGGTACTATTACATAAAACAATCTAAAACACACTGTACCTATACCAAGTCATAAAACAATCGAGAACACACCTGGAAAGATGTCAACGGTGACCGGTAAAAGTAAGGAATGATGTGTAGTGCTGTTCCAATTACCAGGACAAGCTCAAACACATGAAGAGATCGCTTCAGGTATCCTCGCAGTCCCAGACACCAGATCTTAAAGAGGGCTTCCAAAGAAAACAGGACTGTAAGGACAACCTGGCTCCAGAAAAAAATAAATTATTTATTGGTGAATGGTCTGACATAAATTTATAATTGAAAACATACAATTGTGCACCACTTGTAAACATACGGTATTGTGCACCACTTGTAAACATACGGTACTGTGCACCACTTGTAAACATATCATAGTGTGCACCACTTGTAAACATATCATAGTGTGCACCACTTGTAAATATACTATAGTGTGCACCACTTGTAAATATACTATAGTGTGCACCACTTGTAAACATATCATAGTGTGCACCACTTGTAAACATATCATAGTGTGCACCACTTGTAAATATACTATAGTGTGCACCACTTGTAAATATACTATAGTGTGCACCACTTGTAAACATATCATAGTGTGCACCACTTGTAAACATACTGTATTGTGCACCACTTGTAAACATATCATAGTGTGCACCACTTGTAAACATACTGTATTGTGCACCACTTGTAAACATATTGTATTGTGCACCACTTGTAAACATACTGTATTGTGCACCACTTGTAAACATATCATAGTGTGCACCACTTGTAAACATATCATAGTGTGCACCACTTGTAAACATATCATAGTGTGCACCACTTGTAAACATATCATAGTGTGCACCACTTGTAAATATACTATAGTGTGCACCACTTGTAAACATACTGTATTGTGCACCATTTGTAAACATACTGTATTGTGCACCACTTGTAAACATATAGTGTGTACCACTTGTAAACATACTGTATTGTGCACCACTTGTAAACATACTGTATTGTGCACCACTTGTAAACATATCATAGTGTGTACCACTTGTAAACATACTGTATTGTGCACCACTTGTAAACATACTGTATTGTGCACCACTTGTAAACATATCATAGTGTGTACCACTTGTAAACATACTGTATTGTGCACCACTTGTAAACATATCATAGTGTGTACCACTTGTAAACATATCATAGTGTGCACCACTTGTAAACATACTGTATTGTGCACCACTTGTAAACATACTGTATTGTGCACCACTTGTAAACATACTGTATTGTGCACCACTTGTAAACATATCATAGTGTGCACCACTTGTAAACATACTGTATTGTGCACCACTTGTAAACATACTGCATTGTGCACCACTTGTAAACATACTGTATTGTGCACCACTTGTAAACATATCATAGTGTGTACCACTTGTAAACATATCATAGTGTGCACCACTTGTAAATATAGTATAGTGTGTACCACTTGTAAACATACGGTATTGTGCACAACTTGTAAACATACTGTATTGTGCACCACTTGTAAACATACTGTATTGTGCACCACTTGTAAACATACTGTATTGTGACCACTTGTAAACATATCATAGTGTGTACCACTTGTAAACATATCATAGTGTGCACCACTTGTAAATATAGTATAGTGTGTACCACTTGTAAACATACGGTATTGTGCACAACTTGTAAACATACTGTATTGTGCACCACTTGTAAACATACTGTATTGTGCACCACTTGTAAACATACTGTATTGTGCACCACTTGTAAACTTACTGTATTGTGCACCACTTGTAAACATACTGTATTGCACCACTTGTAAACATACTGTATTGTGCACCATTTGTAAACATACTGTATTGTGCACCACTTGTAAACATACTGTATTGTGCACCACTTGTAAACATACTGTATTGTGCACCACTTGTAAACATACTGTATTGTGCAACACTTGTAAACATACTGTATTGTGCACCACTGGTAAACATAGTGTATTGTGCACCACTGGTAAACATACTGTATTGTGCACCACTTGTAAACATACTGTATTGTGCACCACTTGTAAACATACTGTATTGTGCACCACTTGTAAACATACTGTGTTGTGCACCATTTGTAAACATAATGTACTGTGCATCACTTGTAAACATACTGTATTGTGCACCACTTGTGAACATACTGTATTGTGCACCACTTGTAAACATAGTGTATTGTGCACCACTTGTAAACATACTGTATTGTGCACCACTTGTAAACATACTGCATTGTGCACCACTTGTAAACATACTGCATTGTGCACCACTTGTAAACATACTGTATTGTGCACCACTTGTAAACATACTGTATTGTGCACCACTTGTAAACATACTGTATTGTGCACCACTTGTAAACATACTGTATTGTGCACCACTTGAAGTGGCTACAACATGTACAATTAGATTGGCTCCAGAAGATGAGACTCTGGATTAAGTAAAATATATGGTTGGTATTTTATTCCAATATATTTTTGGGTATTCTATTCTGATATTTCTACAAGTCATGTTTTGGTAATCTTTGTGTTGACATGGGGTGGCATTTTCTGTTACACATCCGTCTGAAGCAATGAGCTTACATCTACCATCAACAATCATGACCCAACATGCAGCATCATCATCCTGTGGCAGGTCCTTTGCAGGATGCTGCTCTCAGCATGGCCCTCTGAACAGATTATTGATTCTTTATCTTTTCTCCTGCCACATGCGCATTCATGCTTAAGGTGTCTGCAATGTCCTGTGTCCATCTGGTGCCTCCTCCCTCTTCTCCCAGAAACCATGCCTTCCATTCTTTCATGCTCAAGGTGTCTGCAATGTCCTGTGTCCATCTTGGTGCCTCCTCCCTCTTCTCCCAGAAACCATGCCTTCCATTCTTTCATGCTCAAGGTGTCTGCAATGTCCTGTGTCCATCTTGGTGCCTCCTCCCTCTTCTCCCAGAAACCATGCCTTCCATTCTTTCATGCTCAAGGCGTCTGCAATGTCCTGTGCCTATCTTGGTGCCTCCTCCCTCTTCTCCCAGAAACCACGCCTTCCATTCTGTCCAATCCACTGATGATGTTTAATATGGCCAAAGTGTTTCATTTCTGAGACAGGTATGCTGATGCCGAGGTAAGGGGTTCAATCCCTACACCAGATAGTTGGAATAAAATGTTGACTTCTCGTCCTTGACTTGGGGGCGTAATTTACAAATACCTCAGAAGTCAGAGTGGGTTCGCCTGATGGCGAGGGACACTGGTAATAGGGACAGCTAATCCATACGCAAAATCCAGTCCAGTGCCATTAGAAGTAGTGTGTAAGGACTACGCTTGAGTCCACATTTCTGAGACATGATTGTGTTTATGAGTCAATTTTCTTTTATGTTCAGACCTTGTTGAATGTCAGTATTTTAATTCTTGGACACAATATCATACAAACTTTTGACAAATGAGCTTGCAGAAAGGCATTATTTGAATACTAGTGCTAAAAATTAACTTCTTTGTCTTTATTAACAAATGCTAGCTATATGTCTATTCCTCAATGGGCCATGATCAGCTCAAGCTCTCACACATCCTCTACAGCAGTGGTTCTCAAAAGGTGGGGAATTCCCCCCCCAGGGGGGAATTTTAGGGTAGGCCTATCCAGGGGAGGGAGTTAAGATTATTTCAAGATCACATTAATACAAGAACCAGTTACTTGATATTGTTTTTCCCTCTAAATTTTATGGTTCTGTACTTCTCGCCCCAATGAAATTCATTTTATAAAGTAAGTAGACCCGCAAATCACATGTTATGTAGATGTCTAGACTTGGTCTAGTATGTGTTATTAAATTTAGCTTCCATTTTTATGTGTACTGCGTAAGGGTGGGTGGTGGGATTTATATAGAGGAAATTCTAAAGGGGAGGGGGGGGGGGGGGGGAATGACGTTCTGAACATATGGTAAAGGGGGGGATGGGCCATAAAAGGTTGAGAGCCACTGCTCTACAGTTTATCTTGTATAGTTGTTTCTGTGTGCTAGATTTTTATTGTCTAGCAAAATCTAGGCAGCCTTGCTGTATGTGCTCTTGTGTTTGATTGAGAACTCCACATGGATGGATCAGGCAGAAGACACACAATCAGAGAAATGTGTTTGCTCTGAAACAATGGGAGAGGAGAGGAGTGGGTCACAAAGCCAGAGGAAATGTCCTACCTGTGTTGGGTCATATTCATATTGGATCGGGAGTGTAGGGATTGGCCAGCATGTAGTGCTGAATGCGAGATGCAACAATTGAAACATGACAACTTGTGCCCAGGTGATGTAATCATCTACATGGGTGGCTCTGTGATAAGAGGCAAAAGACATGTTTGGGGTTTCATAGCGAAGGTTAATGGTCAGTGTCTAGTATGGGAAAGCCTGACACAGATACATTTATTTGCAGATGACTTTGGTTAAAATGTTCATTATATCTGTGTGTGTTTTCTTTCGTGGTGATTCCTAGTTCTGTTTTGTGTTCATTCAGTTTCCAGTCAAACTCAGCAGAAGCCACTCAACTTTCTTTTAATACCATATCCAAAGATCATTGGTTGTCTACTTCTGCTACTAAACATCCTCATCATCATCACGTACCACACCAACCAGCGAAGGCGGTCATGGTTCACCATCTCACATAACCACAGTCTTGGATCAAGTCTGTGTTCTTGTCCTGATTATGCCATGTGGCCAAGCCATCCAGGTATTTATCTCTCTGCATTTCCCTTCCTCTTTTCCCATCAATTTTGCCAATTTTCACTAACTTTTCTAGTTTTTCTCCTCATAACGTTCCCAAAATATCTTGATCATCTGGGTCTAATTTGTCTAATCAACTTACATTTTTCATTTATGTCTTGAAGGACTGTCTCATTCATTTTTCTGTCTGTCCAAGGTATTCTTTGCATTTTCCCCAGAAACCTCATTTCCATTGCCATAGATGTTTCTCAATTTGTCTGCCTATTGTTCAAGTTCTATATGCAAAGAATAATATAGTTTCTATTTAGCACTTCAGCACTTTTTTTCTCACAGCAATCGATAGCCCCTCTGTGATGAGTATATTTTCCTTTTGCAAAATATTACCACTACTAGCTGCTCATTGTATACAATATAAGCATTTACTAAATGCTGCAGATCTTTTTAACTGTCTGCAACCAACACTGTATCATCTTGACGTACCTCAGCATAGTAAAAGCCATCAAGTTTATCTTCAGGTTTCTTGGTATAGTGGTCAAATCGGAGACTTGCTGCTGTGATAGCATCAACCAACACCATCAGAAGTATAAACGTGTGGAAGAAATTGGACCGCAGAACTCGCTGAAAAATTGGCGGGGCTAAGCCATTCGTTTTGTTTTCATCTACCATCACTAGACGCCATGCTCCTCCATCATTCTGGATTACCTGGCAAATAGGAAAATATAAAGAAAGTTAGTAATTTATTCTTCTGTTCCAAACAGATGTTACTTTAACGTATTCAAATCCAAACATTGCTATGTTTAGTAAGAAGCACATGTTAGGACATGAAAGAGTTAAAATGTTAACATAAGGAACAAAAGGAGTAACATAACAATTGGGATCATTATCTTATAGTTGGTTCTTGGATATGGAAGAATAAAAATGTTGATATATGGAACAAAAGGAACTAACATAACAATTGGGATCACTATCATGTAGCAGGTCCTTGGATATGAAAGAGTTAAAATGTTAACATAAGGAACAAAGGGAGTAACATAATTGGGATCATTATCATGTAGCAGGTCCTTGGATATGAATGAGTTAAAATGTTAACATATGGAACAAAGGGAGTAACATAATTGGGATCATTATCATGTAGCAGGTCTTTGGATATGAAAGAGTTAAAATGTTAACATATGGAACAAAGGGAGTAACATAATTGGGATCATTATCATGTAGCAGGCCCTTGGATATGAATGAGTTGAAATTTTAACATATGGAACAAAGGGAGTAACATAATTGGGATCATTATCATGTAGCAGGTCTTTGGATATGAATGAGTTGAAATGTTAACATATGGAACAAAGGGAGTAACAAAACAATCAGGATCATTATCATGTAGCAGGTCCTTTGCAGAACGTTGTCCTCATCAAGCCTCTCTCTCTGTGGCCATTTCTCCTGTCTTATGCACCCTCGTGAACTAAGTGTCTACAATGTCCCATGTCCGTATTCATGCTGGTCAACCCTGCCTCTTCTTCGGGATAGAGTGGGTTACTGTAACACATGGCTGGGGCACGCATTAAGACAAGTATGTCATGACTGAAGTAACCAATAAACATAAGATTGACTCATGACCACTGTGTTGATAGGTGAGTGCACTAACTACCATATTAAAACAGCCTCTAAGAACCATGTTGTTAGAAAACAAGATGGTTCTCAGCTGGAAATGGAGCCTGTGTCACTATGTTTACAAGGTAAACTTAGTCATCACCGTATTAAGATTGTTTTCATTTAAAGAATATGGCTGAAGTACTGGTCAACCCAAGGTTACCAACTAACAGTATACCACAACAAGCAATGATGTACAGACCAGATGGAAGCAAAGGAAGAGGCCGACCACGTAAACGATGGGCACATGGAATAACAGAGCCCATGGGAATATCGATACATGAAGCCCATAAGTGGGCACTCTCCCGCTGTTTATACTTCACCTCGACACCGCAAGGTACAAGAGGAACATGCTGAAATGAGATGAGACACACTGATCCCATGAAAGATGTGTCCAGTCCACGAAAATGATACATATAAGTAACTTTTTTATTTTCTTGTAGTGTTTTTTATGCAGCTGTGTCTGTGTATGCTTGTTTTTGTGTGTGCTGGGAAGACTTTAGCCGCAACGTCCATTTTGTTACTTGTGATCATTTTCTAGTACAGCTTACTGTCTACTTCTCGTTTTTTGGTGATTCATTCATTGAATTATACCCAAGCATGATCCAAAGTATGGGAGCCATAGTAGGATAGTGCCTGCTAGTCCAGTGCTCATGGGGTCATTGGTTCATCTACATGGTTTTTCAAAATTTACCAGGGCTCCCAGGTTGATGCAGTCTATAAGGGACATCATGAAATGTCTTGGGGAGTCAAGGCGGTTGGCATAACACCGACCAAATCACCCACAGAATGTTGATTGGTCTATACAAATATGGGTCTAGAAACATGTCCCCATTGCACTTTAAGGTCAGTTTAAGATTCCTTTACTTGACTATGATCTAAAGTATGGGTTGTGTAGATGTCCTTACAAGACTGTAGAGAAGCACTTGTTTGGAGTGTTAAACACTAGTGGATAGCTGGCAACAATGTATTTCTCCTGAACATAACACACAGTAAAATCTGGAATGAACTAATAAATATGAACATATTTTACTGCATGGTGTCTGTTAGAAGGACCAAAGTTCTAGCACAGCTGGATCTGTAGCACCAGTTAGAAGATGACACACATAAAAATAAGTGTGATGGCGATGACTTTTTAAAAACTATTATTATAATATTATATTATTATACAATATGACTTTTTTCTAACTATTATTAATAATTGCTGTGAATCTTTTAGCTATTTGTATTCTGTATAAAAGCTGGAATTAACTAATAAATATTAACACAATTTACCATATATTGTCTGTTAGAAGGGTCAATGTTCTAGCACAGCTGGATCTGTAGAATCAATTAACAGATGTTGATGTGGCCAAAAAGATAAGAGCACTCTAGCTCTTAAACTTCCAGTGCAGTGACGATGGGGTAGTGAGATTAATCCTGACACCAGTCAGTTGGACTTCTACACAGACTTCTCATTCAGAATGCAATGAAAAACTAATTGCTCAGAAAATCATCTTGGAGTTGGGTTGATTGAAATGCCACATTTGAATACATAAAAACAAGTGTGATGGTGATAATGACGATTTAATTCTTTTAGCTATGCAGATAGATCTTGACTTACCAATGCCTCTCTTACAAAAATGCAGGTCCATCTCAAGTGTAGCAATGATGTGTCAAATACGTCAGTGAAATAAATGTGTAAATTAAAAGGATTTCATCAATCATGCGTGATCTAAGGTCTGCCATAAACCAAGGAGAGATAACCTACCTGGCTGGCATCTGACTCGGCTGTGCCGCCCCTTGACCCCCACATCTGCTGAAATTGAACTCTTATCTCTGCAAAGGTTTCAATGATGACAGCAATGAACACATTCTGAAAGGAAACAAATGTATGATCAGTGAGCAACACTGAAAGGAAACAAATGTATGATCAGTGAGCAACACTGAAAGGTAGAAAAGTGTTTAATACACATGCACTCTAGAAATTGGATAAGAATTGGTTGTATTTAAACATATTCTTCAGGTGATTTGTCTGGAGTAGACAATGATAAAGAAAAAAAAAGTGGAGGAGGGAGGGAAAGAGGAACAACAGAAGTGGCAGCAGCAGGATGGGGAGAAGAGAAGGAAGTGGAAGAAGAAAAAGGAGGAAGAAAATGGAGGAGTAGGCAACAGAAATTTATGACGAAAAATAGAATTTACTCCCATATACAAGACTGCAACATTTAATTAAAATCATGATTAAGTTTTCTTAAATGTGTTTGTAAAAAGAAAGTAACAGCATAGAGGAGTGGTGACTGTCCTAGTTTTATTATACAGAAGGCACTAAATGAAAAGTATGAGTGTCAGCAGACAAAATGGTAATGAGTTCATTGGAACAGGTGGGGCAGCAGGATTAGGCACATGAGGCATGGAGACCAGCACATAATAAACATGGACAATTAAGACAGGCTTACATGACAGACTGCTTAGCATAGAAATAGCCAAGTGAAAAAAGGCATAATGTGAAAAGCAGAAAGAACAGAGGCTGGATCATTAGCTTACTAACTGGATGGACAGAAGTTTGAAATCAGAATTGTGAACGTAGTATGACAGAACTTACTGATGTGGGAAAGACCATCCATGATATGTGTTGACAACAAAATATTGTTGTATGAGACAGCCGTTACAAATTGACTTATCTGAGGAATGATATACATTGGTGTAACTGATGTGACATCTGAGAATTTTCAGCAGATCTATCTACTAGAGAACTGAGAGACGGACACTAATGAAAATAACTCAGTAGCAAGACAGCATGATGGCTGACCATGACAGCCAGTTATGTTGAAATGGGAACTAGCTCTACCATGATGGTAAATAAAAGGATCCCTTTACACGTCTAGAAACATATTGAGCATATTGTACCCATCTGATATTTATATAGACCAATTGGCACGTAATACATGATGTGGTCAATATCACACTGGCTGGTATATTGTACCCATCTGATATTTATATAGACCAATTGGCACGTAATACATGATGTGGTCAATATTACACTGGCTGGTATATTGTACCCATCTGATATTTATATAGACCAATTGGCACGTAATATGTGATGTGGTCAATATCACACTGGCTGGTATATTGTACCCGTCTGATATTTATATAGACCAACTGGCACGTAATATGTGATGTGGTCAATGTCACACTGGCTGGTATATTGTACCCATCTGATATTTGTATAGACCAATTGGCACGTAATATGTGATGTGGTCAATATCACACTGGCTGCCTTTATTTCCCAGGATATTCCCTGATACCCTGTTTAAGTTGGTACACCTGGGAGGCCGGCTCTGTGGCGAAGGGGATCTGAATGCAATTTGCAATCCCGCATACCGCATCTGGAACACAGATGCGGGTGATTTAAATGTAGGCCGCCTTGCGTAGGTTTCCATATAATGGTATGAGTGTCGGTCGTTCAGAAAGCAATGGCAAACTATTGAAAGTACATTTGCCCAGGAATCACAGCCAAACAATGCTGGAGTTGACTGCAACATCCTGTAAAGGATATGCATCTAACCAACACCTAGCAGCCTAGATCAGGTTTAAAAAGTCTGCTGAAACATGTGACTACTGGGCCGGGGGCAAGCACACTAGCCACTGCATCACCACAGCTCCCATCAGCATTTTTCTTCTCCTTCTGCCTGGAGCATAGGCCCTCAGCCAGCCCACATGAAGCCCTGTGTAGACTTGTTCATGATTGCATGGATTCTGCAGCTAAAGTGTTCTATGGGATGAGATAACCAGCCCCACATCAACCCTCCTTGGTCACCACTAGTGACATACATGGCTGGGTACAAAGCTTCCCAAACAGTCCCCCAGTAAAACACAGGTGACAGCACTTAAGAGCATACTAACAACACACTTGTTTACCTTGACCAACCACGCCAAAAAGAAGATGAGAGAGATAAAGTAGAGGTAAGCCTTCCATGACTGAAGGCTGTCGATAGCATTGTACATCAGAAAGACCCAGCCTTCCTGTGATGCAGCTTGGTAAACTGTAAACACACTTGTTGCTGAAACACAAGATTTGTCATTACAGAGTTCATTTAACATTGCTGGTGTGTTCCATGGGGGTTTCTAGAGCAAAGAATTAACAATTTCTGTCCTAAACATTTGTTCTGTTACCCAATCCTGTTCTTCATCTCAGGAGAGGTCAAGAAGTTTGATGCCTGATTCACATATCATGGGGAATGTATGTTATTTCTCTGTATGGTTTCAGAGTTTTGACTATCATTACCTTCATCATCATCAAGAAGATTTTCCTATGCAGCACTTTGCCCTCATAACAGTCTTTCAAAATGTCACTTTATCATAAGCTCCCAATACTGAGGATAAAATCAAGTTCCTAAATCCAATGTTGCTGACAAAATCAATTTCCCCAATTTCTTGTTGCTGACAAAATCAATGTTTCCAGTTTCTAGTAACTGACAAAATCAATTTCCCCAGTTTCTTGTTGCTGACAAACAAGTGAAATTCAAGTTCCTCAGCTTATGTTTGTCTATAAAGTTGTTCAGTGCAAAGGCTTTGACATATCACTCGACTACCTATGAACTTATTTTCAGGAAATTATCTTGATGCTTTTCTCTTGATGTCCTAAGTTTATGTCTAAATACTGTGTTATTTGTTACTTGTTACCAGAAGCCACATATAAGCTTCCTTACTGCTCATCCATCCACTACTCCTATGTAGCCAACAAACAGCTGTATCCCCATTTACATTTAAAGAGGACAAATGTCACATGATTTATTACTTGCTATCAGAACCCACATATGGAGACTGAGACTGTCACAGGAGCTCTGAGATGGCTTTGTTTATAAAACGTCAGTGTTACAAGTATTATCATAGGTAGAATAAGGCAGTCTCCATGGTGAAGTGGTCAAGTCATCTGCCTCGCCCTCCAAAAGTTGTGGGTTCAATTCCGGGCTATATCTTTCGGTTGACAAGTGCATTTTTCTCAGACTCCTGTGGGTCGTTGCTGGAGCTATGGAGTTCATGCTTTGTGCGACACTTTTGACAGGCCGCCCTGTGGAAAGAGACTGAGTCATATGGGGGTAAGACCCGGTGCAATGAAGTTGATCCTCTTGACTTTTAAGACTGTTTAAAAGTGTAGCCATAATGAAATAAATATCTTGAAAGCATTCATCTAAAATTTCCTACAACAATTGATACACCTAAAAATAACAAGAGTTCTCCCTTCCTCCTTAGAAAGAATATATGAACCTCTAGAGGTTTGAGCTCACAGGGTGGGAACCACTGATCTAGAGAAAGTTAGCATTATATATATAACTGCAAGTAGAATGGATATGCTGATTACTGAGTTAAGGCGGTGCATAACTAGCTGTGAGAGCACAGCAGCTAGCAAGCTTGTTTGTCGGCCCGGTGATCATATGCTTAAATCACCATCGAGTCATATTTTTTAAAAACTGTCCTATTTTCAAGGTCTATCTAGTCTACAATGAGTACCAGGAAATGTCTGGGAAGTACAGGCAGCCAGCAAGATACTGACCACATCTCCCATTCAGTGCCCACTGGCCTATAACAATATGGGGTTAGCAACACATGTCTAACACACCTCAAGGCATATAAAGGGGTCCTGGCCGTGATTTCCCTTCAAAAGCAGGAGGAAGAGAAAACAACTGTGAAGCCTGTTCCAGACATCATACAACTTACGTAGATGGTCAAAGCCGATGAAGCCCATGACTTCAGGGCTCATCGTCAGCTCCATGCAGATCATTTCATTCTGACAATGGTAGCCCGAGTCTGGGTCAATGTCAGGTGAGCAAAACGTGTCCGGCACAGCCAGGTCAAACAAGGTCACGTTGCTGCAAATTATTAGAACAAAACATTGTAACTCTTCAGTGTAGCATATTACATACAGACATGCGCAGGTCAGAATAGTCTAATGGATAAGAGCACTTGTTCTTTAACATCCGGTGTGCTGATGCCGAGGTAATGGGTTCAACCCCTACACTGTCAGTTGGACTAAAATGTTGACTTCTCGTCCTTGACTCGGGGACGTAAATTACAAGTACCTCTGAAGTCGGAGTGGGTTCACCTGATGGCGAAGGACACTGGTAATAGGGAAAGCTAATCCAGTGCACTAGAAGTAATAGCACTGTACGGACTATGCTAGAATTCAAAGCAAGTGAGCGCCCAAAAATAAAATACAGATGTGCAAAGAACATTCAACATGCAAGTGCACTGACATTCTGGAGAGGGTTGCAGAGAGCATTTCATTTATTGGTTTTGATCCTTGTCCTTCTTTACTCTACAGAAGTGGACTCACTGGTGCTCTTGACTGCTGTGTCAGCCTCCAACCTAATGATGTATGCTTTTAATCTATAAATATACAAGTTCACCAGCATTGTTAATTATTTCTATCACAGGCTACTGTTAACTGTAGTTCACATTTTCATAATGAACCATCACTGTATGTTAGACAAGTCCACAGGTGTTCAGATCTCTTCCTCAGAAGTTCTGTTCATACTTATTCTGTATTGGTTGACCAATCTTCTAGTGTCCCTTGGTGTGTCTATCAAGCTTGATGACGACCATTCATTTCATCCAGTGAGGCTTGAGAATTTTGAGCCATGAGTTCTAACATGGCTGGCAAAGCCTATTTTGGCTCAAAATGTACTTAAATGTGTCCCTTAGAAAGTTTTTGAGTCTCCAAGCTCCAACTCAATGCCTCCAATAACAACTTCTTCGTGTACCCTGCCAGTAAGACTGGGTAATGATGGTTCACCATCTCACAACAATCACCAGAATCTCTTATAAAACCTTTGTTCTTTTTTCCTATCATGTCTTTTGACTTATCCAAATATCTTTTTGCCGTCCAAATATCTCTTTAGTCTTCCTTTTTTCAATCATTTGCCTGATTATATTCTGCCATTCCCGATGTATGGAAGCAGATCAGGGATAATTAGCAGACAACTGAGATATCATATGGAAGCTGCAGGGGTGTGGTTTTATAGAAGAATGATGGGAACTCTGTGGACAGATAGAAAGAGTGATGAAGATATCTTGAAAGGCGTTAACTCACAAAGAGAATTGGTTACTCATATCAGAAGAAGATAGTAATGAGATGGGAAAGCTGAAGTATGTCGTCACAGTGAGATAGTTGGAGGGGTGTAGAAGCAGGGGGAGACCAAGAGAGAAGATGCTAGACAGTTTGACATCATGGCAGGAGGAACATCAGGTTTTACATTCAGTAGTTTGCCATAGCTTTCTGAATTACTGACGCTCATACCATCAAAATCAATTCAAGACAGTCTGCTTCCAAATCATCTGTGGCAAATTTTAACCCTCCACTCAGTATGTCAGGGAACTGTAAAACACATTCACTGCCTTTAAACCACAGAGTTGGCTCTGGGTGACATAGTTTCTTCATAATAATCATAATCAGAACAAAGGGACAGGAGTCTTGGCATAAGAGTTGTGTTGACATGGTGTGTTTTCAAGTTGTCATGGTACAGAACTGCTGACTGTTACTGAGTGCTATCTTTTGGAACTACAAGATGTCAGGACACAGAACTTGTTATTGAGTTGCTGATGGTATCATTCAATCAATCAATCAATCATGTGCCATGCCGGTATCATTGATGGTATCATTAAGTGGCTGATTATGATATTCTGTTCTGGCTTTCACATTCTCAAATGCATACATGACAAACCACAGAATGACACATTGATTACAAACTTAACATGGCGCTGTGCAGTTTTACATCATCTATTATCATGCTATCTGACAATTTTTTTTTTTTAATGTTGCATATCCCTTGCAGGATGTTGCAGTCAACACCAGCATTTTTCAGCTGCTGTTTATGTTCTAGGCAAATTATACGTTTATACGGACGATTACTACCACAAAATCACAAAATCATAATATCACTCTGATAATTCTATAACTATAAATAAAATATATATAGATTTGCGGCAATATAAATGTTGCCATAGCCCACAATGAGTCTGAACCAGTCTGTCTCCGACCACGGTCTCAGCTCCGAGTGTTCTGTTTAGGAGAGACCTTTCTCTCCTGGACGCGGTCAAAAGTGTGCTTCTCGCACAGGACAATCTGCACTTTCAATCGTGATGAGAGTGTGAGCTTTAGTCACCCTCTCACTCCTGACAACAAGAAACATTAGACAAGGAAATGTCAATGTAAACATTTAGACATTTAACTAAAGGTCAGTGCAGACTTACTCTGGTTGAGTTCCATTCCTGACACACCTATGCTTCAATTTCCCAAAGAACTGCACTCCCAGAAAGCCATACAGTGACATAAAAAACAGGAAGAAGATGGTTACATTGTAGATTTGCTGACTTGACCGTCTGTGGACATTGATGATAACGCATTAACCAAACTAGCTACAAAGTCACAGAATTTAATCTCAAAAGAAACAATATAATGTCATGACCAAAACTGCCTGATCAGTAATCAGTCTTATAGTTTCTTCTCTGTTTTGTGTTTTTGGTTATGGATCACTTTCACTGAATATAGTTATCTACATAAAGTACTCCAGTTTCCTCCCACTGATCACACAAAGAGATTCTCTGCATAGTGCACAATCTGCAAGGTTCCAAACGTGTGTGTGCCAAAAACATATATATTATAAATGTGCTTTCTTTGTGGGTTAGTTAGTTGCATATCCTTTACAGGACATGCAGCAGTCAATTCCAGCATTTTTTGGCTGTGTTTGTTTGTGATTCCTGGGCAAGTTTATGTTCAGTAGTTTGCCATTGCTTTCTGAACGACTAGCACTCAGACCATTGTATGGAAACCAATGCAAGGTTCTCTGCTTCCAAATCACCTGCAGCAGTGTTTCGAATACGGTATGCAAAATTATGAATTGCATTTGTGACCACTTCGCCACAGAGCCGCTGGCTTTGTGGGTAGCTTTTCTCAATTTAATATTTAATTTGGGCAGTGGCATAGTTGGTGCCTGCTCTTTGCAATTTCCAACCGCAAAGGGATTTTTAAAATGGGCAACATGCACATGGGTACTGCAGCATAGGTTTATATTCATTGTACACAAAGATAGTTTAGTCTAGTTTAGTTTAGTCGATGGATCAACATCACGGCACACGGGTGTAACCCATAAGTGCTCCATTTTCCTCCAAACTCAAATCTGAGTCTGGAGAAACTCAGCTCAGTGCACGAACTCCATAGCACCGGTGAGGTTCCTGAAATACTTAGAAATTGTACACAAAGACAATGAGATTAAAAAATGGAAGATTGTTCTTTCAGTCTAACAAACTCAGTCAATCAATCAGGTGACATCTCCCCAATAAAGGTTGCCTGTGATAGATCTCTAATACTCATTGTCTCTCGCTCTGGTTTTACACTTTGATAGACTGCTGTTCATTTATCTCTTGGTATTATCTTTCCACTTGTATCATTGTCCACCTCTTGCTCACCTGTCTTCAACTTTTCCCTTCAGTATAGCTTTTATAAGGAGTGCTATATTTTTTAATGTGGCTTCATTTTTATTTTTCTGTCACCAACTATCTTTTCATTCCCAACCTCTTTAGAACCCCTGTATTTGATTATTTTTGTTTCCATGAAATACAACGGACAGACTACTCACAAAATCTCTAGCATCAATTCAAAAAGCAAAGATAGGGAGCATCCAAGGCATGCTGATGATCATGTGAATAGTACGGAAGATCAGATAAATCGTCATGGTCTGGAAAGAGAGCGACCAGTGGATCTAGCTGACAGTCTGCACTCCAAGGGAAGGCCACACAGACACATAACCAGGCTGCAACTGGTACCATTAAAATTGGGACTCTGCCCTGATTGTTAAAGATGGGGACACGGCACATATGGGAATGGCTCTAGTGCTGTGATGTCGGTTCTTGACTCAGCCCAACTCAGCTCACAATATTTCTATCATACTTCTCACTACAAATGGTAAAACGTTGAAACTTACTTGAATATAGAGTTGATACGGTTCTTAGGCAGCTGAAACTTCAGAAAATTCCTAAAAACGCGCACGAGAATTAGTGGTCTAGGAGAGCGGATGATTCTCAAAACAGCTGCAGCAGACTCTATGCCAGGATCAGCACCCATTTCATAAATCTGGAGACATGTGTTTAGGTGAAATCAGTGTGTGTTAAATGCAATTTCTTACTGTCAAATACAATGCCTACACCTGCTACTGAAAATTGTCAGGATGTGTTTCTGCTGTTCTAATGTGTAAATTACTGTAATCTCTGTTATGTTATGGAACCAGGTATACTGTCCTGTAATGAATACAATAACTATTAACTAGCACAATTAAAATTTTGTTAATGAAAAATTAAATATTTTGAAGAACGAACAGTATGAATGACAATAGAACACTAGGAGAAAGTTCAGCTGGAGTTCTCTCTCTTTAGCCCTTGCTTGTATATCAGGCTATTACTTGTGTGGCTTCAAATATGCATGAGACAAGTGAGGAATTATGTGGAAGCTGCAGAGATGTGGTTTTATAGAAAAATCATGAGAACACTGCGGAAAGATAAAAAGTGTAATGAAGATATCTTGAAAGATATTTGATTTTCACAAAGAAAATAAAAGTCATCAAAAGAAGACAGTCCATGTTCTTTGGTCGTGTCATGAGAAGGGGAAGTTGGACTACACCATGACAATGGAAAAGCTGAGGGAAAGAGTGGCAGGGGGTAGACCAAGAGAGAAATTCTGCACAGTTTGACACTATAGCATGGAGGAACATCAGTATCAGAAATTACTGACAGCAAATGAGATAGAAGGCTGTGGACAGACGTGATCACCAACGCCACACGGTGTGAACTATTAGAAGAAGTGGCTTCAGGCAATGCCAAGTTAGGCAGTGTCAAAGCAAAATGAATTTGTCACTACTCATCACCAAGACAACACAATGTTAGAATATTACCAGAAGTGTGTTTCAAATGATCACTCAACTTGTGATCAGGCGGGCGTTAGCGAAGTTGATAGGCAACTATGCTGTTAATGTCTTGAGCATGATCGGACAAGGGTTTAACACCTGGGCACATTGCCTGCTAAGTGAAGGAAATACTGGCCACCCATTCCTCCGTGCATTGAGGTCTGCAAAATGTGATGGAGCAATCACATCACACAGCCATAGCAGGAAACCGCTTTGGGACACAATGTTTTTTTAAAAATTTGTTTCATACAATTACTGTTTTTATACTGAAATTCATCATCATGCTCAATTCTACAGGAAAACTCTTTGGCAATTAATAATCTTTATTTTCTTATCCTCATTCACTAATTAATGCATCATAAATGCATCATTACATATTTTCCATTGTTGTCATGAGTACCTTGATTATTGATTCATGTATCAGATGTTGGACATTAATTACTATAGTTATAGTAATGCAAGCACAAATTACAAAGTAAAACTGAGCATTCAAAAGGTAACAAAAAGAAAAGAGCCCTTTAACAAGCCATGAGGCTATTGGAAATTTTGCTAACCCCATAATTGTACAGACCAATGGTCACTCATATGGTGATGTGTTTAATATCACACCGGCTGCCTTTCCTTCCCATGACACTTCTTGGTACCCATTTTAGGCTGTGTCAAACATGTTGCTTGCTAAGGTAAGGGAAAGACTGGCCCACCTGTTCTTCCGTGCTCACAGGTCTATAAGATGTGATGGCGCTACCACATCTCAGGCCCATGGCAGAAAATTGTTTCGGGACACATTAATTTGTTTAAATATCTGTCTTCTATTGTCTTTCATCCAGCACTGGAGCTAAGCTCTCAACCAGCTCATTGGCAAGTCGTCCTATCTTCTACTGCCTTCCATCCAACATTGGAGCATAAGCCCTCAATAAACTCATGGCAAGTCATCCTACCTTCTACTGCCTTCCATCCAACATTGGAGCATAAGCCTTCAATAAACTCATGCAAGACGTCCTATCTTCTACTGCCTTCCATCCAACATTGGAGCATAAGTCCTCAATAAACTCATGCAAGACGTCCTATCTTCTACTGCCTTCCATCCAACATTGGAGCATAAGCCCTCAATAAACTCATGCAAGACATCCTATCTTCTACTAACTTCCATCCAACATTGGAGCATAAGCTCTCAATAAACTCATGCAAGACGTCCTATCTTCTACTGCCTTTCATCCAGCACTGGAGCTAAGCTCTCAACCAACTCATGGCAAGTCGTCCTATCTTCTACTGCCTTCCATCCAACATTGGAGCATAAGCCTTCAATAAACTCATGCAAGACGTCCTATCTTCTACTGCCTTCCATCCAACATTGGAGCATAAGCCCTCAATAAACTCATGCATGACGTCCTATCTTCTACTGCCTTCCATCCAACATTGGAGCATAAGCCCTCAATAAACTCATGCATGACGTCCTATCTTCTACTGCCTTCCATCCAACATTGGAGCATAAGTCCTCAATAAACTCATGCAAGACGTCCTATCTTCTACTGCCTTCCATCCAACATTGGAGCATAAGCCCTCAATAAACTCATGCAAGACATCCTATCTTCTACTAACTTCCATCCAACATTGGAGCATAAGCTCTCAATAAACTCATGCAAGACGTCCTATCTTCTACTGCCTTTCATCCAGCACTGGAGCTAAGCTCTCAACCAACTCATGGCAAGTCGTCCTATCTTGTACTGTCTTTCATCCAACATTGGAGCTAAGCTCTCAACCAACTCATGCCAAGTCTTCCTATCTTCTACTGCCTTCCATCCAAAATTGGAGCTAAGCTCTCAACCAACTCATGCCAAGTCGTCCTATCTTCTACTGCCTTCCATCCAACATTGGAGCTAAGCTCTCAACCAACTCATGCCAAGTCGTCCTATCTTCTACTGCCTTCCATCCAACATTGGAGCTAAGCTCTCAACCAACTCATGCCAAGTCGTCCTATCTTCTACTGCCTTCCATCCAACATTGGAGCTAAGCTTCACAACCAACTCATGCCAAGTCATCCTATCTTCTACTGCCTTCCATCCAACATTGGAGCTAAGCTCACAACCAACTCATGCCAAGTCGTCCTATCTTCTACTGCATTCCATCCAACATTGGAGCTAAGCTCTCAACCAACTACTACCTTACATCCAACATTGGAGCATAAGCCCTCAACCAACTCATGCCAAGTCGTCCTATCTTCTACTTCCTTCCATCCAACATTGGAGCATAAGCCCTCAACCAACTCATGCCAAGTCGTCCTATCTTCTACTGCCTTCCATCCAACATTGGAGCTAAGCTCACAACCAACTCATGCCAAGTCATCCTATCTTCTACTGCCTTCCATCCAACATTGGAGCTAAGCTCACAACCAACTCATGCCAAGTCGTCCTATCTTCTACTGCATTCCATCCAACATTGGAGCTAAGCTCTCAACCAACTACTACCTTACATCCAACATTGGAGCATAAGCCCTCAACCAACTCATGCCAAGTCGTCCTATCTTCTACTGCCTTCCATCCAACATTGGAGCATAAGCCCTCAACCAACTCATGCCAAGTCATCCTATCTTCTAATGCCTTCCATCCAACATTGGAGCTAAGCTCTCAACCAACTCATGCCAAGTCATCCTATCTTTTGCTATCTCCTGCTAGTCTCTTCCAGGTCCTCCTCACATTACTTATCTCTGTATCTAATTCTCTTGTCCGTGTGTTTTAGGACTTCCTCTATTGTGTATGCTCTGTGGGTTCCACAGAAATGACATTCTAGTTATAACACTAATAGATTGTCTCCCTGTGTGCCCTATCCAGCACCAGTATCTTTTCCTCAACTCTTGATTTGCTGCAGTCGGTCTTGTTCCCTCCTTAAGCTCCACATTAGTGATTTTATTCTTTGCTTCTCCTTAAGGTCCCATTAACACATGGATGACTGTACTTACGTGCATCAAGATTATTATAACCATCATAAGTGAACTATATCAGTGTTTCTCAAACTCTATTGGCTGTCACCCACTTGCCTCCTAGGTGACATCTTTAGTACCCCTACACATAAACAATCACACACCACCTTTTTTTTTTGGTATTAAGTCTACTTCAACTTCAAAACATCACATCTCTACACCTTTCCATTTCCTTAGGAAAAGAAAGCAGGCTCTTCTAGACAAGGTATGACACAAGGAAAGGAAGTAAATTGCGATCCCGACTCCTTGCAACTTTTTTAGCATTGCTTCATACCTCTTCTAGTAGAGCCTCCTCCTTCTTGGTTGGCTTGGTTATTCTCTCAATTCATAAAACTTTCATAGCAATTTCCAGAACTGAAATCTGCAGTTGTTAGAACTGTGTATGAATTGGGAAAGACAGCACAGGTGGTGGAGGAGATGAAAGGCTAAGCAGATTAGCCAGAAAGAAAACGTTATCACAAAACTAGCCTCACGCAAACACGCTACAGACCTGTAACGTGACCGAACCCCACAAGCAAAGAACCATCACTCCATCAAATTGACACCATCTGTCTCTCAAGTAAGATGCTTCAGCCTGAAATAAAACTGTTGTAGTAAATATTGCTAAATAAATTAACTACCATGGTTATAGTTATCACATTTTGACTGGTATAGAAAATAACCTGTTTTGCTGTACAGCAGTGATTCATGGAATGAGAATGAACAAATTAGAAAGAGCTTATAAGCAATGAAGATATGGTTCCTGAAACAATTGTGGTGAATACCTTGGACTGCCAGAGTAACTAACAACGACTGCCTGGAAAAGGCTAATAAAACCATAAGAAAGAGACAAACAGCATTCTTTGGTCCATGTGATGAGAAGAGGGACACTGGAGAAAACCCTGACAACTGGAAAGATAAGTGGGAAAAGAGACAGAGGCAGACCTAGTGAACTCATGCTTGATGGACTGCGATGGATGGACTGAGACGATAGCGTGGAGGAATATCATCAGCAAAGTTGATCCCGAACAACAAGGATCGAGATCTGCGGAGAGACACAAATGTCTGTAACAGTGGCAGTGCACATGATGATGATGTTAGATAATAGTTTTCAGGAGTCTATGATTGAAAATAAATCAAATTTACACTATACATTTTCCGTTGTTATTTATTTATTTATGTAATTTATATGCATACTCTCTCTCTCTCTCTCTCTCTCTCTCTCTCTCTCTCTCTCACTCCCCCCCCCTCACCCTCCATCTCCCTCTCTAGTCTCTCTCGTGCTCACTCTCTCAATGTGTATGTGTGTGTGATATAATACTAAATTGAAAGATAGACATGAGTCACTATGTTTAAGTAATATATTTATTGTTTACTGTGTAAAAAAGAAAAGAAAACAATAGGAAAACATATGACAAGAAAATTATTGACAAGAGTACTGTGATGAGGATGATGATAAAACATTGAGAAAACCTGGGGACAATAACAGTTTATAAACACGTAGGTATATTATAAATGATGAATAGACAAGAGAATTAATAAGCATCACAACTGCACAAACAGCAGCAAATGTAGCGACGCGGAAACTAACATGGAAAGATAAGAATATATCACTGAAGACCAAGATCACATTATCACAAACATTGGTCAACATGAATCCTGGAAATTCAAGGAACAGACATTAAATGCTCCAGACATATCCAATGAATAACATATAATAATCAGTATCTCAAATGTCAAAATGGAAAATATCATCAAAAATGTGTAGGACCAGGCAATGATCTCTTAACTATGAAAACATACAAAGTCTAATTATACGAGGTCTCAATTCCTAAATAGGCTTTTTGGAATACTTCCAAAAACGGTGGGATGACTGGTAGAAGTGTGTATAGTCAGTCCCAAGGAGAGTGCTTTGAAGGGAATTAGAATTCAGACCTCTAAATTAATAATTTTATCTTTCCTGGGCAAAGGTCCAATACCATATTAAAAGACCTCTATAGGTCCAGAGTCAGAATCAGCTAAGGTATCCTATGCTACTTATACTGAAATTAGTCCCAGAATAAAGAAAGAGGGTAAAGAGGTATCTAATGCTCCATCCATCATGTGCCATGCCAGAAATCATGGGCGGTCATGACTCGCCATTTCACTCGATCACCACAGTCATGGATCAGCTCAGTGTTCCTGTTCCAATGCTACATATACTGAAATTAGTCCCAGAATAAAGAAAGAGGGTAAAGAGGTATCCAATGCTGACATATACTGAAATTAGTCCCAGAATAAAGAAAGAGGGTAAAGAGGTATTCAATGTTACATATACTGAAATTAGTCCCAGAATAAAGAAAGAGGGTAAAGAGGTATCCAATGCTACATATACTGAAATTAGTCCCAGAATAAAGAAAGAGGGTAAAGAGGTATCCAATGTTACATATACTGAAATTAGTCCCAGAATAAAGAAACAGGGTAAAGAGGTATCTAATGCTACATATACTGAAATTAGTCCCAGAATAAAGAAAGAGGGTAAAGAGGTATCCAATGTTACATATACTGAAATTAGTCCCAGAATAAAGAAACAGGGTAAAGAGGTATCTAATGCTACATATACTGAAATTAGTCCCAGAATAAAGAAAGAGGGTAAAGAGGTATCCAATGTTACATATACTGAAATTAGTCCCAGAATAAAGAAACAGGGTAAAGAGGTATCTAATGCTACATATACTGAAATTAGTCCCAGAATAAAGAAAGAGGGTAAAGAGGTATCCAATGCTACATATACTGAAATTAGTCCCAGAATAAAGAAACAGGGTAAAGAGGTATCCAATGCTACATATACTGAAATTAGTCCCAGAATAAAGAAACAGGGTAAAACTAAAATTTGTGATGGAATGATATGCAGAAGTGGATAGAAAAAACCCTGGCATAAACTGAAATGATGTCAATAGATGTACATATGGAAACATGTGATAAAGAATGCAGCGAGGAAGAGGTGTGCCTAAATGATAACCTAGGTTATGAAAAAAAGTATGCCAAGGCATACGATAGTGTGTGTGCAAATAAGACAAGTTAAATGCCTTAATGATGATATGTACAAAGGATGACACAGAAATGTTTGCAAGGGGAAAAAAGATACAATGGGCTGGTACAGAAAGGGGTGACATGTATGTAAAAAATTAATTGCTAAATTCAGTTTATATTTCTACGGCAGTGTTATAACCATATTATTACAAACTAATAAAGTCAATACTACATAAATTAAACTAAATATGGCAACTGTCATTTTACTGCCTATTTAGTACCTTGTGGTGTATGGCAGGGGGTCTTAAACCTGAGGAATTAAGGCCGTCTGGTTAGTGCAGTTGCCGCAAACTGTGCAGGTTACAACAAACAATAATTACAGCATATGAGTAAACAACAATGAATTACTTTAAAATATGTAATATCTGAAAAGTATGTTTTCAATCTTACCTTCCAAACTCCGCGTACATGCATTTTTGCAACAAGTTCTGCTGTAAACAGAACCATGATGATTAAGTCCAATGTGAAGGTCAAGTACAGCATAAATGGGTAGTATTTGAAGGTTTTTGGTGTGTTCATACTGACAGAGACAACGCTGACAAAGGCACAGACTCGTAACAATCGACGAACCTGGTGACAAGTAATTAATCATTTTCAGAAGTGAAAGACATAAAGATGTAATAACTGCTAAAGCAAAGTCAAGTGTGGTGACCAATGGCACACAATGAGTTATAACATGTGCATCATGCTTGCCATTATAATTCACTATGAAAATGAGGGTGTGTGTGGGGGGAGGGGGGGGGGGCAGAAGAAAAGAAGGGCAAATTAATACAGATAAACTACAACCCACATCAAGATAAGATAATAATCATTTACTTATCTTGTTCTGAGAAGTAAAGGTCTATAGAATTATGTGAAAACTGAGAAGATTGAGGGTGTTAAGAGACTGATTGGCAGAAGGAGAAAATGCTGGATGGGTTGTCAGAGTCGCCTGAAAAACAATCAGATCTATCAAAACATAGATAACATATGATTGTGGAGGAATTTTACCACTTGTGGCGCCAAGCATGACAAATGATGACAATGGAGACGTTAATGTAAAAATCGGCTAAGACAGAAGGCACTAAATACAATTGTTAAACTTACCCAGCTCTTGTTGACCCACTCAATGTCAGCATTGTCATTAAGATTCTCATCAGGCCCATAGTCAGCCATGGGCATTCCGTCTTTGAAGCTGGTTTTACGATTGACCAGCATGGTGTGCTTGATTCATATACTTAAATCTGTTTATGCTTCCATTCACTCACATCTACTGGACTGTCACATGAGCTGTTGTTCTCCTCATGATTACAGTTCATGAACAATTCACATATCTGAAAGAAGCAAACATTTATCATGAAATCAATTCTTTTACATGATTAAATTGGAAGAATATTACCTATATGCCATATATATAATAATAAAAATGTAGAATTAGAGAGGTCAAGCGGCTTAGCAGTAGGATGTCCAGCTCTAACTCATGAATCAATTCAGTGTACACACTTTGGATTTTTTACAAAATAAGAAGTGTTTGGTATACTCCTTCCTATTCCTGGAGCAGTGGGTTGGATGTTTAGCCTCCTCAGATAAGGTAAACAAAAAGCTCTAAAGACCTGTGAACACGTTGCACATTCTAAAATTCCCTTGGCAGTGAACATGAAAATAGGAAGCAGAATAGGCCACATTCATTTATTAATTCAGTAGCATGTCCTTTGCAGAACCTCGTTCCCATAACAACCTTCTGGTCATAAGCAAGAAGTCCCATCTGGAGATCATCTGCCACAACCTCCATCCTTCCTCTTCCTCTCTTCCCAGGCATATTTTCTTGTGCTCACTCACTTTGAACTCAAGCGTAGTCCATACACACCACTTCTAGTAGTGCTGGACTAAATTTTACATGTGGATTATCTTTCCCTATTAACAGTGTCCCTTGCCATCAGGCGAACCCATTCCAACTTCAGAGGCATTTGTAATTTATGTCCCCAAGTCAAGGACGATATGTCAACATTTTAGTCCAACTGTCCGATGTAGGAGTTGAACCCCTTACCTCAGCATCAGCACACTGGATGTTTAAGAACACGCATTCTTATCCATTCGGCCATGCCGACTTACTTCCCGAGCATATACCCATTCATGATTGTTCTCTCCAAACTTTCATGACGTTTCAAGTGACCAAAATATTTCAATTTTCTTTCTTTTATCATCTTTAGTAGCCAACCTTCATTAATATTCAGATCTTGTCGTGTGGATGCATTTATTCTTTTCTGTATCCACGATGTTCTTAGAACCCGTCTATAATATTTATATTCAAAACATTTATGCGCTGTTCAGCTTGTTTAGTAAGTGTCCAGGTCTCACAGGCGTATGTGCCAATGGGAAGATTCATGCTCCTAAATATTTAATTTGTGTAGGTCTATATGTCCTACGCAACAATTTATCCAGTTGTTTTAGTTTTTTAAAGAGCAAAGATATTCGTCTTTTAATTTCTTTCATTATGTCACCATTGTTGGTAAATAATGACCCAATATATTCAAAATTCTCCACCATCTCCAATTTTTCCTCATTAACATATAAGAATAGGCCACACTTAGGCTAAAAATCAAAATTAGAAAAAACTACCCACAACCTACTGGAGTTTATCCAGCCTCATCAAAATGAGTGCCAGACAATTTTCTGGAAACTGTCTGGTAAAGAAAGCTAATGAGGAAGGAAACTGACCCCCACATCTCATATGGTGTGGCCTAAAATATGTTATGGTCCAACACTTCACACCCAAACGGCAGCAGCTGCTATGAGGCTACCTGTACCTGCTCACAAAAGAATATTTATGATACATGTGATTCTGGAATAGACGGATTTGAATCTTCACTGGTGATTGTGAGCTTGTGCACTGTGCTGAGATTCTCCTTGCATGATCTATGGGAGGAGACTGAAACACCTGGAGATATCCATATGCTACAAAAGTGATCCTTTACTGAAACCAAACTAAGAAGTTAAGAGAAATACACCGTATTAACTGCTGAAGAGTAAGTTTATGGAGAATCATAAGGTTAGATTTGTGATGGAGAACCATGCTAAAGTAAAGTTAATACTGTAGTAGTCGTTGGACTGAACAACGTGGCGTGACCTGATTGTGTATACTGTCATTTATGTATCAAATGAAGCCCAAATTTGAGTCCCAATTTTGATCCCCCAAAATAATGGGTAATCAGAGATATTTATTTTATGTGTGAATTAATTATCCACAGAATTTCAATAAGAGATAGAGAAAAAAATGCTCGGTTGTCTTTCTGCAAGTGTTTTCACGTGTCAATTTGTGTTGTACATTTAGCTGGAATACCACATAGACAAGGATGTAACAGTACAATACTTAGCACTGATGTTAACCCTACCAGACCTGAGGCCCTGAACCTAACTGTCCCTATTACCTGGGCTCCTGAGCATTAAAGAGAAAAAAACCAACATGATATAGAAAAATGTTAGTTACATGCAAACAAGTTTTTAGAAAAAGATGTAACTTGGAGACATTGTAGAAAATAGGTCAGCCTTTCATCTAGCGTCAATATTCCATATTTGTGTGCCAATCCAGTCTGCATAAACAAAAGTATCAATCACCGGTTGGACAGTGAAAAGCATAGGCCTACTTTGCTTTCTTGTTGAAGTGCTTGGTTTATCAGCCGTTCGTTTCATTGTGAATTTTCAGAATTTTTTTGCGTTAAACCGCACAAAGTCAATTCAAACATATGGTAGCAGATATTTGCAATGGCTAACCATGAGGTTTGACCACGACTGGTTGGTTATTTTTAGTTTCTGACGCATTTTTTTCATGTTCTAGGCAAAATACCGAAAATTAGGTTCAGCAGTATAGCGGCACCAGTTGTGCTGTATGGCTCTGAAACCTGGAGTACAACGAAAGGAGACGAAGCCTTGTTACAAACCTTTGAGAACAAAATTTTAAGACGCATCTTTGGACCCATTAGGGATACACAAAGTGGAGAGTGGAAAAGAAGAAGTAACAAAGACATTTATGATTTGTTTAAGTCCCCGCTAATCACTGGTATCATGAAGGCTAATAGACTACAATGGCTGGGGCATATAGAAAGAATGGAAGATAATAGGGAAACAAAACTCGCTTACACTCAGGAAATAAATGACCGTAGACCCCGAGGTAGACCAAGAAGGCGGTGGAGAGATAATATACATACAGACCTACAAGCACTTGGAATCAACGACTGGCAAGAGAAGGTCCACCAGAGAGACGAATGGAGACAGATTGTATTTGCAGCAAAGAACCTCAATGGCTCGGAATGCTGACGAAGAAGAAGAAGTATAGCGGCAGATTAGGAAATTACCGAAAAATTGGTACAGCGGTCTGGTAGGGTTAAGACATTATCATTGTAACTTATCATCTAGTACCTATTGGCTTTAAAATTATATGTAAATATAGAACTAGATCGCAATTGCGTTGCCAGGGGCCATAAAGAAAGCAAACAATAGTAACACTGTAACCTACCATGCCGGTCTCCGTGGCGATGGCGTTGCGGATGCGATTTGTAATGCCGCTTACCTGCGGTCGAAACACAGCAGTGACCGATTTGGCAGCAGACCGTGTCACGCTGGTTTTAATGTGTTGGTATGGGAGCTAGTCATTCAGAAAGCAATGGCAAACTACTGAATGTAAAACTTGCCAAGGCATCAACAACGGCAGTAAAATGCTGGTGTTGACTGCAACGTTCTGAAAGTATGTGCAATTATCTTTTTTTTAAAACCTACCATGCTTGTTGTCAGAAGTGACAAAGGAGATTTGGCATGAGACTGGTTATCTCATCTCTTATAATACCTTGGCTGCAAAATCCAGCATGCCCCATTATGAGATCAAAGGCAGAAGAAGAATAGAATTAGATGAAGAAATAATCTATTGAATAATAATAATGTACTTGCATTAAAGCAGATTTGTAGAATTTAATTTGCTTTTTCTAACGCTTAACCACATTAGTTCTTGCCATTGTGTCCCCATAATGTTCCCGCTTTGTTTTTTTTTATGCATGAATCATTAGGGGAGCAACAATTCAAAACTGTTTTAGACCTTGGCATTAAAAGAACCCGGCCCACTATAGAACTCGGAAACTTTCAGGATAGACAATGAATTTTCTAAATAAGTATTAGCATAAATACTTTAAATATGGTCACCCTCTTTGAAATTTAACAAATGTATATACTAAAAATTGGGGTCATGAAATAACCAAAGTATCCTTCATAAACCCCTCATGTTTGTGTGTAAATGTTCCTCATCAATATCTGTATTCGTACAAATTTCTGAACTTTGATTATCTTCATGAATAACTTTTACATAACATTTAGTGTGAAGCAATGAGCATGTGATTGTTGTTGTTGGTCAAGTGGATTTGCTAATTTTAACACATGTTAACTTGTCAAATTATATTTGTTACTATTGTGTCACTTAAATGACTCAGTGCCAAACAAAAAGTTGGTTTACACCAAACATGGTACACAATCGAATGAACAAGTGTTATAATGTAAATTTCTGTTTACTGAGCATTGAAATTGCGGAGGATACCAAGAAACAAAACAAATAACATGATGACCCTAGTATGGTGATATGTCATCCTTCTGTCCAATTGAGAGGTAACAGTTGGCGATATTCGGCATTGAATCGGTTAGTGATAGAAACCAAGTCCTTTTATTATTCTAGCCAAATGTGTATATTGGCTTCTTGATCCGTATTATTGTTTTTTAAAATCCCATCCTTTCTATAAGCTTTGAAGCATATTGGGCACATAGTGGTTGCCATATACCCAGTGCCTGACAATTACGTCACAGGAAATAGATAAAAATCCTATAAGCCGAAAGCCTAGAGAAACTAGGAGACAACTTGTCAACAGAGGAAAACATCATTCTGACGTCAATTGACAACAAACAGACTTTGTTGGAGTGTTGGAAAAGAAGGGTGTGCATGGAACGATCAGGACATTCAAACTGGCGAATCAACAGTTATATGGACAAAGTGGCTGGAATATGAGTTAAAGATATGATAACACATTCATATGTGATGATGCTGAGAATGAATGAACCGACTGCCGAGGAAATTTGATGGAATTCAGAAGCGGCAAGAAATAGACTTAGAAGAGAGAGAGAGAAGGTCATCAACGGACACATAAAGTAAGTCAGAACCAAATCAATTTACAACAGTCTTGTAAGAGCTAACATTAATATTACATACATTCCATGACATAGTTACCGCCCGCCCTGTCAGCACAGGCACAGTAAATATGGAAGTATTTATTTGTTGCTAGGCAAACCCGATGAGCTGTGAGCAAAAAGAAACAGCGTTTGATGTTCAATTACTCATGTCTGCGACTCGATCTTATTTTCTTCTTCTGGTTTCAAAACCAAAGGCGCTGTTGAAGTTTTGTTGAAGAATGAGCCTACAGTTATATTGTTTCCTGTTTAAAGTTCAAATTATGAATAACAGTGTCTTGGCAAGTGTGGACTCGTTTCCGGGAATGTCAGCTACAGTTAGCCACTATTTTAGCCAGGAAATGCACACGCCATAACATCGCAACTCCAAAAGTTGAAAACCGTATATATATATATATATATATATATATATATATATATATATATATATATATATATATATTATATATATATAATGTCTGTGTTTATTCGTGTACTGGAGGATTATACTGTATTTGCCACCAAGCATGCATTTGAAAGGTAGGACGTAAATTTACACATATTGGACATCATTTTTGGAACAGTTTGACACCAATCTGTACATGCAACAGAGAAGAGACTTTAGCCTTCTTTTCCAACACTCTTACACAGTCTGTTTGTTGTCAGTTGACGTCAGAATGACGTTTTCCTCTGTTGACAACTTGTCTCCTAGTTTCTCTAGGCTTTCGGCTTATAGGATTTTTATCTATTTCCTGTGACGTAATTGTCGGGCACTGGGTATATGGCAGTGGTGGCCCCTAGTTTTACAGACCAGTTGACATTTGGAGGATGGTGAGGGCAATATCACGCCAGCCGCCTTTACTTTCAAAGACATTTCCTGATACCAATTTTTATACCTCTGATATGATAGACATTCACAGACAAGTCAGAATATTATGTAGGAAGGCAAAAGAATCATGGCTTGAGGAAAAGTGCTTAGAAATTGAAAAACAACACAACAGTCAAAATACCAAATTAGTGCACAAAAGAATTCAGGAACTTACTAATAAAAGAACAAGTACATCAACAGGCTGTCTAAAAACTAAAGATGGCAAAATCATAATAGAAAAAGATCAGATTCTACATGTATGGACAGATTATGTGAAAGACCTGTATAATGATAACAGAGAGGAACAGTATGCTATTAGATTTAATAATGAAGGACCAGCAATTTTAAAGATGGAGGTTCAAAATGTTCTTAAGCATATGAAAGCTGGCAAGGCCCCCGGTGCAGATAACATCACAACAGAAATGATTAAAGCTTTAGAAGAATTTGGACTAGAGCAAGTCACTAGACTGCTGAACACATTATATGATACTGGAGATATACCTTCTGAATTATGTAATTCTGTATTTATTGCAATCCCAAAGAAATCAGGAACCTTAGAATGTGATCAACATAGAACAATTAGTATAATGAGTCACATCACAAAGATTTTGTTACGAATTATCATGCAAAGAGTGAGGAAGAAAATACAACCTGAAATAGGGGAAGAACAATGTGGTTTTGTAGAAGGAAAGGGTACAGTAAATGCTGTGTATATGCTGCGAACAGTTATTGAACGTGCTTTAGAAGTAAACAAGGATATACATCTTTGCTTTATTGACTACACAAAGGCTTTTGATAGAGTTAGACATGTCAACATTGTGGATATGCTTGCAGATCTACAAATTGATGGGAAAGACATTAGACTTATAAAAAACGTATATTGGAAACAACAAGCTGCCATAAGAATTGATAATGAAGTAGGACAATACCAACCTATTAAGAGAGGTGTTAGGCAGGTATGTGTAATGTCTCCAGATCTTTTTTCCCTATACAGTGAAAATATTTTCAGAAATGTAGAAGACCTAAATGGAATCAGCATTGGAGGACGAAACATAAATAACATTAGATATGCAGATGATACAGTATTGATTGCAGACAATGCACAGGATCTGCAACAATTAGTAGACGCTGTGGTTGTACACAGTGAGCAGCTGGGGTTGGAATTAAATTGTAGGAAGACACAGGTTATGGTCGTCACTAGGAAGAACGAAGTACCACAATGTAATATACAAGTAAATGGGAATATTCTTCAACAAGTGAATCGGTTCAATTATCTCGGAACAGTCATAACATCTGATGGCAGATGCCTTGAAGAGATTAGAACAAGAATCGCCATTGCGAAAGTAGCCTTTAGCAAGATGAAAAACATTCTGACCAATAAAATGATGTCAATTGAAACGAGAAAAAGAGTGTTGAGGGGATACATAGAGCCTGTTCTTTTGTATGGATGTGAAACTTGGACAATGTGCAGTCAAGCTGAAAAACATCTGATGGCTGCAGAAATGTGGTTTCTGAGGAAAATGCAAAGAATACCATGGACAGATAGAAAAACCAATGACCAAGTACTACAAGAGACAAATGAAAATCGTAGATTGATTAGAGAAATTAGACGTAGACAGTCAAAATTATTTGGACATGTTATGAGAAGAAATGGACTGGAGAACTTAGTGACAGCTGGCAAGATCGAAGGGAACAGACCAAGAGGAAGACCGAGAGGAAAATACCTGGATGGCTTGGCCACATGGCATGGACGAGACAGGAACACTGAGCTGATCCACGACTCTGGTGATCGAGTGAAATGGTGAATCATGACCGCCCACGCTTTCCGGCATGGCACATGATTGATTGATTGATGATAGACAAAACTGCATTATAAGTACAATATAAAATACTATAACGAAAAACGTTATTTATATATAAATTATATTTTAAAAATAAATACTTGAATATATATATGATGTGTAACTCAGAACGGTTGAACTGGATACTGATGAAAAACAATAAGAAGTTTCATGGCAATCAATCAATCATGTGCCATGCCGGAAAGCGTAGGCAGTCATGACTCGCCATTTCACTCAATCACCAGCGTCGTGGATCAGCTCAGTGTTCCTGTCTCATCCATGCCATGTGGCCAAGCCATCCAGGTATATTCCTCTCGGTCTTCCTCTTGGTCTGTTCCCTTCGATCTTGCCAGTTGTCACTAAGTTCTCCAATCCATTTCTTCTCATAACATGTCCAAACAATTGTGACTATCTACGTCTAATTTCTCTAATTAATTTACGATTTTCATTTGTCTCCTGTAGTACTTGGTCATTGGTTTTTCTGTCTGTCCATGGTATTCTTTTCATTTTCATCAGAAACCACATTTCTGCAGCCATCAGATGTTTTTCAGCTTGACTGCACATTGTCCAAGTTTCACATTCATACAAAAGAACAGGCTCTATGTATCCCCTCAACACTCTTTTTCTCGTTTCAATTGACATCTTTTTATTGGTCAGAATGTTTTTCATCATGCTAAAGCAGTGGTTCTCAACCGGTGGGGAATTCCCCCCCCCCCAGGGGTGAATTTCAGGGTTTCCAGGGGGGGGGGGGGAAATGAAGATCATTTCAAGATCGTGTTAATACAAGAACCAATTACTTGATATTGTTTTCCCTTCATACTTTACGTTTCTGTATGTCTCACCCCTTCTAAAATTCATTTTATAAAGTAAGTAGACCCACAAATCACGTTTTATGTGGACTTGTTTTGGTATGTGCTTCTATTATTACGTATACTGTGTAGGGGCAGGAGCGGGGGGGGGGAGAGATTTTTAGGTAGGAAATACGAAAAGGGGGGGGGGGGGGGGTGACGTTCTGAAAATATAAAAAAGGTTGACAACCACTGTGCTAAAGGTTACTTTCGCCATGGCGATTCTTGTTCTAATCTCTTCAAGGCATCTCCCATCAGATGTTATGACTGTTCTGAGATAATTGTACAGATTCACTTGTTGAAGAATATTCCTATTTAAGTATTTACTTGTATATTACATTGTGGTACTTCGTTCTTCCCAGTGACGAGTTTCACAGCATCAGATCCAAAAATGAGAGTATCCTAAACTACACAGCTTAGAGCTGTCGGTGAGTCAGGAAAAGCAAAACTGCAAAACCATAACAATAATAATTAATATGTTTTTAAAAATAATTTTCAAAGCCGGTGAGATACGCTCTAACTATATATAATAATTAATATACTATATTAAATATCATATCATATGATATGCAACAAGTGAAACAAAACAAGGGCGGCCGAAACTTAGCAGACGTGCAGAATAATTAGCCAGTGTAACAAACTGAGAAGAAGTGAGATCTCACGCAAACGTTTATTGGGGAAATTGACTTTAAAATTGTTTGCTTGTTATTTTAATGTTCATTTTCTATTTTACACTATACGCACCACAACAACACCTGCTTGCATTTTTGAAGATGTCTAGTCATAATATTAATATGATCCTTACGCCCTCAGTAGCTGTAATACACATAAATAATGCACATATTTCGCTAAAACGGTATAGTCTCCACATAGATTTTGTTTTTATTTTTTTTTAAAAACGAGTATTCATTTCCCAGAGGGTACACTCAGTAATATATGCATGATGTCTACGCGCGTGCGCATTCAGTGCTCACTCACAGACCAAAAGTTTGACTTACAGAAAGAAACTAGGTAGCTATTAAATCATTGTATTTTAATCTCTTAATCAGCATATGTTATAAATATTATAATTATTGTACCATAATTTCTCGACGACATTAATTTGGATAACGGGCTTGTATATTACGACCAAATGGTAGTTTACGGATGCCAACACCCAAACAGGCAATGTATACCTCAGGACGTCAACGGGTGTATTTGCTGTTAACTAGGTCACCAACCTGAACCCAACCTAACTACACATTTGAGGATTAGGGTTTCTTTTCTTACTTTCAATTACTCAGTAGGCGTCTGTATTATTCTTGCTGTCAGTCGTGTGTTATTATTCGTGCAGTGGCAATTTTGATTACGTTCATTTCAAAGAAATTAACAACGGCGAAAAATAAAGTATATAATTTATAAATAACAGTCATCCCTCCCCGAATAAAACACATGCATCTGTGTTTTCAAATCAAGTATTTTTTAAAATTGTGTTGCGTATCCCTTAGGGACGTTGCAGTCAACACCAGCATTTTCAGCTGCTGTTGATGTAGCCTACTAGGCAAGTGTTACGTTCAGTAGTTTGCCATTGCTTTCTGAACGACCGGCACCTATACTTTTTTTCGAAAAAACCAGCAGAGCTGTGTTTCGAATCCGGGTATACGGGCTCACAAACCGCGTTCGCAAGCCCTTAGCCACAGAGACCGGTGAAATCAAGTATGCGAGTAGAAAAGAAATCAGAGTGTAGACTAGCCATTACATAGTAGAGGTTGCATATTTAAGAGTTTGGGATACAACACATGCAGAGAAATTAAAGTACATGTTTTTATAAGGCTCGGGTGTGAGTCATGGAACATTTCGCAATCACTTTTTTTTTTTAAATTGAAAACCGGAGCTCTTGGACTTAAATGTTACAGTTTACAGAAAACATTACTTAAAAATCCATGGATCGAGAAGCAAAATACTAAATACTGACGTTCTTCAAGATCTCAAGGTGGGGAAAATCGGCTCATAAACAACAACACATCTCGGAAAGTGCAATACTTTGGTAATATTAAACGACATGGTGTTTTGGAAACAACAATATAAAATAACCGAGTTTCGCCCTCGTTTGAGCTCGTCAGTAGTGCATATCCCTGACCGGATCCGGAAACAAGCCCCGGATCACGCGTGTGAAGCGGGTGTGTAACCACGCAGCACACACTGGACACGCCAAATTATCACACAGGAATACCACAACGCTACCCATCGTAGGCTATGCTCAAGATTGCCCAATCGCCGCGACTGACGTCCGTCAATCGATGTGGACCCGAACGATCAGGACTTCTCACTGGCAAGGAACACCAGGCCTCCTAAATCCAGTGAGCAACGATAAAATTGATTATTTGGTTGTTTCGGGATTTGAAATTTAAATATTGAGCACAACCCACTACTGGCAACGCCGATCGCATTCCGGCACGAACCTAAGGCCTATCCACGTCATGGAAGCACTATACTCGAGTTTCGCCCTCGTTTGAGCTCGTCAGTAGTGCATATCCCTGACCGGATCCGGAAACAAGCCCCGGATCACGCGTGTGAAGCGGGTGTGTAACCACGCAGCACACACTGGACACGCCAAATTATCACACCGGAATACCACAACGCTACCCATCGTAGGCTATGCTCAAGATTGCCCAATCGCCGCGACTGACGTCCGTCAATCGATGTGGACCCGAACGATCAGGACTTCTCACTGGCAAGGAACACCAGGCCTCCTAAATCCAGTGAGCAACGATAAATTGATTATTTGGTTGTTTCGGGATTTGAAATTTAAATATTGAGCACAACCCACTACTGGCAACGCCGATCGCATTCCGGCACGAACCTAAGGCCTATCCACGTCATGGAAGCACTATACTCGAGTTTCGCCCTCGTTTGAGCTCGTCAGTAGTGCATATCCCTGACCGGATCCGGAAACAAGCCCCGGATCACGCGTGTGAAGCGGGTGTGTAACCACGCAGCACACACTGGACACGCCAAATTATCACACCGGAATACCACAACGCTACCCATCGTAGGCTATGCTCAAGATTGCCCAATCGCCGCGACTGACGTCCGTCAATCGATGTGGACCCGAACGATCAGGACTTCTCACTGGCAAGGAACACCAGGCCTCCTAAATCCAGTGAGCAATCGATAAAATTGATTATTTGGTTGTTTCGGGATTTGAAATTTAAATATTGAGCACAACCCACTACTGGCAACGCCGATCGCATTCCGGCACGAACCTAAGGCCTATCCACGTCATGGAAGCACTATACTCGAGTTTCGCCCTCGTTTGAGCTCGTCAGTAGTGCATATCCCTGACCGGATCCGGAAACAAGCCCCGGATCACGCGTGTGAAGCGGGTGTGTAACCACGCAGCACACACTGGACACGCCAAATTATCACACCGGAATACCACAACGCTACCCATCGTAGGCTATGCTCAAGATTGCCCAATCGCCGCGACTGACGTCCGTCAATCGATGTGGACCCGAACGATCAGGACTTCTCACTGGCAAGGAACACCAGGCCTCCTAAATCCAGTGAGCAACGATAAAATTGATTATTTGGTTGTTTCGGGATTTGAAATTTAAATATTGAGCACAACCCACTACTGGCAACGCCGATCGCATTCCGGCACGAACCTAAGGCCTATCCACGTCATGGAAGCACTATACTCGAGTTTCGCCCTCGTTTGAGCTCGTCAGTAGTGCATATCCCTGACCGGATCCGGAAACAAGCCCCGGATCACGCGTGTGAAGCGGGTGTGTAACCACGCAGCACACACTGGACACGCCAAATTATCACACCGGAATACCACAACGCTACCCATCGTAGGCTATGCTCAAGATTGCCCAATCGCCGCGACTGACGTCCGTCAATCGATGTGGACCCGAACGATCAGGACTTCTCACTGGCAAGGAACACCAGGCCTCCTAAATCCAGTGAGCAACGATAAAATTGATTATTTGGTTGTTTCGGGATTTGAAATTTAAATATTGAGCACAACCCACTACTGGCAACGCCGATCGCATTCCGGCACGAACCTAAGGCCTATCCACGTCATGGAAGCACTATACTCGAGTTTCGCCCTCGTTTGAGCTCGTCAGTAGTGCATATCCCTGACCGGATCCGGAAACAAGCCCCGGATCACGCGTGTGAAGCGGGTGTGTAACCACGCAGCACACACTGGACACGCCAAATTATCACACCGGAATACCACAACGCTACCCATCGTAGGCTATGCTCAAGATTGCCCAATCGCCGCGACTGACGTCCGTCAATCGATGTGGACCCGAACGATCAGGACTTCTCACTGGCAAGGAACACCAGGCCTCCTAAATCCAGTGAGCAACGATAAAATTGATTATTTGGTTGTTTCGGGATTTGAAATTTAAATATTGAGCACAACCCACTACTGGCAACGCCGATCGCATTCCGGCACGAACCTAAGGCCTATCCACGTCATGGAAGCACTATACTCGAGTTTCGCCCTCGTTTGAGCTCGTCAGTAGTGCATATCCCTGACCGGATCCGGAAACAAGCCCCGGATCACGCGTGTGAAGCGGGTGTGTAACCACGCAGCACACACTGGACACGCCAAATTATCACACCGGAATACCACAACGCTACCCATCGTAGGCTATGCTCAAGATTGCCCAATCGCCGCGACTGACGTCCGTCAATCGATGTGGACCCGAACGATCAGGACTTCTCACTGGCAAGGAACACCAGGCCTCCTAAATCCAGTGAGCAACTGATAAAATTGATTATTTGGTTGTTTCGGGATTTGAAATTTAAATATTGAGCACAACCCACTACTGGCAACGCCGATCGCATTCCGGCACGAACCTAAGGCCTATCCACGTCATGGAAGCACTATACTCGAGTTTCGCCCTCGTTTGAGCTCGTCAGTAGTGCATATCCCTGACCGGATCCGGAAACAAGCCCCGGATCACGCGTGTGAAGCGGGTGTGTAACCACGCAGCACACACTGGACACGCCAAATTATCACACCGGAATACCACAACGCTACCCATCGTAGGCTATGCTCAAGATTGCCCAATCGCCGCGACTGACGTCCGTCAATCGATGTGGACCCGAACGATCAGGACTTCTCACTGGCAAGGAACACCAGGCCTCCTAAATCCAGTGAGCAACGATAAAATTGATTATTTGGTTGTTTCGGGATTTGAAATTTAAATATTGAGCACAACCCACTACTGGCAACGCCGATCGCATTCCGGCACGAACCTAAGGCCTATCCACGTCATGGAAGCACTATACTCGAGTTTCGCCCTCGTTTGAGCTCGTCAGTAGTGCATATCCCTGACCGGATCCGGAAACAAGCCCCGGATCACGCGTGTGAAGCGGGTGTGTAACCACGCAGCACACACTGGACACGCCAAATTATCACACCGGAATACCACAACGCTACCCATCGTAGGCTATGCTCAAGATTGCCCAATCGCCGCGACTGACGTCCGTCAATCGATGTGGACCCGAACGATCAGGACTTCTCACTGGCAAGGAACACCAGGCCTCCTAAATCCAGTGAGCAACGATAAAATTAGGCCTGGTGTTCCTTGCCAGTGAGAAGTCCTGATCGTTCGGGTCCACATCGATTGACGGACGTCAGTCGCGGCGATTGGGCAATCTTGAGCATAGCCTACGATGGGTAGCGTTGTGGTATTCCGGTGTGATAATTTGGCGTGTCCAGTGTGTGCTGCGTGGTTACACACCCGCTTCACACGCGTGATCCGGGGCTTGTTTCCGGATCCGGTCAGGGATATGCACTACTGACGAGCTCAAACGAGGGCGAAACTCGAGTATAGTGCTTCCATGACGTGGATAGGCCTTAGGTTCGTGCCGGAATGCGATCGGCGTTGCCAGTAGTGGGTTGTGCTCAATATTTAAATTTCAAATCCCGAAACAACCAAATAATCAATTTTATCGTTGCTCACTGGATTTAGGAGGCCTGGTGTTCCTTGCCAGTGAGAAGTCCTGATCGTTCGGGTCCACATCGATTGACGGACGTCAGTCGCGGCGATTGGGCAATCTTGAGCATAGCCTACGATGGGTAGCGTTGTGGTATTCCGGTGTGATAATTTGGCGTGTCCAGTGTGTGCTGCGTGGTTACACACCCGCTTCACACGCGTGATCCGGGGCTTGTTTCCGGATCCGGTCAGGGATATGCACTACTGACGAGCTCAAACGAGGGCGAAACTCGAGTATAGTGCTTCCATGACGTGGATAGGCCTTAGGTTCGTGCCGGAATGCGATCGGCGTTGCCAGTAGTGGGTTGTGCTCAATATTTAAATTTCAAATCCCGAAACAACCAAATAATCAATTTTATCGTTGCTCACTGGATTTAGGAGGCCTGGTGTTCCTTGCCAGTGAGAAGTCCTGATCGTTCGGGTCCACATCGATTGACGGACGTCAGTCGCGGCGATTGGGCAATCTTGAGCATAGCCTACGATGGGTAGCGTTGTGGTATTCCGGTGTGATAATTTGGCGTGTCCAGTGTGTGCTGCGTGGTTACACACCCGCTTCACACGCGTGATCCGGGGCTTGTTTCCGGATCCGGTCAGGGATATGCACTACTGACGAGCTCAAACGAGGGCGAAACTCGAGTATAGTGCTTCCATGACGTGGATAGGCCTTAGGTTCGTGCCGGAATGCGATCGGCGTTGCCAGTAGTGGGTTGTGCTCAATATTTAAATTTCAAATCCCGAAACAACCAAATAATCAATTTTATCGTTGCTCACTGGATTTAGGAGGCCTGGTGTTCCTTGCCAGTGAGAAGTCCTGATCGTTCGGGTCCACATCGATTGACGGACGTCAGTCGCGGCGATTGGGCAATCTTGAGCATAGCCTACGATGGGTAGCGTTGTGGTATTCCGGTGTGATAATTTGGCGTGTCCAGTGTGTGCTGCGTGGTTACACACCCGCTTCACACGCGTGATCCGGGGCTTGTTTCCGGATCCGGTCAGGGATATGCACTACTGACGAGCTCAAACGAGGGCGAAACTCGAGTATAGTGCTTCCATGACGTGGATAGGCCTTAGGTTCGTGCCGGAAGTGCGATCGGCGTTGCCAGTAGTGGGTTGTGCTCAATATTTAAATTTCAAATCCCGAAACAACCAAATAATCAATTTTATCGTTGCTCACTGGATTTAGGAGGCCTGGTGTTCCTTGCCAGTGAGAAGTCCTGATCGTTCGGGTCCACATCGATTGACGGACGTCAGTCGCGGCGATTGGGCAATCTTGAGCATAGCCTACGATGGGTAGCGTTGTGGTATTCCGGTGTGATAATTTGGCGTGTCCAGTGTGTGCTGCGTGGTTACACACCCGCTTCACACGCGTGATCCGGGGCTTGTTTCCGGATCCGGTCAGGGATATGCACTACTGACGAGCTCAAACGAGGGCGAAACTCGAGTATAGTGCTTCCATGACGTGGATAGGCCTTAGGTTCGTGCCGGAATGCGATCGGCGTTGCCAGTAGTGGGTTGTGCTCAATATTTAAATTTCAAATCCCGAAACAACCAAATAATCAATTTTATCGTTGCTCACTGGATTTAGGAGGCCTGGTGTTCCTTGCCAGTGAGAAGTCCTGATCGTTCGGGTCCACATCGATTGACGGACGTCAGTCGCGGCGATTGGGCAATCTTGAGCATAGCCTACGATGGGTAGCGTTGTGGTATTCCGGTGTGATAATTTGGCGTGTCCAGTGTGTGCTGCGTGGTTACACACCCGCTTCACACGCGTGATCCGGGGCTTGTTTCCGGATCCGGTCAGGGATATGCACTACTGACGAGCTCAAACGAGGGCGAAACTCGAGTATAGTGCTTCCATGACGTGGATAGGCCTTAGGTTCGTGCCGGAATGCGATCGGCGTTGCCAGTAGTGGGTTGTGCTCAATATTTAAATTTCAAATCCCGAAACAACCAAATAATCAATTTTATCGTTGCTCACTGGATTTAGGAGGCCTGGTGTTCCTTGCCAGTGAGAAGTCCTGATCGTTCGGGTCCACATCGATTGACGGACGTCAGTCGCGGCGATTGGGCAATCTTGAGCATAGCCTACGATGGGTAGCGTTGTGGTATTCCGGTGTGATAATTTGGCGTGTCCAGTGTGTGCTGCGTGGTTACACACCCGCTTCACACGCGTGATCCGGGGCTTGTTTCCGGATCCGGTCAGGGATATGCACTACTGACGAGCTCAAACGAGGGCGAAACTCGAGTATAGTGCTTCCATGACGTGGATAGGCCTTAGGTTCGTGCCGGAAGTGCGATCGGCGTTGCCAGTAGTGGGTTGTGCTCAATATTTAAATTTCAAATCCCGAAACAACCAAATAATCAATTTTATCGTTGCTCACTGGATTTAGGAGGCCTGGTGTTCCTTGCCAGTGAGAAGTCCTGATCGTTCGGGTCCACATCGATTGACGGACGTCAGTCGCGGCGATTGGGCAATCTTGAGCATAGCCTACGATGGGTAGCGTTGTGGTATTCCGGTGTGATAATTTGGCGTGTCCAGTGTGTGCTGCGTGGTTACACACCCGCTTCACACGCGTGATCCGGGGCTTGTTTCCGGATCCGGTCAGGGATATGCACTACTGACGAGCTCAAACGAGGGCGAAACTCGAGTATAGTGCTTCCATGACGTGGATAGGCCTTAGGTTCGTGCCGGAGTGCGATCGGCGTTGCCAGTAGTGGGTTGTGCTCAATATTTAAATTTCAAATCCCGAAACAACCAAATAATCAATATAAAATAACACGAAGTAATGCCGCTTTTTTTTTTTTTTTTTTACAGAACACAATTACGGAAAACAGGACGTGAAGCCTGCCCTTAATCAGCAAACAAATGCACAAATCACAACATATAAACACAGAGAAGACACTACAGTGACTACATTAGAGCTTAATAACCGAATGAAAAGAATGGGAAGGTGCCAAAAAATAAACAGAACATTGAAAAAAAAAAGATTTACTACTTATCTCGAATCTCAGATAATGATGCATTGATGCTGGCTGTGATTATTTCGTGTTATTTTATATTGTTTACATTTCCATAGCTTTACCGCATTTCCACTAACTTTATGAAAGACATGGTCCCTAGAATAAGAGGCGGGAATAGACTAGGATGATAGATGGGCACAGGACATTGAAGATACCTTAGGCATAAACATGCATAAGGCAGGAACATTGGCAAAGGATCGAACATTTTTTCGGCGGATCATGATGACAGCGACGTTCCACAGAAGACTTGCCACATGATGATGTTCAGGAAAAGCAAATGTTTGACTGTGGTCAACATTTAATCGGCTATAACTGGTGTTCTTAGTTTGTAATTATATTTTCATATTTCTGTAGGTTGCCATGTTGAATTGAGTCAATAACCGACATAACAGCACTCGTGACATTCCTATAGTATAGTGTAGGTCCTTATTTTCAACAACCAGCGAAGAGTCCAAATATTAATGGTACTATTTGCAGTCTGATTATGTTAGTTAGTTAGATAGTCGACAGATCATCCTCATTGTACATCGAACTATTCAGTCCATAGCTCGGATCCCCTCCTCAGCAAATCCCGCAGCGTGTAGCGACTAACGACACCAGTTCTGTGTTGGTTTATCAATCTTCTTTGGCTTCCTGCGTAGTATTCTTGTTTGGCCACCCCTCTTTTAATTTGCTGTTCTCGCAGTCTGACCATGTCACCACTTGGTTCTCGCAAAAGTCTTACTTCTCGTAGTGCATTCAGAATGTCAGCCTGGTCCATGGCGCGTCTACTCTCCAAAGTAACCTTACCTTAAGCAAGGGAATCGTCGCCGGAGCTACGGAGCACGTGCTCTGCGCTTGACACATCCTTCAGGGGCTAGCGAAGAGAGAGAGTGAGGAGAAGACGAGAAATGGCGTGAGAAGAAGGCATAGAAATAGGAGGGCAGGCGCCAGGAGAACAAGACGAAAAGTGGAGAGACTAGGTCTCTGTCACGAAATTACTGGAGATGCCGATCAGATGATAGATTGACAGAGACAATTATCTCTAGGCCGCTACAACCCTTTGTTGTAGAAAAGCTTTTTCTGGATCTAACACGGCCAGGATTCTTTGAGATTTTACCCTATCAAAAAAGACTCGTCGGTATGTTGTTTTACCCGGATCTAAAGATGAGAGATGGTGTCACAAAAAATGCCTGGAGGATGCGACCAGGAGAGATATATTTTGCCAGGATGTGGCATAACGCAGCCAACATTATTCATTTTATCAACTCATGCCGCAAAAAGAGGAAACAACATTAAAAGAAATTGACTTCACAAACGCAATTGGAGATTGGGACTTAAAACTTAACATCAAAACTGGAACTGAACAAGTGACAAATGACGTGGATTCTTAGAAAGATCTCATCAGACCAAGCTCGGAAAACCATTGGATAGGAAAACCACGTGACCCGCCTTCGCGCCAGTGCATAATTAACATATATTACTATTTCATCAGAAATGTTAATAAGCCCGCACTTTTGTCTGAACTCGCTCCATGGACGGATGTGAGAAGATTGTGTGACCAAAAATTCAATGGGCAAGGCAAAAGTCTGGATCCGAGGTACGTTTGTTAGCCCCTGATTAGACTAAGAACCCGATGTATCAAGTATCAAGTAATGTAAACCCATGTTTGTGATGTCAATTAAAATGTATGATTATTAATTAAAACCTCTGAAATGTAAAAATGCTCGACTGTAGATTCTAACGACGCAAAGCCATTCCCGGGCAGAATATTCTCTTCGATGAAACTACAATCTCTGATATTCTTAGAGATAATTATTAACTTTAAGAAGTGCATTACACTACTACATTCTATTCTAAACAACTGTGAGAAGTGATGATTCGAAAGCAATCTTGTGCATTTCACCAGAAACATTGTTAAAGATGTTATCACTATCTACAGCTGAAATGACAGTTCGTGTACTAGAATAAGTGCCTTGTTCTAAAACAGACTTATCTATGCCTATTTACGATCTAGAAAGCTGAGGGAGAAATCAATCTTTCCTTTCTCCTTTATCTATAGAATTAATAGGGTTTGGCGAAATGAATATTTATATTTATGTCAAATTTAATTAGATAAGAGCACTTAGGAACTGCAATACATGAGGAAGTTGTGCTTCGCGGAACACCATCACGCGCAGTTAGCTTAACTCATTACTCAACATAACTTAAAAACACAACACCACTCCACACCACTCATCACCACACAACACAACACTCAACAGCACAACAACAACAGGTAATGGAAGAGAGTTATTAGACACAAGAAGAAGAAGTAGTTAATTGGGAAAACACAGAGAATTATTTATACACATTGTAAACACCATTGAGTAGAAGAAATGTTATAAATGTATGTCATTTATTACATGCATCTTGACACCTTCTCACTCTTGTCATTGTCTCACTGTACACGTTCACTGACCCCAGGTCAAACGAAGACTTACATACAGCAGGAACAAGTTGATACAAGGCGTACACAGTGTGATAAACTCTGACCACCCCAAATTAACCCAACACTAGCTTAGAGAGAAAAAAGAGGGGAGGGGAACTAGTTCCTACTTCAGGAATTTAGGTTCTTTTACCTACTTTTAAAAGATTGTATTGGTAGGAATGTATATATTTATGTGAATACTCATCAGTGATCTTGGTGGCTCCATACCAACAACCACCCAACACATCAGCAAACTAACCACCTAAATCAGACCTGAGGGAGGGAAGCCGAGAGAAAGAGATGAACCACAAGTGAGAGGGAGGATGACTTCGCTATGAGCAGAGCATGGGGAGGCCTTCAGAGGAGCTATACGGGCAGACCTGAAGTGGATCCATCAGTCAATGGACCCTGGCTTACCTAATCCTCCAGTCACCAGGTTACTTTTCTCATAGGTAGAAACCCACACCCAATTACAGGAAAACTGATATGTTTATGGTTGAGACACCACTATCATACTTAATATGTACAACATCAAAATGTTTACTATGTTTTCACACTTGTTGACATCTCATATATTGATGCTTGTTATTGATTGTCTGGGACAATGGTCCAATGTGCAACTGTTCTATTACTTTGTGTAAATCACAATAGAGATGTATGTACTGACCAGAAGGCTCAGGCCAGTCAATAAATGATTAACATGAATTGACCTTCTGTTAATTTGTCAAGTTCAAACCTATCTGTGTCAACAGCTTCTTTGTACATCATGTTGTCAAAATCTAATGTGATTGATTATGTGTTTGATTGTTTACAGATAAATTAACTCATAATGACTTACTAAAATGGGGAAATACAAAGACTCTAGATCTATCAACTGCTCAACATCCATGTTTTCTTCATTTAAATCCGGCTGAGAAGATTCTCCAGACTTTCCTCAGATTTGATCAACTAAAAGGGGGCTCCAGAGCTAAAGAATCATTGGAGAAGGGGCAGATTCCCAGTTAGTAAATTACCATTCTCACCAGGGCCATAATCTAGATCTCCTAGACAATACTTAATAGAACGAGACCTGCAGATAACTCAAGGTTCATATTCTGGGGTTATTGAAGATAGAAGAGGATGGGGCTCTACATCTTTTGTTAGAGATGGGGCATGCACTACAGTGATCTCCCACTCCCTTCAAAAATATATGACACAGGAAAAGGAAGTCTTGTTCAGCCGCGCAGACGCAGTCACCTAGCTAGCAGCTGGGAGACGATTGTGTTCTAGCCAGCTGGCAAGAACTTCTGTCTGGCTGCAGTGAATTGAAGAAATGGAGCCAGTGTCTACTAAAGTTTAAAGACGTTGACATCAAGTCCATAGTTTGGACAAGGTTCCATACTTCGAACTGCATGTCAGAATTAAAGGTAAGAATGCTACCCTTCTAAGATCAGTTCGTGTCGGAATTGCAAACACCCGAGATTGTCGATTGCATGAGGCCATATTCGCGCGTAGGTTGAGAGTGGACCTGTAAATTGCTGCAACAAGCAGGCCTGTTTACTTGACCAATTCTGGCCTGTCTTGAACAGTTTGTACTGCAGTGAAAGTGCCGGTATTACACGCCTATCTCGCCGTCGGAACCGGCTGGGGAAAAATAGGAGTGGCCTAAATGTTGGTGATTTGATGGCACTACTGGGCCGCCTTTGAACTCAGGCGTAGTAGACAAAACCGGAAGTCGGTGACGGCGTAACTAAAAGCTATCGTGTAAGATATCCTCCGACTCGGCCGGTCAAGACGAATCTCATGGGAATGTCCGCGGTCGGATCGACGGGCATTTGAGCGATCCCGCGTGTGTCGAAGTTTGTATCTTTTGGCGGGGCGACTGCTGGCTTTTCTTTGTCTTCCTCATGCACTTTATGTTCAAGGTCTCCTTAAGGAAATACCAACCTAATCTACAATGGGTTCCTGTGAGGAGAACAACGGGGAGGGGAAAGAGGGAGAAATAATTCTACAGACATGTCTGATGGTTGCAGCGGAGATGAACTGGGAAAAGCAGGGCCACCTGGGAAGAGCTGGCAGGGGGTTTTGCCAACGGCCCTCCTTCAGGGACATCTTGCCTATGGGTACTGTAGACCCTCTACCCCTGTATATCATTAGAAGACTTCCACTGGGTGGCAGACACTCGTGACCGTGGGTTCACTCTATCCCCAGTCCAGGGAAACAGATGATCTATTCCGCTACTTGTCAGACCCCAGACCTTATTCTTCCTCTGGCCGTGAGGCATGGCCTGTAATGGAACCACAACCCCTTATAGGGAGGTGATTCCCTATCTGAGTACATGGAGGCAGTGTATCTCCATATGATGGGTCCTGGTCACGTGATTCTCACCGAGGGTTGCCTGTGTCATTTTTCCAGATTCTACCTTCCAGAGAGGAGAGATGGACAGTCAGTAAAACCATCATTCTGTGTCATCATGAGCAGTCTGGACAGACCAGCTAACGTGAGGTGATCCTACTGCCCACCACCCGGTCAGTCATCTATACCCTCAGAGCGGATCCAGGATAAGTCATCCACCATTCAGAACTAAGGCTGCTGGGCAAGTATGGTTTGTGTAATCGTCCAGCTGTGCCACACATAGTACCTACCCGACTACCCAACAACTGTGTGATATATCAAGAAACACTTGTTTCACCCGAACTTTGGTTTTTGATGGTGACTCTTAGTCTAATGGAACTCTGGCTGTGAACTAGGAATTTCTCTGAACTTTAATTGAGAAACTGTGCTACTTTTATAGAGGCACCTACATGATGGGATGTGAAGGGAAATTCAGAGTATCATCTGAAAACATGCTCTGATGTTCCACTGTCATTCGTCTGATCTGATGTCAACTCGGAGGGGGTGCTATCTGGTCGAAGACTGGGGAACTGCTACGAGAGACACGAGCAAAGTACCATTCGTATGTGGTGTGAGACGTTAGCATTGTGCCATAAAGACATCTTCATATGGCTGCCTCAACTAACTGACTGGTAGCAATTAGCACACCAGAAAGATCTGCTCTACATCCATATTATCTTCACTTTCCTTTGTACAATACACTTTTGTTATTGAGTTTGTAGACGCCAGAGTTGCGTCATATGTTCAGGACGATGTTTGAAAGGGTAACATCCCTTGGTCGGTTGTGAGAGAGATAGGTATCTGAATACTGGTGGGGTCGTAGACTGAAAGTGTGCCAGTCCCAGATCTGAAGTCATCCCAGGATATATATATATATATATATATATATATATATATATATATATATATATATATATATATATATATATATAGATATATATATATATATATATATATATATATATATATATAAATAGAATGTCTGTCTGTCTGTATGTCCTTTATGCGTTCGAGAACGGTCCATCCGATTGTAGCGAAACCCCAGTGGCCCATGTCCTCATACCTATCCGCTGAATTCCTTCGGAGTGGAATTCTCTGGGTTACTTTCATAACCCGAGCATTTGACACGAATACTTTGTAATCTATCTGTTCTTCGGGAAAACCCAATGGCACGCCTTGCACCAAATATGACCTAGGGTAATGGTTGGCGTGAAATGTCCGTTGTCAACCTTGTCGGTTGTTGTCGGCACAACGTATTGAAGTTTTAAAGAATTTTACAGATAAAGTGCCGCATCCTACTGCTGGGGAATGAAAGGTAATATAGATTAATTGGTCCTGCCAGACATGGGCATATTAAGCTTGGTCGTCTCAAATAATGAGACGAATTGGTGAAACGGCAGTCTTGCCAATTTGGCTAAGCGTCTAGATCTGGGCATGGCGGGGGAACAAATCGGGGTTATCCTTCTTCCTATGGCTTTACCTCTGTTTAGTGTTCTCTTTCATTTGAATATAGACATTCTATAGCTATGGCATGTCGAGGGGAGGGAAGGGCTCCGTGGGGACCGGTTCCACCCATCTGAGTTATATCTTCTTGAGCCAGAAGAGACAATCCACTGTGCTATCTCTTTCGTCTTTCGGCTGATTGGGGGGGGGCAGGTGGACCGGGTGGTTCCTGGTCGATAGGAAGATGTTGGGAGTATAAATGGACTTCCCTGTCTCCCTGAGAGAACCTGAACTCATCTGAATGTATGGGTTATGTGAGACACGGCCGATACATTGCGGTGACAGCTCAGACAAGAGCGGCGGCCGGACAGGGTAGTTTCCTCTTTCCTGTTCTTGCTAGGGATGGGGAGGGAGATGCACTGCGGTCCATATAGACCCACTATTATGATTAGTTAAGAGTAGGAAACATACATAATTACGCACACTACTCCACAATAGCTTTGTAGTGAGAAAGGCAAGGTTTGCAAGTGAGAGGTAAGCCTGAGAAGGTATGTGCCCAATATTAATAAAGGCATGGTATGAGTGTGGAGAGGAGTGTGGTATGAAGACAATTGAATACTAGGTAATTGTATGTATTTTATGTATGGCAACCGACATGCTGAGACCATTGGAATCTCCATGCCGGCTGTATATGAAGTTTACACCAGAGGCTCTCAAAATTGTTTTAACTTTACAGGATCCTTCTTTTGACGGCGAATATAGCCGGAAGTTTCGACAGAGCATCGACATAGAACATTATGTTTACTAGGAAGTCCCTGCTGCTGTTGGGCTATACCAGATAGAACCACGGCGGGCCCGAACGAATACTTTCAGAACACCTCGGCAGGCTTTTCGTTGAGCTGGGATCGAGTATGTTTGCATTCTGGGCTAAATCCCGCCTAAGTCACTGACACACCCGGCATATATCCTATTTATTCTCCTTGAGTATTTCCCCACCAAAATTGTACCACGTGATCCCAGGGTACTTTCCCTAATCATTGGACACACTACATTCGTGTATGCCACGGAAACTTGGAATCCTGGATCGATGGAACCTTGTTGTTCGAACAACCTGTGCGGGAAATAAAGACCAGGGAACTTGCTGTGAGGTGGTGGTGAATTCATGGGACAATATGGAAAACGATGATCTAGGATATTTATATTTGTGTTGATATTGTATGGACTAGTTTTCTCTCTAGATTGTGTGTAGATGTTTATGAGTTAATCGCCAGATATTTTTTCTGTGCTGTTATGTATTGAGTATTAAATTTACAATTACAAATATGTTGAAGAACGTCATGTTGTATGCGTGTCAGCCAGAACGACCCTGCAGGAAATAGGTCCTGAGGTCGAAAGAGAGAGTGACAGTGAGTCCGGGGGAAACGGAGGAGGGTTGGCAAGCAAAGACCTATCCCAGCCAGGGCTATAGAATAATATTGAAATTATTGTTACATAGTTACTTGGGACCCTCCACGTAGCATGTTACACCGATTGAGATGAAATTTTCTACACGTCTTCTAATCATTCCCGTGCTGCCAACTGTCATAGTTTTTTAGTGTACAAACATATTTTCTTATTATTATTTAATATTTAATTTCCATTATAATGTATATATAGCGAGGGGACATAACTTCTAATAGAATTGCTATATATGTAAAATTGTTGCATATTTCTCAAATAGGTGGACCTTTTCGCTGCAGTTATCTACAGGCATATGCGTTATAATCCTCCTCCCCCTCCTCTCCCCTCCTCCTCCTACCCTCCTCCTCCCCTCTTCCTCCTCCATCCTCCTCCCTCTTCCTCCTCCTCCTCCCTCTTCTCCCACCTGCTCCCCCTCCTCGCTCTCCTCCTCCCTCCTCCTCCTCCTAATCCCTCCTCCTCCTAATCCCTCCTCCTCCGCTCTCCTCCTCCTCCCCTCCTCCTCCTCCTTCTCCTCCCCTCATCCCTCCTCCTCCTCCCTCTTCCTCCCTCCTCCTCCCTTCTCCCCCTCCTCCACCACTCCTCCTCCCTCTACCTCCTCCCTCCTCCTCCCTCTCCTCATCCTCCTCCTCCCTCTCCTCCTCCTCCTCCCTCCTCCTCCTCTCTCCTCCTCCCTCCTCCTCCCTCTACTCCTCCTCCCTCCTCCTCCCTAATCCTGCTCCTCCCTGCTCCTCCTCCTCCCTCTTCCTCCCTCATCCTCCTCCTTCCTCCTCCCTCCTCCATCTTCCTCCTCCCTCCTCATCCTCCCTCCTCCTCTCCTCCTCCCTCCTTCTCCTCCCTCCTCCTCCTCCCTCCTCCTCCTCCCTCCACCTCCTCCCATCCTCCTCCTCCCTCACCTCCTCCTCCGTCCTCCTCCTCCTGCCTCCTCCTCTCTCCTCCTCCCCCACCTCCTCCTCTCTCCTCCTCCTAATTCCTCCTCCTCCTCCCATCCTCCTCCTCCTCTTTCCTCCCTCCTCCTCCCCCCTCCACCTCCATCCTCCTCCTCCTTTTTCTTCTTCTGCTGCTGCTGCTGTCGCCGTTCCATTTACCCAAGTTAATTGTTGGTGGAATGGATCAAATGGATCACCATGGTCTGGCAAGAATGCGACAGCGTGGAGTGACGAGGGGATCTGGCCGATGCTAGACGCTTAGAGGCAAGGCGAGACGCACATATAATCAGATTACTACTGGTACTATTGGGGTTGGAACTCTTCGCTGGCTTCTGAGGATGGGGACGGAGCGCTTATGGGAATGCCCCGAATGCTGTGATGTCGGTTCCTAAATCAATCAAACAATCAATCAGTAACCTTACCTGCAAGCTTGTCAGCCCGCTCATTTCCTTGTACTCCCGCATGCCCTGGCATGAAGATGAAACTAATCTTTGCTAGCCGAGACCGCCGCAGAGACAGCAACCATTCTCTTCGGATCCACCCTATCTCTATCCTCTTGAGCATGCTCATTGAGTCGCTAAGGAAACATGCCCTAGCGAATGTCTGTGTCTCGAGCCATATCATTGCTTTACTTACTGTCATGACTTCCATAGTCAAGCTACTTGTGGTCTCAGCAAAAGCACCAGAGTCCTCCTTCACAATTATCCCTCCGGCCTGAATCGTAAAGCCCCGCTTGGCCTTTGTTATCACCTGGTCTATCTCATCTCATCTCATCGTGTTCCTCTTGTACCTTGCGGTGTCGAGGTGAAGTATAAATTTCGTGAGAGTGCCCGGTTATAGGCTTCGTATATCGACATTCCCATGGATTCTGTTATTCCCTCCGTCCAACGTTTACGTGGTCGGCCTCTTCCTCTGTTTCCATCTGGTCTGTACATCATTGCTTGTTGTGGCATGCTGTTGACTGGTAGCCTACTTGCATGGCCAAACCATTTGACTTGCTGCTTTCTAATAAAATCTAGAGCAGCTTTAACCCCCATTTTAGTCCTGATTTCTTCATTTCTGATCTTATCTCTTCTTGATACGTTGAGTATTCTTCTCAGGAACCTCATTTCTGTTGTTGTGATTTTTCTTTTCTCTTTTTCTGTCATTGTCCAGGTTTGGCATTGGTAGCACAGAGTTGGTAGGAAGATTGTGTTGTAAAGTGCTTTCTTAGTAGTTATTGATACATGTTTGTTCTTTAGTATTGGTGCCATTTGTCCAATGAGTTGATTTGCCTTATTGCACCTATTTTCGATCTCGTCTTCTGATCTGCCATTTGATGATATTATACTTCCTAGGTACTTGAAGCTCTTTACTTGTTTCAAGGGATGTTCGTTTAGGTGAATTGTTGCTGTTTGTTCTTCTTTAGTTATAGTCAACATGGAAACATGCCCTGTGTCTCGAGTACCTCTGTTTTGCTTGTGCTAATTTTCATGTTATGTTCCCTACACATTTCGTTTAGACTATTCTTGTGGTCTTGTAATTCAGCTTCTGATTTTGTTATTAGTGCTCGGTCGTCCGCAAACAGGAGTTCTCTAATGGTTAGATTTGCAGATGGTTCTTCTTCTGTGTACTCGTCATGCGGTATTCTTGCTGTCTCTGCTTGGCTGGTTTCTTTACATATGTTGTCTATATATGTTATGAACAAGAGAGGGGACAGGACACGACCTTGTCGTACTCCAGATCTTATGGTGAAGGGTTCTGAGTGTCCTCCAGTTGCTCTCACTATGCATTCACTGTTGTTGTATAAACTTCTACATAGGTTTGTTAGATGTGTACTCACTCCTTATTGTTTAAGAATTTCCCACAGCTTGTTTCTATCTACCCTATCAAATGCCTTTTCTTGGTCGACAAAGGCTAAGTAGAGTGTTTCATTGAATTCAATTGATTTTTCTATAAGTTATCTAAGAGCAAAAATGGCGTCTGTGCATCCTTTGTTTTTCCTAAATCCAAGCTGCGTTTCGCTTAGCTGGGGTTCTAAAGTAATTCGTAATCTGTTTTCAAGAATTTTGCAAAATATTTTCCCAGTATGACTCAACAGTAAAATGCCTCTGTATTGTGTGCAATCTCTTTTGCTGCCTTTGTTTTTCCAAATTGGGATAATTATGGCGTTTCCCCAGTCTTGTGGTGTCTGTTGTTCTACCCAAACATGGTTGAATAGTCTATGTAGCCAAGCTGTTCCTACTTCCCTTGCTGCTTTAATTAGTTCATTTGGTATTTCATCCTGTCCTGGTGATTTGTTCAATGGGGCTAATCTGATGGCTTCTATAATTTCTTCTTTTAGTATGTCTGGTTCTAGTTCCTCGGTGACATCTGTGTAGGTCTCTTGAATTCCTGTGACATCTGATGGGATGTTGAGAAGTGTTTCGAAATACTGCTTCCATCTTATTAGGATCTGTTTTTGTTCACTTATTGGTTCTCCATTTTCGCTGTTAATTATTTCAGTTGGGTCAAAGGGTTCTCCTCTGGTTCGCATTGCACTTATCTTTTTGTAGAAGTTTCTGGTTGCCTCCTTGTAGTTTTTATTTAGGGTTTCTCCATACTCTTCCCAGTCTTTTTGTTTTTCCCTCTTTACTATTCTACTCACATGTCTTCTCGCTATTCTGTATTCTCTGTAATCACATTCCTGTTTGCTCTTCAACCACTTTTTATATTTTTCCTTTTTTTCTTTTAACCGCTTTCTTTACTTCTGCGTTCCACCAACTTGTTATTTTCTTTATCCGTGTTTTGCGTTTTTTCGTGGTTCCGCATGTTATTTTTGCAGTATTTAAAATGCTTGATTTGAACATCTCCCATTCTTCTTCCACTGTTTTTCTTTCCGTAGGTAATTTTACAAAGAGTTCAGTTAGTTCTTTCTCATCCGTTTATACTTCTTAGTTTTTCTACGAGCAGTATGAAGATCCCCTGCCGGCTTGCTAGGCCAGTCGCAGGTTTAGGACACTAATCTGACCACAGGGAGTCCATCCCCTATGGCGAGCCATAGCCCCGTTAGCCCATGACCTCGCGGTCATGGTTGCCCGGTCTGCACCACGTGGAGGTGGGGGTTGACTTGTGTAGTCTGCGGGTCATCGGCAGGCTACTAATTTTCGCTCTTCACCCCTCCTGGGAGAGGCTAGCCGATTCTGCATTTAAAATTGCTAAAGTGTTTCCGCTTATTAAAAATGGCTCAATCGATAATAGCGTTTTGGGTAATTATAGACCTATTTCCTTACTATCGTCGCTATCAAAACCACTAGAAAAACACATTCATAAAATAACGTTACACCATTTAATTAACAATGATCTAATAATTAACAGTCAATCTGGGGTTTGACCTAAATATTCTTGCCATAGTGCTCTAACAAAAATGACCGATAACTGGCACTTAAACATCAACAACGGTAGAATTTGTGGAGCGGTGTTTGTAGACTTTAAAAAAGCTTTTGATATGGTAGATCACGATATTTTAATTAGAAAACTAAAGCAAATGAAGACAAGCACCAACATGGTGAACATAATTACGTCATTTCTATCCGACAGGCAACAAGTCGTGTCCTTCAACAACTGTCTATCAAGACCCACACAGCTTAATATTGGTGTGCCTCAGGGCTCAATACTAGGTCCGCTGCTTTTTGCAGTTTATATTAATGATCTTCCTTATATATCAATACAATATGTGATCTATTCGCAGACGACTGTACTATATATACTAGTCAAGAAAACCGTAGTGAATTAGAGAATTCTTTACAAAAGGAACTTGATAATCTTACTAGATGGAGCAATGAAAACCGCATGCAAATTAACATCGACAAAACCAAATCCATGCTAATAACGACCAGACAAAAACTACAGACACTAGCCATAACTGGATCACCGCTCGAACTCCGCATGGGCTCGTTACCTATAGTTAATGTGACTGAACATAAAACACTAGGGCTTTTAATAGACAGCCATTTGAACTGGAGCTCTCATGTTCATGCTCTTACCAAGAAAATAGCACAAAAAGTTTACCAACTTGCTAAAATTCAGCACTTCCTGGACGAAAGCACACGAAAAATATTCTATACATGCTATATCCAATCACATCTCGATTACTGTTCCACAGTTTGGGATGGTTGCCCTAAATCTAATTTAAAACGACTATGTTCTCTACAAAACCGCGCTATTCGTCTGGTTTCTGACATAAAGCACGTTGAAAGTAATAATTTGTACAGTCATCTAAGACTTCTACCACTACAAAAGCGCTTCCTTTTCAACAAAGCCAAATTAGTGAATAAAATTATATCTCAAAATAACCCAGAGTATCTTCTGCCACTGATTCAATCTAATGCAATGAACAGCAAGCTCAAAAAGTCTCAAAGCCTAGATCGGACCTATACAAAACATGTTTCGCCTATTCTGGTGCTCACTTATGGAATGATCTGCTCCAGATCTGAAAACTCCAATGAGTCCCTACAAATTTAACCGAAAACTCTTTCAATACTTAATCCATACCGACTATATGCCACCATAATTCATTTACTGGTATAATTGTTCAGTATAATTGTTCATTATAATTGTTTAACTATAATTGTTCACTATATATGTGTGTGCGTGTGGGAGCGAGAGAGAGAGAGAGAGAGAGAGAGAGAGAGAGAGAGAAGAGAGGAGAGAGAGAGAGAGAGAGGAGAGAGAGAGAGAGAGTGGGTGTCAGTGAGAGGGAGAGAGTGAATGCGTGTGTGCGCACGTGCATGTTTGTACGTGTATGTGTGAGAGTGAGTGAGGGAGTGTATGCGTGCGTGCATGCGTTCCTGTGCATGCGTTCATGTGTATGTGTATGTGTGAGAGAGTGTGTTTGAGAGAGTGAGTGTGTGTGTGTGTGTGAAGGATTGTGTGTTAGAGAGTGAGACAGTGGGAGAGTTGATGTGTTAGTGTGTGTGTGTGTGTGTGTGTGTGTGTGTGTGAGCGCGGCGTATGTGTGTGGGTGTGTGTATATGAAAGAATACAGAGAGACAGAGAGAGAGAGAGAGAGGAGAGAGAGGAGGAGAGAGAGACAGAGAGACGAGAGAGAGAGAGCTGAGCAGATGCATGTCATGTAACACGCATGTTATGTAACACGCATGTTATGTAACACGCGAATCCATATGTTTGTGTATTATCATCTGTCATATTATCAGTTAAATACCATTTGATTTTATCATGCATAATATAAACTCATGTTCATTACTGTAGTTTGAGTCAGTGAGTGTGAATGAGAGGCAGAACGAGTGAGCGTGAGAGTGAATGAGTGAGCGGGAGAGTGAATGAGTGAGCGGGAGAGTGAATCAGTGAACGGGAAAGTGAATGAGTGAGCGGGAGAGTGAATGAGTGAGCGTGAGAGTGAATGAGCGGGAGAGTGAATGCGTGAGAGTGAATGAATGAGCCGAAGAGGAGAGTGAATGTGTGAGCGTGAGAGTGAATGTGTGTGTGTGTTTGTGTGTGTGTGTGTGTGTGAGAGAGAGAGAGAGAGAGAGGAAGAGAGAGAGAGAGAGAGAGAGAGAGAGAGAGCATCACTAATTTTTACGTCACATACATTTTATGTACACATTGTTCTCCATGTTTAACATTTTTATGAGACTGCTCATGACAAGTGTCAGTGTATGTGTGTGAGTAAAGTGTGGGAGTTTGTTCATACTAGTTTCAATACTAACGTGAGACATTTTGTATGTGTCTAGATGTGAGGAAGTGTGAGTGTATGTGGAGGATGTGTGTGAGTGTGGGGATATGTGTGGGTGGGGGGGTGTGTGGGTGGGGGTATGCATTTGATGGGTTGGGGTGTGTGGGTTTTGGTGGGTAGTGGTATTTGTGGGTGTTGGTGGGATGTGTGATGGATGTGTGGGGGTGAAAGTAGGGGTGTTGGAATGGGTGTGGGGGATGTGTGTATGGGTGGAGGATATGTGTATGGGACGGATGCAGGGGATGTGTGTTTATGTGGGTGGAGATGTGTGGATGGTTTGAGGAAGTATTGTGGGAGGCAGGGGTTGTGTGGGTAGGGGTATTGTGTTGGGTGGATTTGGATGGAAGGGCTGGTGGGGAGAAGTGTATGGTGTGTGGGTTTGAGATATGTGTGCGGTGTGTGTTGGTGGGGGATGTGTGAATGATGTGTGGGTGGAGGGTATGTTGTGGTGGTATGGGTGGAGGATAGTGTATGGTGTGGGGATGTGTGTGATGGGTGCGGGGAATGTGCGTATGGGTGGGGTATATGTGTGGGTGAGCAGGGGATTGTGGTGGTTGGGGGAAGTATGTGGGGGAGTGTGGGTGGGAGATGTGTGGGTGGGGGTGTGTGAGTGGCTTAGGGACGTGTAGGTGGGTGAGGGAGTTGTATGTGTCGGAGTGGGATGTGTGAGTGGGTGGAGGATGTGTGTGGGGGTAGGGGTATTGTGATCGAGAGATGTTTGGTTGGGAGTGGGTGGGTGGGGGTGTGTGGGTGCGTAGTGGAGGATGCATGCGTGAGTGAGTGTGTGTTGGTGGACGGGTAGGGAATGCGTGTGTGGGTGGGGAGAGGTGTGTGGTGTGTTGGTTGGTGATATTGTGTGGGTGAGGTTTTGGGTGGGGATTTTTGTGGTGTGTGAGTGGGGTATGTGGGGTGGATGGGTAAGGGTATCTGTGTGGGTGTGGGTGGGAATATTGTGTGGTATCTGGGTGGGGATATGTGTGTGGTGTGTAAGTGGGGATGTGTTGGTGAGGGATAATGTGTGTGTGTGGTGCGTGGGTTGGGAATAGTGCGTGGTAGGGGGTGTATGTGATGTGCGGGTGGGGGATTATGTGGTGGGGGAATTAGGTTAAGGGCATGTGGTGGGTGGGTGGAAGTTGTATGTGTGGGTGGTGGGGTGTGTGTGAGTGGATTTGGGATGTATGGGTGGTTAGGGAGATGTTTGTATGTGGGGGGGGGGGGGGGGGGGTAGGGACATGTCAGTTGGTGGGGATGTGTGTGTATGGTTTGGAGATGTGTGAGTGGATGTGCGATGTGTGGGTTGGCGGGGGATTGTGTGTGTGGGTGGGGAATAATATGTTGTCGATGGAGATGTGGCTGGGGGATGGGTGGTTTGAGGTGTGGGTGGGGAGAGGATGTGTGGGGTAGGATGTGTATGTGGATGGGCGTGGGATGTGTGGGTTGGAAGGGGAATGTTTGTGGGTGGCAAGTGTGTTTTGGTTGGGGGATCAGGTGAGGGCAGTGTGTGTGGGTGGGGGATGTGCGGGAGGGGGATGGGTCGGTTGGTGGGTATGTATGTGTCCCTTGGTGTGCGTGTGTGTGGGTAGGTGGGGGTGTTTATGTGTCCCTTGGTGCGCGTGTGTGTGGGTAGGTGGGGGTGTTGTGTGGGTGGGGTGATGTATGGATAGGTGGGAGATGAGCTTCATAACATGGTAATTAGCCTTGTTTATGTTTACAACATTCATTTCACAATGTTTATTTTTCTTCCTATGTAAATGTATAATGCTCTTGATGAACGAAAGACGAGTGATTGGAAGGGCCGAATGTAAGACGGGCCTGCGCGCCCAATTTGTGACCCTAATAAAGTTGATTTGATTTGATTTGATTTAACCCTGCTGGCTGCAGGGCCAGGCGCATTCCACACCTTACACCTGGTCTATGTGCTCATTATAAGCAAGGCTTCGATCAAACCGTATCCCCAGGTAATTCATTGCCTGCGTTCTTTCCACCGTCTCTGAATACAGATTAACAGTTGGTGTTGGAGTGGTTACAATATGATTATTCAACGAGAACCATGTCACTGTTGCCTTTGTTGGATTGACCATTGCCCAAGCTTCAGCCCACCAAGTACTTATGCGATTGAGTTCGGTTTGTAGTTCCACCGCAATCTGATTCCTATCTTCCCCTGGCGATACACTAAAACATCATCGGCATATGACAATGTCCTACCAGGTCCAGTGATCTGCTCGCCGGTGATTCTCACAGTGTAAGCGTTGAACAGCAGCGGAGATAATAGTGCCGGAGATGTGGTAGGCCAGGATATATAAAATATATTGTTGTTGGTTCTGAAGTCCAACTGCCACATCTAAAAAAACTACTTTCCGATGGAAGAGGGCTGCAGCGACCCAACTAAGGAGGAATGGACTTATATTGAGTTCAAAAAGTTGAAGCATTAAAAAATCCAATGGTACTCTGTTGTACGCGTCCTCAAGATCAATCGCTGCAGCAAAGGTTTCAATACCTGAGTGAAAACCTTCATAGACATCATGGGCAGTCAGATTATGCGACCATTTAGCATTTCCTCGGAGTACAGAGTTTCGACCAGATCCTCGGGTCATTTTCTGTCGCACCATACTATCCGAGAAATATTAACTCTTATACACTATACACACGATCCTAATTAGCTCGCCATGTTTGTAATTATACATACGTATTTTACGTGTATCTTGAGCTAACCAGTTTCCTTTATTTATTTCAGCACTTTTCTGTTGTGCTATATATATTCTGTATAAACTACTATTCTCTATATACGCGTGCACACATCTATTTATAAATAAGCAATGAGTGGTCTCGAGGTATGGTGTCCAGCCTCGAGTGCTGGAGGTCCCGGGTTCAAGCCCCGGCGAGGGCCGGGATTATTTCACGTGGACTTCTAGTAACAAAATTTCCCCTGTTCTCTGGGTAGTGAGATAAGACTCCGGTGTGTATTGTTGCGCACGAAAAAAAAATCCCCTGGCAGTTGGAAATCGAAAAAGAGTAGCTTAACGGCGATGCCCGGGCAAAATTTCCAGTTAAAAATCAACCCAAAGTATTTCAAGAATCCCGCCAGTGCTACGGAGTTCGTGCACTGAGCTGTGATTCTCCGGACTCAGGCTTGAGTTAGGAGTAGAACGGAGCACTTATTGGTTACACCCTTTGCCGTGATGTTGATCTGTCTACTAAACTAAACTAAGCAATGGGCCGCACGCTCTTAAACTTCAGGTGTGCTGATGACATTGTAGCGGGTTCAACAACTACACCGTTAATGGACTAAAATATAAGTGCCTCAGAATAATATAATAGTAATAGGAAAAGCTCTTAGTCAGGTCTTAGTCATATATGACTGAGCTACCGTATAACAGTAGACGGTACTACCTGCTTTCTGTTAGCGCCGAATGTTGGGCGGCGCTTACCAAACCCTGACACCCCACATTGTGCCAACGGCTTCAGGCGGAAGAGCGCAATTGGGAGGGTACAAGCCTTATCCTGGTGCGAGGAAATGCAACCTAAAGACAAAATGTCATGGCAGGCCAGACTAGGCCCTAAGCCTTGGTTGGCAGCTGATCTAGGATCGAAGCTCCGACAGTTAGAGCATTGCTTTGCTGATCCATAGCTTTGTGCTATGGAGAGTTATAACTCCATCCCTGGTCTTAACCGGTCCCGGAATCAAAGCGAGGTAGCATTTTACGGGTTATAAGTCCTTGTCAATTGGCGTAGACATGGGGCGCCATGGGTTGCCTCTGACAGTGGGAGACACCTACAGATATCACTGATCATCTACCGGCCTCCTCAAGCTGGGCAGATCCCGTCCAATTGAGTGCTGATCCGCCACAGCCTGCCTGCTTCAATGGGTGCTTGGCGCTAGAACAAAATCTGAATTGCAGGCTGTAAAACCAATGCACCAGGTACTACTAAAAAAAAAAAAAAAAAAAAAAAAAAAAAAAATTGAAACCTCAAGCTACTGTAACAGTGCACCGTCTCTGTTAGTAGTTTAGGAGTTGGAGAAATAATATTGGGGTTAAAGTTTTAGTGAGGGAAAGAATAATCTAGAATAAGTAGGTTAGGGATTAAGACTTTTGAAGAAAAAGTCTTTTAAAGAAAAGGAGGTCTGTAACAGAGCACCGTCTCTGTTAGTAGTTTAGGAGGAGTTGACGTGCAAGGACTGGGCACGGTTGAGCATCCTAGGAAGACGTAGGGAAGGACGCTCAAGCCGGGACGCAGTGCTTAGGGTAGTTAATTACAGCCTGGATCTGAACACGTCAACATCGATTGTATTCTGAAATCATCATGTAACCTGTTTTATACTATGTTGACTTATTTCGTTAAATAAAACCTTTTGAAAATACAATCGGGACTCAACTTAACTATGTCATTCAAACTGTTTACTCTGTAATAGAGTAAAATTGTTGCCCCTTAACCAGGATCTTGGACTTAGATGTCGCGGACACAATGCAGAAGTACTAAGAAACAGCAGAGCACAGCAGAGAACTTTTACTGAACACCTTTTCTCGGCTTGCTGCGACGACAACAATGTATGATGTTACCGAGTGAATTTTGAATCTTATTAAAAGCAGTACTCAAAAGATCCAGACCAGACCACCTTATGAAAGCTTGTAACTTACAATAGAACCACCACAAAGCATTTTTTCGGCTACTCGATTGGAGCGCCGCCATACATATTCGAATGAATTGGTAGATCTTACCATCGTAAGCTGTATGTCAGAATCGGAAGCTGTTTGTCATCATGAACTGGAGTGACCTGACTGTCGTCACTATGCTGTGAGTTTTGACCTGCCGTTATCGCAGCCGTTGATTGACCTTGCTTGTCTGAAGGTCACTTACTTACTAGAACTGCCCAAGATCGAAGAAATTTTTCAACTCTCAAAATTAAAACAGCCACAACCAACTTGAAAACTACAGATTATCGAGATGTCAAGAAGAATGCGATTTACTTGCTTTGGTCTCTTTGGACGCGGCTGGGCATAGTGGGTTGCCGACCTGCTGAAAAAGAGAACCTACTGTAATCGCTTCATTTCTCTTAAGCCGTTTCAAGTCGTCTAGAAGTGCCATTTTTTTCCGGGTGAAGTCGTCCAGAAGTGCCCTGTATCGGGTGAAAAGAAGCCGCAAGTCTGGTGTGCCCGACCATGGGTGAAAGTGGAAGTACTCCTCGCGCTAGAGAAGCCTGAGATGTCTGAGGATTGATGTAACTACCAGAGATTGCTTTCCGGGGATCCAAAAACCGACAGGACAACTAGAAGATAAGGTCGTCGTTTAGAGAAATCTAAGAAATTACAGCTTCAAGTATCCTTATATAAAATGAACGGTATGTTGATTTTAGGACAATTATTATAATTGTGTAATAATTTTTGTTTATTGATTAAATCGACCTTATTAGATTTTGGCAAGGACGATATCAGGGTAATACAAGATAACACAGATGAGACAATGGGTGAAGTAAAGAGTCCAGAATTGTCCTCTTGCTGATGGAGTAGAAGAACACGACACGCTTGTTTTTTATGTGAAGCCTACACTTGTCAAACATTACCCTCAGCCGATGTATGTGGATTTACTTTCCTGTTGGACCTACGGACGATGTGTTTCAGCCCTTTAATGGTATTTAATTAAGGTTTAACCAAGATAAAATAATGTGGTGTGTTAGATAAAATTGATTTATTAATTTGAACATTCGATATTTATAAGAGGAAAAACAGTTGATTATGTCTCTTGTTTAATTTAAATAAGATCATATATTTAGTGATATTTATTAACTAAATTATTAAGGAATTAAACTATTTCAGCATATTTCAACATGGCAGAAGAACAAGTTTTATTAACACAAGTGTTAACTGGGGTAGGCACGGCAATAGGCAGACTCAACACAGCAATAAAGCAACAAGGAATAGGAACAGAGATTGAAAAATTTAGTGGACAGGCGAAAGACTTTAAGAAGTGGATAACTTCGATAGAAAAACATGCCTTCTTAGTGGCAGCAACAGATGAGGAAAGGATGAAAATTGCTTATCAGGCCACTATAGAACCAGTTTCAGATCACATTCGAAGAAAATTAGAAGCAAGGACTGATGAGACATGGGAACAGTTCAAGGATGACCTGGCCCGCAAGTATGCTGAAATACAGATCCTCAGTATGCGTTTTCAGTGTTAAGACAATCCAAACAAAACACTGGAGAAACTGTACAATTATTTAGTGATAGGTTGATTAACCTAGCCGAAGAAGCATTCCTGGGACAGAACGTACGAGGGGAGGAAGTGGAACGAATGTTGGTCGGGATTTTTGTAGATGGTATCAAGTCAGATGGACTGAAATTTAAATTAATGAGAGAAAACCCTGAGAGATTATCACAGGCTGTAGATATAGCTGTACAAGAAGAGAATTTGAGACGAAGATTTAGACTGAGAGTAGGACGAGAAATAGGAACTAGTCGGGAAGATAGGATTGAAGAGCCCATGGAGTTCGGACAAACAAGGTTCGGATGGAATAGGAGAGGAGGAATACAGACGTTACAGGGAGGTAACGAAAATGCTTATGATAGAAGAAGACAAATGAGAAATCCTATAAGAGAGACGGTAGGTAACACAAATAACACAAATATAGTCTGTTGGGGTTGTGGCCAACGTGGACACATTTTTCGCTTCTGTGGTAACAGGCGTGTCCAGTCGAATACACAAAATAGAAATGTCAATAACAGATCAAATAGGAATTTGAATGACAGACACAGAAGTTTTACAAGCCCAAGAACGCAGGAAAACCGGCGTCCCACCTATTGAATAGGACCTGCGGTAGGAGGGAAGATAACAAGGTCCCAAGATTTAAAGAATATTTTAATGACAGGTATAGCAGGACGAGTAGAAAGTGCTCTCAAATGGCTGAAATCAAACAATTTTCAGTAAATAAAAAGGACCCCAGTTCATGCATAATAGAAATAGGGAAATATAGAATCCGTACATTAATTGATTCAGGAGCTCAGGTTAGTGTAATCAAAGAAAATTTTCTATACAAAATAATAAGAAATTGTAAAATATTCAGGAGTCATGATAATCTTCACTCTGTTACAGGACAAAAATTAGAAGTAATTGGCCAAACGATAATAAATCTCAAATTAGGAGGAATCAACTGTAAGACATCTTTTTCATGTAGTGAAAGATTTAAATAGGAACATGCTTATAGGTAGGGATTTCTTACTAAAAAAATGGTGTAAGACTTTTCTCTTTGATCTGCACAAATTAAGATTCAAAGACGTGTATGTAGATTTGGAAGAAGACATGCACATATCAGCACTGGTTAGAGTTAAAACGTCCACGACGTTTAAAACCACAGACGGTTAATCTGATACAGGCAAAAGTGAAAAGAAATCCGTATTATTTAGTAGGACACACAGTTAGAATAACAGAGTTACAAAGGGAGGTGATTGATGAGCCTGGTTTAGAAGTTCCAGATGGGATAATGACATTAGATAAACACTTAAATTTTCCAGTAATGGTTATTAACACACACAGGCAAGAGAAATTAAATTGTATAAAGGATGTGTAATAGCCAAAGTAGAACATGATACTAACAGCGTACTGGCAACAGATAAAGTAGAAATGCCGAAATGTTCAGAAACCCATATGGAAAGAATCAATACCAGGAATAGACGTGGAAGAAGATGGAACGTGCAGAATGATGAATTGATCCATCCATTCAGAAGACATACATCTCAAATATATTCAGTAGACAAAATAACAAGAGAACAAGAATTATTAGCACAGTTAAAAGCTCCACCAGAAAATAAAGAAATATTAGAAAAACTTATAAAAGAGAATCAAGATGTTTTTGCAATTAACGACTTAGAATTGGGGAAGACCAAAACAGTTACTATGGAAAATAGATACTGGAGATCACCCACCAATTAGTTTGAAACCGTATAGAACTCCCTTAAGGAATAGAGAAATCGTCGAAAAGGCAATAGAAAGACATGTTGAAAAGCAGGAATAATAACAAGATCAAAGTCAGAATGGTCATCTCCGATCGTCATAGTGACCAAGGCCGATGGTTCACATCGGTTCTGCTGCGACTACAGGGCGTTGAACAAGATCACTAAGAATGTAGCTTACCCATTGCCGGTCATCGACGATATTTTAGGGTTACTTAATGGGTCCACCTTCTTCACTACATTAGATGCAAGGTCAGGATTTGGGTGTATCCCTATGTCTCCAGATGCTCAAAAGAAAAGTGCTTTTTGTACACACGCAGGTTCGTACGAATTTCTACGAATGCCTTTTGGGGTCAAGACGGCTCCTTCTCACTACATGTTATTAATAAATCAGGTATTGGAAGGCATGCAAAAGTTTGCATTAGCATACATAGATGACATTTTGATCTACACAGCAGGAGACGTACAGGACCACCTGAAACATGTAAAATTAGTATTTGACAGATTAAGAATACATGATGTTAAATTGAACTCAGTAAATGTGAATTTCTAAAAACAGAAACTAAGTATCTGGGATACATTATTGGTAGAGAAGGAATTAAACCAGATCAGGATAAAGTAAAGCTATTAAAGAATTGCTCTCCTCCAACCAACGTAAAAGAAGTTCGTGCTTTTATCGGTACACGTGGATACTATCGTAGTTTCATTCCAGGTTTCTCAAAAATAGCAGAGCCCATCACTAACCTGACTGGCAAATACGCTAGATTTAAGTGGAATGATGAGTGTCAAAGAGCATTTGAGTTTATAAAAAATAGCTTAACAGTAGTGCCACTATTGACACATCCAGATTTGGATAAACAGTTAATTTTGTATACAGATGCTTCAGATAATGCAATAGGAGCATGTTTAGCACAACCATATGAAGGAGAAAGATCAGGAATACCAGGAGTTAAGAATGAAAGACCAATTTATGTTTTGTCACACAAACTTAGCAAATCTCAGCGTAAATGGTCGACTATAGAGAAGGAGGCCTACGCTATTCATTATGCTCTTCAGAAACTTAATTATTATCTACATAACGCAAATTTCATCATTAGAACTGACCACATGCCTTTAAAATCTTTATTAGAAGCTCCAGTGCAGAACAGAAAAATACAGACATGGGCGTTGAATTTGCAGGGGTACAACGTGAAGATAGAATACGTGGGAGGTAGGGACAACACCTGTGCAGATTTATTATCCAGAATCCCGTATCCAGAGACGTCAGGAAACACTGAGGATGAGGGTGAACCCGAAATAGACGACCGAAACTGGCAAGTAAATATATTAGATTCTGCCATACTAAATAGAGAAGATTTTAGGAGTATTACCGTCGGATCTAGAATCTGAACCTAAAGCGGAAAGACCCACATTTGATGCAATTTAATATGAAAGAAGAACAGGAATTAGATCCAAAAGTTGTAGAAATAAAACAGAAATTAAACGAAAAGGGTGAGAATAAATATAAGAAGAATTATTTAGCCTTGCAGGATGACGATCAGTTATATTACGTGAATGAAAAAAGCGAACAGTTGAGAAAATACATTCCAAAACATTTGGAAATTGAGATTCTAAAGGCATATCATGATGAAAATGGTCATCTTGGTCGTGATAAGTTGTAACAGCACTCAATAATAAATATTACTGGCCGAACTTATTTATAACTACATGTAAATACGTCGATGCGTGTGAGAAGTGTAGAGTAAGAAATATGAAAATGATCAAATGTCCCTTACAAGATACAGACATTCCTCAGTTTCCTATGCAAAAAGTCAGCTTATATATATCAGGTCCTCACCCTAGAACACTATCGGGGAACGTATATTTAATTCATATCGTAGATATCTATAGTCTGTGGCCGGAAGTTTATGCTATTCCGGATAAAAGCGCGGATACCATCATTAATATTTTTCTACAGGAATACATACCAAGATTTAGTTGCCCACAGATCATACTCACAGATAATGGTAAGGAGTTTGTGAACAAGAAGTTCGAAAAGTTATTACAAGATTTGAATATAAGCCACATAAAAACGTCCTATTATAGACCTACTTCAAATGCGAAAAATGAGAGACAACATCGGACATTGTATAACATAATAGCAAAAATTGTAGAAGAATATGAAAAAGATTGGGACCTTTACTTAGGACCTGCACTGAGCGCGATACGTACTAATCAAAATGAGGGGACAGGGTTTTCACCATTCTACTTATTACACGGGAGAGAGCCTATATTACCAATTGACAATCTGTTAAACCAAGACATAAATATATGGGGGAGGATTTTCAGGAAGTTATTTTACAAGAAATGCACAAAGCGCATGTAAGATTTAAGGAACAATATAATTAAAGCCAGAGAAAGACAAAAAAGGTACGCAAACAAAAATACACAATTACAGGAATTTAAAGTAGGTGATAGAGTTTATTATAAGAAGCATAGAAGGAACTCCAAATTTGATGCTCATTGGATTCCAGGTTATTATATTTTAGAAAGGTTAGGTACTGTATCATACATTATAAAGAACCAAATCACAGGACATGTAGCAAGGGCACACGTAGAGCACTTAAGAATAGATAATGAAGATAAGAAAGACAATAATATAATAATAATAATTATTATTATTATTATTCAGACGACTTATATTCAGATAGACAACTCGTCAGAAGAACTACAATACCCCTAGATTTGGGAAAAGATCCGGTACAAAGTCAATTAATAACAACACCAGTTTACGAAGATACTTATGAACAGACAATACCGAAAACGTTGATGAAAGAAGAGAGGAATATGTATGATGGTTGTTATGATAGTGTAAAATCTATGGAAGAAGAAGTAACCGCTCCATTCAAAAATACCAGACAAGCAGTGAAAAGGAGAATAGAAAGACAGAGAGAAAGAGAAGTGAAAAGACAGAGGAGAATCAGAGAAAATTCATCAAGCGACGTTGACATGCCACTACTTGAAAGATCGTTAAGAAACTATGATAAACAGATTAGATTGGATATAGAAAGGAAAAAATTAGCGGCTGCTAGCAATAGACATACAGATGAAGAAGAAGGAATGAATGAAAATTCAGAATCTAATGGAGATAGTAGCATGAAGGAAAATATTTCTCTACGAGAAGATGAAGACATTGATGTGGAGATAGCACTTATACAGAAAAATCTAGAGTTACTGAAGAAATGGAGACACAGTAGATAAAGTGATAGAAAATGCTGCAGATAGCAGGATGAAAATTTGGTGGTTTAAAGAGGAAATTGATAATTGTTGAAATACGATAGCTGTGTATTACAGGTGTTTTATAGAAACAGAGTGGCAAATGCTTTGATTGATACTTGTACTGAGTTGTCTTGAGGAGTAGGCATGATGTTGTATATTTTAGTAATAAGTTAGATAATATGATGTAAATTCTAGTGTGGTCTTGAAGATGTATTTTTATTGCCATTTGATTTTAAGATTTGACTTGTTGAGTTTTCTTAATAGATAAATAATTTATTGTTAGTCCGTAAAAGTGACTAACAATGGATAGGATGTATGTCATATTATTTTGAATTGGTTGATTTCCTTTATTTGATATGAGGGGAAAGAAAATGTGTTTTCAAAACGTGGGGGGTATGATATCCTGTTTTGACTTCGTTTTGGTTGACTCATGATTTTGGTTGAATTGTCTTGTGTATTGAATAGTAATTACCCTTGTTTACAAATAAGTTGAAAATTGTTAAAAATTTTGTTCACAAGCAATTATTGTTTTGTTTAGAATAAAAAGTAATAAGACAGGGCCTTAATTAAAACCTTTCGTTCAGAAAATAGCAAACAAACAAATGTGGACTAGAGGAGGGACATATTTCCCTTGTGAGTAATAAGTTCTAGTAAACATGAGTATTATAAACTTCGGCCTTATGATAGTAAGAAGGCTGCTGCATCAGTCAGCATTAATATGGGGGGTTAATTACATGTAAGTTAGAAACACATGCCATGCTTAGATGATGGGGGTATAAAGCTGGTAGAAATATATGGTTCTAGGAGGTTGAAATAAGAGCTGCATTAAGTCAGCATTGATTGAAGGTATATGGATTGGATGCCATATTATATTAAGGAATAAACGTGGCTAACGTCTATAGCGGGTGTAAAAAGAGGTTGTGATAATTAGAAAATATAAGAAGCTGGTTGATGGGAATGGATATTAATGGGGCTGTAGATAGCAGCACATATGGTTTAGTACAAAGTTAGAACAAGAATGCTTATCATGGGATGTGAGGGGGTAAAAATAGGAGCTGTGATAAACAGCGTTAATTAATTTACAATATGTTCATGGAAAATGAACATGGTTAATGGTTTCATGATGGGACATAAGACAGGTGAAATATGGTCAGGAGTGTGGATGGCAGTACAAATATTGAGTATATGGAAGAAATTTTGGATCAACTTAATTTATAACAAACAGAGATGTAGATTCATAGATCATAAGATGTGTTTTTGAAAAACTTTTATTTGTAAAAGTTTTTACGTTTGCAAGGGAGGTAAATGTGATTGTTTTTGACTACTTCTTTATATCTTCATAACTGGGTGCGCACCCCATCTTTTCTGTCTATCCTGTGTTGTGTTGTTGATGTTGAGAAAGAATGAGAAGTTACATAACGCAAAGTATATACCAACGATTTTTATAAATGAACAATTGTATATATGAATTGAAATATCCTTATGAACTGTGTTTTTTTAATGAAACCTTGTATACTCAGAAACGAAGAAGAAGTATCCCTTCATAACATAGCGGTTAGCTATAAGAGAGTATTATAAGAGATATGAGAGAATGATAAGAGACAAGTGGAGAATTATAAGAAACAAGTGGAAAATTATAAGAGACAAGTGGAGAATTAGATTCGAAGGATGTAGAGGTAAAGTTCGTTAGTTAGTTTAAAATGAGTTGGAGAAATAATATTGGGGTTAAAGTTTTAGTGAGGGAAAGAATAATTAGAATAAGTAGGTTAGGGATTAAGACTTTTGAAGAAAAGTCTTTTTAAAGAAAAGGAGGTCTGTAACAGAGCACCGTCTCTGTTAGTAGTTTAGGAGGAGTTGACGTGCAAGGACTGGGCACGGTTGAGCATCCTAGGAAGACGTAGGGAAGGACGCTCAAGCCGTGACGCAGTGCTTAGGGTAGTTAGTTACAGCCTGGATCTGAACATGTCAACATCGATTGTATTCTGAAATTATCATGCAACCTATTTTATACAGTTGGACTTATTTCGTTAAATAAACCTTTTGAAAATACAATCGGGACTCAACTTAACTATGTCATTCAAACTGTTTACTCTTTAATACTACGGCTTGCGACCTGGAACGTAAGAACCATGTGTCCAGGATTTTCCAATGACCTGACGCATATTGACGATGTGAGAAAAATGGCTGTGATTGATACCGAACTCAATCGTCTTAACATTGATATTGCTGGCCTGCAAGAGACTCACCTCACTGAGGAAGGGACACTTTGGGTAAACAATTACACATTTTTTTTGGGAAGGGTAGAGGGCAGGCAGAAAAAAGGCAACATGGTGTGGGCTTTGCAGTGAAAAATTCGCTACTGGGAATGATTTAAATTCCAGCTGGAAGTAATGAAAGACTATTATCCCTGTACTTGGCACCCATTTATGGTTTTGACACCATTATCACTGCATATGCATCGGCTGCACTCACTTCTTATGATGATGTGAGAGGATTCGTTCTATGACGAGTTAGATTCTGTGATCAAGGCAGTTCCAAAATCCGACTACATTTATATGCTTGGTTATTTCAATGCTCGTGTGGGCAAGGACTCAAGTTCATGGCCAGTGTGCCTTGGAAAATACAACATCGATTGAATGAATGAAAATGGGCACAGGCTATTGGGGCATTGCACCAGAAATTACCAATATATTACAAACTCCTTTTTTAAAACAAAAGAGCTGCACAAGGTCACATGGAAACATCCAAGTTCCGGCCATTGGCATCAGCTGGACATTCATCATCACACTGAGACAACATTTGAATCAGACATCATTAACTCGAAGTTACCACAGTGCTGACTGTGATACAGATATGCTTTTGTTGTTGCAAGGGTTAGACTAAGACCAAAGAGAATCTATACAGCTAAACACAAATCTAGCCCCAGGATTAATATTATTAACACTCACGATCCTGATAAGTGCTTTGACTTCCAACAGCAACTTGAAGATGCTTTTACTGATACATCAGAAAATTGTACAGCAAGTGAAAAGTGGGGTAAACTTAATGAAACTCTTTATAAAACAACGGTAGGGGTTTACAACACCGTGGATCATAACAGGCAGGACTGGTTTGCGGCAAACAGCCAGACACTGCAGCCCTTGATTGATAACAAGAAGATAGCTCTCTTAAGAAACAAGGAAAGAACAACGCGTTATACTCTCAGTGAGCTGAAACAAGTTAGGAAGGATGTGCAAAAGATGCCAGGCAGTGTGCGAATGACTATTGGATCAAGTTATGTGAGTCCATTCAAAATGCAAGTGATAAGGGAAACATCAGAAAAGAAGTATGTGATGAAGGGATAAAGAAAAGCTGTGGTCCAATGGATCAAAAGAAGTACACCACTGAAAACTTGATTGGAGAAATCATCACTGATAAGAAACAGCAGATGGATAGATGGGGAGAGCACTATTTGGAGCTTTACTCAAGTGAGACTAAATTAGCGGATGATGCTCTTCAACGCCATAGAGGCCCGGCCAACTCTTGACCACCTGGACTCACTTCCCACCATAATAGAAGTTAAGTGTGCTATAAATGAACTTGCATCTGGCAAGGCTCCAAGTAAGGATGGGATTCCAATAGAGGTTATCAGGAGTGGGCAAGACACACTCACTCTACAGATCCATAGGCTAATAGAGCTATGCTGGCAAGAAGGACAAGTCCCACAGGATTTCAAAGACTCAAGCATCATAACACTGTACAAGAACAAGGGCAATTGGAACGACTGTAACAACTATAGGGGTGTCTCACTTCTGTGCTATTGTTGGAAAAGTATTTGCCAGAATTGTTCTGCGCAGACTTCAAGTCCTAGGAGATCAAGTCTACCCCGAATCGCAGTGTGTCTTCAGACAGAACAGTTCTACCATTGATATGATATTCTCATTGCCACAAATGCAAGAAAAATGCCGTTAAAAGAACCCATCCATCCATCATGTGTCATGCCGATAAGCGTGGGCGGTCATGTTATGCCATCTCACTCGATCACCAGAATCGTGGATCAGCTTGTGACAAAACTACCCAGGTCACATGTCTTCACTCGGCGGAAAATCCTATTTGGCGTAACGAGGCGAGTGGACTCCCGTCTGATCTTAAAATAGCTTGGGGAAACGGAAACCCCAGCTATATTCGTCTTTTCGAGAGATTTCTAGATTAGTCGAGAGAGAAAGATCCGGAGTGTTGACGTGATGTTAGCCATCACGTAGGACATCAATACACATAGGTATCACGGGGATCTGGTATTCCTCGTGAAACATGAGATGCTCAGGGGTTGAGGATTCGAAACTTCACGCAATAGCTCAGTGGATTTCAGTCGCCATCCGTCTGTCAACAAACATGGTCGCAATATCATGACTGTGGAGAATTGATGTCTATGGACGCTTGCCTAGGGCGTGACACCAAGGCAGCTGATAATTACAGTGACTCTTGACACAAGGTAAATGATAAAGTATTTAGAATCTGTTCTTAGCGGAGCGCCGTCCACGTACATGATTGTTACCGAGACACGATTGTTTTCTGCCCGATTGTATGAATACGTAATTATCGTTATTGATCGGCTAGTGACTATCTGGGTCAGAGGCCTACTGTTTATACAGGTGTTTGTTCGCGCTGACACTGCTGCGTGTGTAGTAGACATGATGAGTCCTTTAAAACAGGCATTATTGTAGGAAATATGACTAACGTTGCTATGTTGATAATATTCACATTGATTGCTAGAGAAGAATATTTACTATGAATTTAACACTGCTACTTGTGAGTGTGCTTTAGTCAATCTAATAACGGTATGTTTAACAACTGTTAATCTGCGTGTGTATTGACTGAATAGTTAGGGCTGTGTTGAATCCTTGACATTAGTTAGGCTGTGTGATATTAGTTGCATAGCTAGTGATGAGTTATCTGCCTTAGCAAGCGAGTGATGTATTCTTTGCTTAGCTAGATAGTGATGTATTATATGCGTTAGATAAATGGTGCTCTGTGAATTCCAGGAACCAAGGTGTTGTGTTATTTCCACCAGGACGGGTAGTGAAGTGGTTGCTATGTGAGGGTGGCAGTGCTGTTACATCTCTATGTAGGAATGCTGTGTAATTACCTGATGGTGGTAGTCATTGAGTGTTGTGGAATTGTGGTGTCATTACTTGTTTATTTTGCATTCCCGACCGAGAGTGATACGATACGTTGTAAACGAGGCCGTTCCGTTTGTACCGATCCGAAATACGAGCGGAACGTTTGATGAATGGCTCTACTTCTCTTCTCTTTGGTAAACCCGACCCTGTTAGTGGGGGAACACATCTACTAGAGGGAGGGGGATGCATATGAGGGCCTTGATCCACACTTAAGGGATACATGAAGATTTATGGGATGAGGTGCTGGGTACCAGTCTAAATAGGATGACGTGGTCTAACTAGCCACGGAAGCAGGGTACTCTTTTTCCACAGCTGATCTTTGGGGGAAGGACTACTAGGTGGATGGCAACCAAACCTGTGATAGACCTGCACAGTCTTGACCTTCAGGAGACGAAGATCAACTAAGAAAGGTTATACCTGTTCTGGGACAGAGATCCCAGGACAAAAGCATTTGCTGTGTTTAGTAATTTGTTAATGCTGTTCAGTTATTAATAAATTATGATTTAATTAATTAATGTGTTAAATAATTAATTAATTGTTGAGTTATATTGATGAGGAGGAAATGTCTGGCTGGACACTTCGCAGATAATTAAACCTCTACACTGAAAGATAAGTAGGTGTATTCTATGGTTGTAGATGATGGATAGAGGAGAGACGGAGAAATGGAATAATACCAGGTAGTAGGATCCTATGACAGAGTTAAACAGACTACTCTGGTACTATCGGGCCAGATGTTGCCCAGAAGAGTTATTTGACTATCTACTTGCTCACTAATGCACTCTTATGCATGAACCTCCTTGTTAGGAGAGATGATCTACTATGTGGATGGTCTATTATATCATTGTGTTATATGTTCTGATGCATTTGATGTTGTTGATGTGCATGTAAGTCGCAGTTGTAGCCGACTACTCTCACCGACCTCCTTGTTTCAGGATCTGTTTATATGATGGAGATTCTAGAGTGATACCATGAACTCAATTGGACCAGCTCATTCCAGTGCCAAGCAATATTATGTTTTGGGGCCATACTGGGAGCGGTCACATGAATCTTTCAGAGTCAACCCATATGAGAAACGTGAGTTTTAGGAAGTTCACGGTGTGTCTAAGCTGAGACAACCCCAGACAACCCCACAGCTTACGCGTCCAGACGAGATTTGGTCAGGAAAAGGGGACGCGGGGAAGATCCAGATGGGTCTAGTGACTAATGAATCTTCTTGAGTCCTGGTTCATGCATGTAAAGTACGACGTGTTTGTCCTATGCGAACCATCGGATGAGAAACCTCTCATGAATCGTGTATTCTGTTGATGCCATATTATGCGAGTTGAGTATTGGCTGCAGTGACCTCTGTGTACCAGCGAAGCTACTACATGCGCATTCGAATTTAATTATGTGTTCAGATCGCGCGCGCGCTTGTGGGATATCTAGATTGCTGCCCAAGTTCGTATCTTGATGTTACATCCACTTCAATGTGGTCATACATTTGTGATCACTAAACCATTCGAAGACCTTATGAGCTTGGTCAGCGTTGTCTATATGTACCACACCAGTAGTCTCTGCTCATTATGATGCACTCATCCTGCAACCATGCTCATGTAGGAGCTATGGTGATGTGTTGTGTTGTTTGCCTCGTGCCGGGGACCACACGGACCACGCGGGGGGGGACCCCAAGGACCCCGCTCCAGCCCCCCAGCAGCCCTCACCCCAACCACCCACACACACCCCTCACCTTTTAGTCTATCATACCTGATACACAGTAAGAAACCTGAGACCATAAACCGCCAAATTTGTTTTAAACCCAAGGAAACACACCCTAATGTAGCACGACCAAGTTTTCACCAAATAATTGCTCGTTTGAATTGATTTAAAGTCTCTCCTAAGTTTGGTTTTTTTGATTATAGTTAACGCTAGTGCGTTGAAATTTTATCTATATTTTAAAGCAACCGAATAGTCAACCTCTTGTGATGCTCCTGAGCACCCATCTACCCTAGCTGCCCTCACTATGAAAACCCCATCGTTCACTTCCCCCTGTAGCAGCCAAACACACTATACCCTCTCACATCCAAAACTCTCCTTTTTTTATGTTGTAATACCTCGTTCTTTTTTTTTTTCTATTTTTTAACCCAACACCTACATCGTTCCATCACCAATTCTATATTTCTTTTCATTCCAGGTCCCACTGAGAGCGAACTCCTGTTGTTGCAAAGCCGAAACGCATTTGTTTTGGACAGTAGCGCCGTCACGAATATCCTAATAGGACCAAGCTGAACAAGACTACATTTATGAGGATTAGAGTCGTGAGGTGGGATATGCTGATCGGGACTGATCCCACCACCACACCCACAGAAAACAAACAGGAAACCAAAACAACACTTTTGACATCTCTCATTTATTTTTTTGTATTTGTAATGTCCCAGGGGACACTTACCTCTTACTAACCAGGGATCTTTCCCAAAGTCTTCCCCTTATAGTCTCAATCTTTCTTGTATTTTTCTAGACTTTTGCAATACTGTAACTTATTACTTAACTACTTAATAACTTAATTAAAATTAGTATTTCCTAACCCCCCCGAACCCAAGCTTACTGGAGATTTTTCGCTTAAACCACATAATGCAACTTCTTCACATACACAGACCGAGGTCCAAGACACAGTTTTTTCCTAAGTAACAAACAGCACAAACGAAACAGACATACAGGACATACCAATTTATAGTTTAATTTAAATGAGATCCAGGGTCAAGACAACCTACCGACAGACCAAGACCATAACGACAAAAGAAATGACCGAACAGTAACACTAATGTACTAAGTTACACTTATCAGTATATTCACTTTCCGTGGTCATACTAGTCTTATATCGTATCAGGAAAGAAAAACTAGCAATCTCCCAAACCGACAGTCTGTATGTAATGTACTGTATGTATAGTGTAATGATATGTACTATTATCAGATTATGTCAGATGTTATTGTAATTTATTTAATTTATCCACTTTAATTTAATGTAATGGCATATGAACTATGGTAATAGCATATTTATGTAATGTTTATTTGGTATGGTATGTTTTCATGTATTATATGTGTCCTTTATTCATAATTGTTCGTCAGAAAACGGAGTTAGAGATTAAACCAAATATTTCTCGACATTTGGTTTTTTATAAAAACACGCTTCCTTTCATTCCAGAGGCTGCCAACTTTGATATTTTTTTTACTGGAATCGCCTGCTTACTCAGTATTATTTCATTTTCATTTTTCATCTAAACTTTTCATATATCTCAGGGACTAACTCTGTAAAAGTTATTTCAGGGGCAGACTTTTTCTGTATAACTTAGAGTCGATATTGTGGCATCGTTTCAAGATTTATAACTCTTTGTCCATAGTTATGTACGTGCACTTATGAGTATAATAAATATGATACAATCTGTAAGGCATTTCAGAGTTTCATAAACAGTATGCACATGCATAACACAGTGTAACTCATATTTTTTGCTTCAGAATTCCGTAGATCCATGCAGGTGATTAGAAAGAGTTTTCATTAAAAATATGATGTGTGTGGATGACTATTCCTTGGTTAAGGTACTTTTGTGTGTGTATGAATTTTAAGTGCGACTTGCATATGACTACTTATAGGATTAAACTAGCTGACCCGCCCGGCTTCGCCCAGTCCCTGGTGGGGAAGCATCTCATTTAATTCATATAAGTAGTCATATAAGTTCTCGTTCCCGTTACCGACTGTCTGTCTGTCTGTCTGTCTGTCTGTCTGTCTGTCTGTATGTATGTTAATGTAGTAATGTATGTATGTATGTCTGTCTGTCCGTTCTGTCTGTCTGTCTGACTCCGGCCCCGGCATCGCCCCACTCCTGGTGTGGAGCATCTTTATTTAATTCATATAAGTAGTCATGATAAGCTTCCCGTTCTCGTTCCCGACTATCTATCGATCTATCTGTCCTGTCTGTCTGTCTGTCTGTCTGTCTGTCTTCTGTCTGTCTGTCTGTCTATCCGGCCCGGCTTCGCCCAGCCCCTGATGGCGAGCATCTCATTTAATTCATATAAGTAGTCATATAAGTTCCCGTTTCCCAGACTGTTCTGTCCTGTCTGTCTGTCTGTCTGTCCTGTCTGTCTGTCTGTCTGTCTGTCTGTCCGTCCTCCCTCTGTCTGTCTGTCTGTCTGCCTGTCTGTCTAATCTTTATTGGTTGCAGTTAGAACAACCTTAGATAAAACGAAGACCAACTTACAAAAAGCATTAGAAAGAGCACTTTGAAAAGATCTTTACATCTTCCCCCACACAATTAACTTGAGTAAATGGAGTCGGCGGCAGCAGCATCATCAGAGAAAGGAAAAGGAGGAGTAGACAACTGCAGCGAAAAGGTGGGTCTGTCTATCTATCTGACCCGGGCGGTGTGGGGGGCTTCGCCCAGCTCCTGGCGGGTAGCGTCTCATTACATTCACACGTAACAAAAGAAAGTACATTAAAGATGTCTTCCACACACCATCCATTATTTTTATGAAACTCTCTTTCTACTCACCTGCATGACTACAGTAACTTCTGAGCACAAAAAATAGTATGATGTTACAATGTTATGCATTGTGCATATATTTTTATGAAAACTTTGAAATATGCTTACAGATTGCGTATCATTATTTATTATAACTCATATGCCGGTACATAACTATGACAAAGCGTTATAAAACTATTGAAACGATGCCACACAATATGACTATAAGTTATACAGAAGTTATAGCCCTTTGACGATAACTTTTACACGAGTTAGGTCGGCATATATGAAATTATAATGAAAAATGAAAATGCTAATAATACTGAGTAGGCCGGGCGATTTCACACTAATGAAATATACACAGTTTGCAGCACTGGAATGAAAGGATGACGTGTAGTATCAAGTTTTCATCTGCGCAATCGAAAATGGCCGTTAGCGAACAAATAAAGACATACTAAATACATACATACATACATACATACATACACACATACTTACTACATACATGACATACATACATACATACATACATACATACATACATACATACCTGCTATACAGATGGCGAGATTGGGTGCTTTTTATATATAAGTATGAGATGCTCCACCATGGACTGGGCGAAGCCGGACGGGGTCAGGCGCAACGATAGACATATACAGACAGACAGATAGACAGTCCGCGTGTGGAACAGGACCTTCAATCTGACTACTTATATCAATTATGAGATGCGTCACCAGGAGCTGGGTCGATCCGGCGCGAGGGTCAGACAGACAGACAGACAGACAGACCAGATCGTAACGGTAACGGGGAACTTATAGTGACTCCTTATCATGACTTAATGAGATGCTGCTCCCCACAGCGACTGGGCGCAGCGGCAGGTCAGGCAGACAGAATGACAGACAGATAGACAGTCGTAACGGGTAACTTATATGACTACTTATAGGAATTAATGAGATTCTCTCACACACAGGAGCTGGCAATGCCGGCGCCGGTCAGGACAGACAGACAGACAGCAGACAGACAGACAGACAGACAGTCAGTCGGTAACGGAACGAGAACTTATATGACTACTTATATGAATTACATGAGATGCGCCCCACCAGGTCTGGGTCGAGAGCCGGCAGGTCACTCTAGTCTTATTCTATACATTGGCGATCTCCGTCGGTCTGTCTGTCCATATGTCCTTAGTGCGCTCGCGAACGGCCCTCCGAGTTGCGATGCATTTTCTACACGCCTGTCCTTTCATTCCAGTCGCTGCCAAGCTGTGCCGTATCTTCTTCCATCCTCCTCCCTCCTCACCATTCCCACTATACATACTCAGTAAATCTATGATGATGATGATGTAATAGAATCTCGAACCAAACGCTAAGGAAAGGGAGAAAATGACGTGACTCCCTACAGAATCGTCACACGGCAACTCATCATCATCACTCAGGTGCCGGCCGGCTGCGTAGCGTTCAACTCTGCTGCTGATATACTATGCCTCCATGCCACGACAATATCAATACAACTTCATCTTTTTATGTGTCAGGAGAGTATATCTACAGTCGCGTTTGAAGGGAAGAACAAGTCAATGGAAGGACCGAAATCAGCAGAACCTAGACGAGTATGACTTCGGAACTGGCGAGCTCCCTCCTCCTCTCTTCTATCCTGCCTCTACCTCCACTCCCCTCCTCCTGCCTCTACCTCTCTCCGCTCTCACCCTCCTCCTCTTCCTCCTACCCATCTAACCTCCTCCTTCTCCCGCTTCCATTCTCCCATCTTCATCTCCCCTTCTGCCTCCAGTCCTCTCTCCCTCCTACCGCTCCTCCTCTCCGTCCTCCTCCGTCTACCTCCACGCCTCCTCCTCCTGCCCTCTAACCCATCTCCTCCCCTCCTCCCTCTCTCGTCTCCCCTCCTTCTCCCATCCTCATCCCTCCTACTACCCTCTCCTCCTCCTCCTCCTCCTCCTCCTCTACTACCTCCTCCCTCCTCCTTTTCTTCCCTCTACTCCTCCCTCTACCTCTTCCCTCCTCCTCCTCCTCCTCCTTCCTCCACATCCCTCTTCCTCCTCCGCCCTCCTCATCGTCCTCCTCCTCTCCTTCCCCTCCTCTTCTCCCTCTGCCTCCCTCCTTCCCCTCACCTCTCCTCCTTCTCCTACCCCACCTGCGTTCTCCTCTTCCCTTCCTCCTACCTTCTCCCGTCCTCCTCCCTCTTCCTCCGCCTCTCGCCTTCACCCCTCCTCCCTCTCCTCCTTCACCATACCTCCCTCTCCTCCCTCCTCCTTCACCCTCTCCTGCCCTCCTCATTTCCCTCTTCCTCCTCCGTCTCCCCTTTGCTCCTTCTCTTACTTCCTCCTCCGCATCATCCTCTCCTCCTATTCTCCATCATCCTCCCTACATCTCGCTCTTCTCGTCTCCCATCCTCTGTTCCTCCCTCTCTCCACTCTCTTCCTCCTCCTCCTCATGGCCTCTTCCTCCTCCTCCTCGCCTCCTCCTACCATCTCGCCCTTCTCTCCTCTCCTCTTCGCCCATCCTCCTCCCTCTCCTCCTTCTCATCATACCCCTCCCTCCTCCCCCTCTCCCTCCTCCTCACTCTCCTCCTCCTTGCTTCCTCCCTCCTCCTCGTCTCCTTTCTCCTCCCATCCCTCGCCTGCTCATACCCTCCTCCTCATTCGCCTCCTCTCATCGCCTCTCACTCCTCCTCCCTCTACCTCCTCCTCCGCCTCCCTATCACATTCCTCCTCCTCCCGTCTTCCTCTGCTGCCTCGTCTCCTCCTCCTCCTCTCTCTCCTCGCTAGACCTTTTCCCTCCTCCTCCTCCTCCTCTAACCTCCTCCCTCCTCCTCCTTCACATCTCCTCTCCTCCCTCTTCACTCCTCCTCCCCCTCATCCTCGTCCCTCCTTCTCCTCCCTCCTCCTCTCCCTCTTTCTCCTCCTCCCTCTTCCTCCCGCTTCGCTTCTTCCTTCCTCTTCCTTCTCTCCTACCGCCTCCTCCTCCTCCCACTCTCTCCTCTCCTCCCTCCTCCTCCCTTCCCTCCTCCTCCCTCTCCTCCTCCTCCTCCTCCTCCTCCTTCGGTCTCCTCCTCCTGCGTTCTCCTCCTCCCTCTCCTACCTCCTCCTCCCTCTCACTCTCCTCCCTCCTCCTCCTGCGTTTCTCCTCCTCCTCCTTCTCCCTCTTCTTCGCCCTCCTCCTCCACCCTACTCCTCCACTCCTCTTCTAAGTCCCTCTCCTCCTCTCTCCGATTCTCCCTATTCCTCCTGTCTCACCTGTCTCCATCCTCACCTCCTCTTGCCTCCTCTTCCATCCTCCTCCACCGCCCTCTTCCTCCTCCTCCTCCATTTACCCAAGACAGACAGCAGACAGATAGTCGGGACGGGATCTTATATGACTACTATATGATTAATGAGATGCTCTCCACCTAGGGCTCGGGCCTGGGTCAGACCGAAACAGACAGATAGATAGACAGACAGACACGACAGATAGATAGTCGGACCGGAACTATATGACTATCTTTATACGATTATGAGATGCTCCCCAATCAGGGCTGCGCGAGCCGGGCCGACTCCGACAGATAGACAGACAGACCGACAGATAGATAGTCGTGTACGGAACGTGAGCTTATGTGACTACTATATGAATTAAATGAGATGCTCACACCAGAAGCTGGGCGCTGCCGGCCGGGTCGGACAGACAGACAGACAGACAGACAGACGAGACAGACAGACAGAGAGACAGACAGACAGACCTTGACAGACAGACAGACAGACAGATGTCGGTAACGGACGGGAACTTATATGACTACGTATATCTATTAATGATGCTCTCCCACCAAGGACTGGGCGAAGCCGGGTCCGGGTCAGACAGACAGACAGACAGACAGACAGACATACAGACAGACAGACAGATCGACAGACGTCGGTAACGGGAACGGAACTTATATGACTACTTATATGAATTAAAGAGATGATCCCCACACGGACTGGGCGAAGCCGGCCGGGTCAGCTAGTCTTATATATAAAAAGGCAATGTGTGTGGATATGTATTCTGTATGTATGTCCTTTATGCGTTCGCGAACGGCCCATCCGATTGAGATGAAATTTTCTACACGCCTTCCTCTCATTCCAGCGCTGCCAACTGTCATATTTTTGTTTCTTCTTCCTCCTCCTCCCTCCTCCCCCTCCCTAAATACGTACGTAAATATATGATGATGATGATGAAAGAATCCCCGAACCAAAACGCTAGGACAAGCGAAGAAAATGACGTGACTACACAGAATCGTCACACGGCAATCATCATCATCATCAAGTGCCGTGCCGGCTGGCGTAGGCGTTCATGGTTCTCCATAGATCTCAGTCTTTGGTTTTCTGGATCAACTCTGCTGCTGATATATATGCCTCCATGCCACGGCAATATCAATAACAATTCATCTTTTTATGTGTAAGGAAGTTATCTACAGTCATGTTGAAGGGAAGAACAATCAATGGAAGGACGATCACGAACCTAGACGAGTATGATTCGGAATGGCGAACTCCCTCCTCCTCTCTTCTCCTCCTCCCTCTACCTCCTCCCCTCCTCCTCCCTCTATCTTCCTCCTCCCTCCACCCTCCTCCTCTTCCTCCTCCCCTCTCCCTCCTCCTTCTCCTCTTCCTTCTCCCTCTTCCTCTCCCCTCCTCTCCATCTCCTCCCTCCTACTCCCCCTCGCTCCCTCCCCTCCTCCTTCTCCTCCACCCTCCTCCTCCTCCTCTCCTCCATCTCCCCTCCTCCTCCCTCCCCCTTCTCCCCCCTCCTTCTCCCTCCTCTACCCTCCCTCCTCCCTTCTCCTCCTCCCTCCTCCTCTTCTCCTCTCCCTCCTCCCTTTTCTTCCCTCTTCCTTCTCCCTCTACCTCTTCCTCCTCCTCCTCCTCCCTTTCCTCCTCCCTCTTCCTCCTCCTCCCTCCTCATCATTCTTCCTCCTCCTCCTCCCCCTCCTCCCTTCTCCCTCCCCTCTCCCTCCACCTCCTCCCCTTCCTCCCCTCCTCTCCTCTCCTTCCTCTCCTCCCCACCTCCTTCTCCTCCTCCCTCTCTCTCCTTCTCCCTCCTCCCTTTCCTCCTCCTCCTCCCTTCACCCTCCTCCTCCTCCTCCTTCCCCCCTACTCCCTCCTCCTCCTCCTCCTTCACCCTCTCCCTCCTCTCCTCTTCCTCCTCCTTCTCTCCTTTCCCCCTCCTTCTCCTAATCCTCCCTCCTCCCTCCTCCTCCCCTCCTATTCTCTTCCTCCCTCCTCCCTCCTCTCTCCCTATCTCTTCCCTCCTCCTCCTCCTCCACTCTCTTCCTCCTCCTCCTCCTCCTCTTCCTCCTCCTCCCTCCTCCTCCCCTCCTCCCCTCCTCTTCCTTCTCTTCCGCCCTTCCTCCTCCCTTCTCCTCCCTTCCATCCTCCCCTCCCTCCTCCCCCCTCTCCCCCTCCTCCCTCCCTCCCTTTCTTCCCTCTTCCTTCTCCCTCTCCCTTCCTCCTCCTCCTCCTCTTCCTCCCCACTCCCCTCTTCCTCCCTCTCCCTCCTCCTTCCTCCTCCTCCGCCTCCCCCTCCTCTTCTCCCTCCTCCTTCTCCCTCCACCTCCTCCCTCCTCCCTCCTCTCTCCTCCCCCTCCTCCTCCCCACCTCCTGCTTCTCCTCCTCCCTCCTCCTCTTCTCCCTCCTCCCTCTCCTCCTCCTCCTCCTTCCTCACCCCTCCCTCCTCCTCTTCCCCCTCTCTCCCTCCTTCCTCCCTCCTCCGTCACCCTCCTCCCTCCTCATATGCCCTCTTCCTCCTCCTTCTCCCCTTCCCCCTCCTCTCTTATCCCTCACTCACTCCCTCCTCCTCCCTCCTATTCCTCCCTCCTCCTCCGCTCTCCGTCACTATCTCATTCCTGCCCCTCCTCCCTCCTCCACTTATCCAATCTCTTCCTCCTCCTCCTCCTCTCCCTCTTTCTCCTCCTCCCTCCTCACTACCCAAAAATCCTCGCCGCTCCTCTTCCTCCTCTTCGCCCGCCTCCTCCCTTCTCCTCCCTTCTCATCATACACACCTCCCTCCGCTCTTCCCCCTCCTTCTTCTCCTCCTCCTCCCCCTCCTCCTTCTTCCTCCTCCCTCTCCGTGGCTCATCCCTCCTCCTCCATTCTCCTCCTCCCTCCTCCTCCTCCTCTACCTCCTCCCTCCTCCTCCCTTCTCAACATTCCTCCTCCTCCTCTTCCTCTCCTCCTCTCTTCTCCTCCTCTCGTCCTCCTCCTCTACCTCACCTCCTCCTCCTCCTCCCTCTAACCTCCTCCCTCTACCTCCCTTCACATCCTCCTCCTCCTCTATACCTCCTCCTCCCCCTCATCCTCTTCCCTCCAAGTCTCTCCTCCTCCTCTTCTCCCTCTTCCTCCTCCTCTTCCTCCTCTTCCTCCTCTCCGCTCTCCGCCTCCTCCCTCCTCCACTCTCTCTCCGTCCTCCCCCTTTCCCTCTCCTCTCTCATCCTCCTCCTCCTCCCGCCTCCTCCTTCGTTCTCCTCCTCCCTCTCCCATCCTGCCTCCCTCTCCGCCTCCGCCATCTCCTCTACCTCCTCCCTCCGTCCGCCTGCGTTCTCCTCCTCCCTCCTTCTCCCTCTTCTCCTCCCTCCTCTCCTCCACCATACTCCTCCCTCCTCTCCTAATCCCTCCTCCTCTCTCCTCTTCCTCCCTATTCCTCCTGTCTCCTGTCTCCTCTCCATCCTCTTGCCTCTCTTCCTCCTCTTCTCCCTCCTCCACCGCCGCTCTTCCTCCTCCCCTCCATCCTTTACCCAGGACAGACCGACAGAGTAGGTCTGGGACGGATCTTATATGCACTACTTTATGATTTAAATGAGAGATCCTCTCCACATGGGCTGGGCCGTCAGACAGACAGACAGACAGATAGATAGACAGACAGTACCTGACAACGACAGGCAGTCGGGAACGGGAACTTATATGACTACTTATATGCATTAATGAGTGCTCCCCACGCACGGAGATTGGGCGAACAGCCGGGCCGGGTCAGACAGACAGACAGATAGATAGTCGGGAACGGGAACTTATATGACTACTTATATGAATTAAATGAGATGCTCCCCATCAGGGGCTGGGCGAGCCGGGCCGGATCAGACAGATAGACAGACAGATAGACAGACAGACAGACAGATAGATAGTCGGTAACGGGAACGTGAGCTTATATGACTACTTATATGAATTAAATGAGATGCTCCACACCAGGAGCTGGGCGATGCCGGGCCGGGTCGAACAGACAGACAGACAGACAGACAGACAGACAGACAGATAGTCGGTAACGGGAACGGGAACTTATATGACTACTTATATGAATTAAATGAGATGCTCCCCACCAATGGACTGGGCGAAGCCGGGCCGGGTCAGACAGACAGACGACAGACGACAGACAGACAGACAGATAGTCGGTAACGGAACGGGAACTTATATGACTACTTATATGAATTAAATTAGATGCTCCCCACCAAGGACTGGGCGATGCCGGGCCGGGTCAGACAGACAGACAGACAGACAGACAGACAGATAGTCGGTAACGGGAACTTATATGACTACTTATATGAATTAAATGAGATGCTCCCCACCAAGGGCTGGGCGATGCCGGGCCCGGGTCAGGCAGACAGACAGACAGACAGACAGACAGACAGACAGACAGTCGGTAACGGGGACGGGAACTTATATGACTACTTATATGAATTAAATGAGATGATCCCCACCAAGGACTGGGGCGAAGCCGGGCCGGGTCAGCTAGTCTTATATATAAAAGGCAATGTGTGTGGATATGTATGTCCTTTAGCGTTCGCGAACGGCCCATCCGATTGAGATGAAATTTTCTACACGCCTTCCTCTCATTCCGCGCTGCCAACTGTCATATTTTTGTTTCTTCTTCCTCCTCCTCCCTCCTCCCCCTCCCTAAATACGTACGTAAATATATGATGATGATGATGAAAGAATCCCCGAACCAAAACGCTAGGACAAGCGAAGAAAATGACGTGACTACACAGAATCGTCCTCACGGCAATCATCATCATCATCAAGTGCCAGTGCCGGCTGGCGTAGGCGTTCATGGTTCTCCATAGATCTCAGTCTTTGGTTTTCTGGATCAACTCTGCTGCTGATATATATGCCTCCATGCCACGACAATATCAATAACAATTCATCTTCTTATGTGTAAAGAAGTTATCTACAGTCATGTTGAAGGGAAGAACAATCAATGGAAGGACCGAAATCACAGAACCTAGACGAGTATGAATTCGGAATGGCGAACTCCCTCCTCCTCTCTTCTAATCCTGCCTCTACCTCCTCCCCTCCTCCTGCCTCTATCTCCTCCCTCCACCCTCCTCCTCTTCCTCCTCCCTCTACCTCCTCTTTCTCCCTCTTCCTTCTCCCTCTTCATCTCCCCTCCTCCTCCATCCTCCTCCCTCCTCCTCCCCCCTCCTCCTCCCTCCTCCTCCTTCTACCTCCACCCTCCTCCTCCTCCCTCTACCCTCCTCCCCTCCTCCCTCCCCCTTCTCCCCTCCCTTCTCCCTCCTCATCCCCTCCTACTCCCTTCCCTCCTTCCCTCCCCCTCCTCCTCTCTCCTCCTCCCTCCTCCCTTTTCTTCCCTCTACCTCCTCCCTCTACCTCTTCCCTCCTCCTCCCTCCTCCTCCTCCCTCCTCCTCCTTCCTCCACATCCCTCTTCCTCCTCCTCCCTCCTCATCATTCCTCCTCCTCCTTCTCCCTCCTCCTTCTCCTCCACCTCCTCCCTCCACCTCCTCCCTCCTCCTCCTCCCTCCTCCCCTCTCCCTCCGCCATCCTCCTCCTCCCCACCTGCGTTCTCCTCCTCCCTCCTCCCTCCTCCTCCTTCTCGCCTCCTCCTCCCTCTTCCTCCTCCTCCTCCTTCACCCTCCTCCCTCCTCCTCCTTCACCCTCCACCCTCCTCCTCCTCCTCCTTCACCCTCCTCCCTCCTCATCCCTCTTCCTCCTCCTTGTCCCCTTTCCCCCTCCTTCTCTTAATCCCTCCTCCTCCCTCCTCCTCCCTCCTATTCCTCCCTCCTCCTCCTCTCTCCGCCTATCTCTTCCTCCCTCCTCCTCCCTCCTCCACTCTCTTCCTTCTCTCTCCTCCTCCCTCTTCCTCCTCCTCCCTCCTCCTACCTCCTCGCCCTCCTCTTCCTTCCTCCTTCGCCCTCCTCCTCCCTTCTCCTCCCTTCTCATCATAGCCCTCCCTCCTCCTCCCTCCTCCTTCTTCCTCCCTCCTCCTCCCCCTCCTCCTTCCTCCTCCTCCCTCTCCTGCTCATCCCTCCTCCTCCATTCTCCTCCTCCCTCCTCCTCCTCCCTCTACCTCCCTCCCTCCTCCTCCCTTCACATTCCTCCTCCTCCCTCTTCCTCCTCCCTCTACCTACTCCCTCCTCCTCCTCCCTCTACCTCCTCCCTCCTCCTCCCTTCACAATTCCTCCTCCTCCCTCTTCCTCCTCCTCCCCCTCATCCTCTTCCCTCCTTCTCCTCCCTCCTCCTTCTCCCTCTTCCTCCTCCCTCTTCCTCCCTCTTCCTTCTCCCTCCGCCTCCTCCCTCCTCCCACTCTCTCCTCCTCCTCCTCCTCCTCCCTTTCCCTCCTCCTCCCTCTCCTCCTCCTCCTCCCTCCTCCTCCTCGTCTCCTCCTCCTCCTCCCTCCTCCTCCCTCTCCTCCTCCTCCCTCTCCTCCTCCTCCTCCCTCCTCCTCCTGCGTTCTCCTCCTCCCTCCTTCTCCCTCTTCCTCCTCCCTCCTCCTCCACCCTACTCCTCCCTCCTCTTCCTAATCCCTCCTCCTCCCTCCTATTCCTCCTTATTCCTCCTGTCTCCTGTCTCCTCCTCCCTCCTCTTGCCTCCTCTTCCCTCCTCCACCTCCCTCTTCCTCCTCCCTCCTCCATTTACCCAAGACAGACAGACAGACAGATAGTCGGGAACGGGATCTTATATGACTACTTATATGATTTAAATGAGATGCTCTCCACCATGGGCTGGGCCGGGTCAGACAGACAGACAGACAGATAGATAGACAGACAGACTGACAGACAGACAGTCGGGAACGGGAACTTATATGACTACTTATATGAATTAAATGAGATGCTCCCCACCAGGAGTTGGGCGAAGCCGGGCCGGGTCAGACAGACAGACAGATAGATAGTCGGGAACGGGAACTTATATGACTACTTATATGAATTAAATGAGATGCTCCCCATCAGGGGCTGGGCGAAGCCGGGCCGGATCAGACAGATAGACAGACAGATAGACAGACAGACAGACAGATAGATAGTCGGTAACGGGAACGTGAGCTTATATGACTACTTATATGAATTAAATGAGATGCTCCACACCAGGAGCTGGGCGATGCCGGGCCGGGTCAGACAGACAGACAGACAGACAGACAGACAGACAGACAGACAGACAGACAGATAGTCGGTAACGGGAACGGGAACTTATATGACTACTTATATGAATTAAATGAGATGCTCCCCACCAAGGACTGGGCGAATGCCGGGCCGGGTCAGACAGACAGACAGACAGACAGACAGACAGACAGACAGACAGACAGACAGACAGACAGACAGACAGACAGACAGATAGTCGGTAACGGGAACGGGAACTTATATGACTACTTATATGAATTAAATGAGATGCTCCCCACCAAGGACTGGGCGAAGCCGGGCCGGGTCAGAAGACAGACAGACAGACAGACAGACAGACAGACAGACAGACAGACAGACAGACAGATAGTCGGTAACGGGAACGGGAACTTATATGACTACTTATATGAATTAAATGAGATGCTCCCCACCAAGGACTGGGCGATGCCGGACCGGGTCAGACAGACAGACAGACAGACAGACAGACAGACAGACAGACAGACAGACAGACAGACAGACAGACAGATAGTCGGTAACGGGAACTTATATGACTACTTATATGAATTAAATGAGATGCTCCCCACCAAGGGCTGGGCGATGCCGGGCCGGGTCAGGCAGACAGACAGACAGACAGACAGACAGACAGTCGGTAACGGGGACGGGAACTTATATGACTACTTATATGAATTAAATGAGATGATCCCCACCAAGGACTGGGCGAAGCCGGGCCGGGTCAGCTAGTCTTATATATAAAAGGCAATGTGTGTGGATATGTATGTCCTTTATGCGTTCGCGAACGGCCCATCCGATTGAGATGAAATTTTCTACACGCCTTCCTCTCATTCCAGCGCTGCCAACTGTCATATTTTTGTTTCTTCTTCCTCCTCCTCCCTCCTCCCCCTCCCTAAATACGTACGTAAATATATGATGATGATGATGAAAGAATCCCCGAACCAAAACGCTAGGACAAGCGAAGAAAATGACGTGACTACACAGAATCGTCTCACGGCAATCATCATCATCATCAAGTGCCGTGCCGGCTGGCGTAGGCGTTCATGGTTCTCCATAGATCTCAGTCTTTGGTTTTCTGGATCAACTCTGCTGCTGATATATATGCCTCCATGCCACGGCAATATCAATAACAATTCATCTTTTTATGTGTAAGGAAGTTATCTACAGTCGTGTAGAAGGGAAGAACAATCAATGGAAGGACCGAAATCACAGAACCTAGACGAGTATGAATTCGGAATGGCGAACTCCCTCCTCCTCTCTTCTCCTCCTCCCTCCTCCTCCCTCTACCTCCTCCCCTCTCTCCTCCCTCCTCCTTCTCCCTCTTCCTCTCCCTTCCTCCTCCATCCTCCTCCCTCCTACTCCTTCCTCCTTCTCCCTCCGCCTCCTCCCTCCTCCTCCTCCTCCTCCTCTCCTCCTCCTCCTGCCTCCTTCTCCCTCATCCTCCTCCCTCCTCCTCCTCCCTCCTTCTCCCTCTTCCTCCTCCATCCTACTCCCTCCTCCTCCTCCACTACCTCCTCCTCCTCCCTCCACCCTCCTCCTCCTCCCTTCTCCTCTTCCTCCTCCCTTTCCTTCCTCCTCCTCCTCCCTCTACCTCCTCCTCCCTCTACCCTCCTCCTCCTCCCTCCTCCTCCACCTCCCTTTCCTTCCTCCCCTCCTCATTCTCTTTCCTCCTCCCTCCTCCCTCTCCTCCTCTCCTTCCTCCTTCTCCCTCCCCTCCTCCCTCCTCCTCCTCCCTCCTTCCCCTCCTCCCTCTCCCTCCCTTCTCCTATCCCCTCCTCCTCAAGCGAAGACAATGCGAAGAAAATGACGTGACTACACAGAATCGTCTCACGGCAATCATCATGATCATCAAGTGCCGTGCCGGCTGGCGTAGGCGTTCATGGTTCTCCATAGATCTCAGTCTTTGGTTTTCTGGATCAACTCTGCTGCTGATATATATGCCATCCATGCCACGGCAATATCAATAACAATTCATCTTTTATGTGTAAGGGAAGTTACCTACAGTCGTGTAGAAGGGAAGAACAATCATGGAAGGACCGAAATCACAGAACCTAGACGAGTATGAATTCGGAATGGCGAACTCCCTCCTCCTCTCTTCTCCTCCTCCCTCCTCCTCCCATCTCCTCCACCTCCCTCCACCCTCCTCCTCCTCCCTTCTCCTCTTCCTCCTCCTTTCCTTCCTCGTCCTCCTCCCTCTACATCCTCCTCCTCCCTCTACCCTCCTCCCTCCTCCTCCTCCACCTCCCTTTTCTTCCTCCCCTCCTCATTCTCTTTCCATCCATCCCTCCTCCCTCTACCTCCTCCTCCTTCCTCCTTCTCCCCACAGCCTCCTCCCTCCTCCTCCCTCCTTCCCTCTCCTCCTTCTCTACCCCCCTCCTCCTCCTCTCCCCTCCTCCAATTCCTACGTCTTCCTCTTCCCCTCCCCCTCCTCCCCTCTCCCCTCCTCTTCCTCCTCCATCCTCTTCCTCCTCTTCCCTCCTCCTCCTCCTCCCCTTCCTCCTCCTTCCTCCTCCTCCATCCTCCTCCTCTCTCCTCCTCCCTCATACCCTTTTCCTCCCTCCTTCTCCTCCCTCTACCTAATCCTCCTCCTCCCTCCTCATCCTCCACATCCCCTCCTCCCCTCCTCTCCCCTCCTCCTCCGACCGTCTTCCTCTTGCCCCTCCCCCGTCTCCCCTCCTCTTCTCCTCCTCCCTCTTCTCCTCCTCCTCCCTCTTCCTCCTCCTCCCTTCTCCTTCCTTTTCCTCCTCCTCCTAACCTCCTCCCTCCTCCTCCTCTCCTCCCTTTTCCTCCTCCCTCCTCCCTCCACCTCCCTCTCCCTCCTCCATCCTCTTTCTCCCTCTTCCTCCTCCTCCTCCCCCTTCCTCCTCCTCCCTCCTCCTCCTCTCTCCTCCTCCCTCATCCCCTTTCCTTCCCCCTCCTTCTCCTCCCTCTACCTAATCCCTCCTCCTCCGTCCTCCTCATTCCTCCTCCTCCTCCTCTCACCCTCCTCCTCCTACCCTCTTCCTCTTGCCATCCCCCCTCTCCCTCCTCTTCCTCCTCATCCTCCTCCTCCTCTTCCTCCTCCTCTCTCCCTCTTCCTCCTCCTCCCTCCTCCTTCCTTTTCCTCCTCCTCCTACCTCCTCCCTCATCCTCTCTCCTCCCTCCTCCTCCCTCTTCCTCCTCCTCTCTCCTCATCATTCCTCCTCCTCCTCCCCATCCTCCTTCTCCCTCCTCCTTCTACTCTTCCTCCCTCCTTCCTCTCTCCTCCTCCTCCCTCCTCCCTCCCTCTCCTCTCCCTCCTCCTCCTCCTGCGTTCTCCTCCTCCCTCCTCCTCCCTCCTCCTCCTCCCTCTTCTCCTCCTCATCCCTCCTCCATCTCCTCCTCCATCCTCACTTCTCTCTCCCTCCGCCTTCTCCCTCCTCCTCGCGCCTCCTCCTCCCTCCTCCTCCATCTTCCTCCTCCTCCCTCCTCCTCCTTCTCTTTCCCCCCTCTCTCCTCCTAATCCTCCTCCTCCCATCCTCCTCCCTCCTATTCCTCCCTACTCCTCCTCCCTCCCTCCGCCTCCCTACATCTCCTCTCTCCGACCTTTCTGTTCCTCACTACCTCTTCCTACCTCTCTCCTCCCTCTTTTCCCCTCCTCCTCCGCCCTCTACACTCCTCCCTCCTCCGCCTTCCTTCCTCCACATCCCTCCTCCTTCCTCCCTCTTCGCTCCTCCTCCCTCCTCATCATCTCTCCTTCTCCTTCGTCCCCCTCCTACCTCCTACCTCCTCTTCTCCCTCCTCCTTCGACTCTTCCTTCCTCCTCCTTCTCCTCCACCTCTTCCCTCCTCCTCCTCGCTCTCCTCCCCTCCTCTTCTCCTCCTGCGTTCTCCTCCTACCTCCTCGCATCCTCCTTCTCGCCTTCTCCTTCTTCCTCCTCCCTCTTACCTCCTCCCTCCTCCTCCCTCTTCCTCCTCCTCCTCCTTCTCCCTCCTCCTCCTCTCTACTACGCCTCCTTCCTTCTCCTCCTCCTCCTACCTTCTCCTCTTTTCCCGCCCTCTTCCTCCTATACCCGCCTCCTCCCTCCTATTCCTTCGCCTACTCCTCCTCCTCCCGTCCTCCTAACTCTCTCTCCTCTTCTCTTCCTCCACTCGTCCTCCTCCCTACTTCTCCTCCTCCACCCTCTCCTCCTCTTATTTCTCCTACTCTCCTTTTTCTTCTTCTCGCTGGCTGCTGCTGCCAGCCGCTGCTCCATTTACGCCAGTAATTGTTGGGGAAGATGTACATCCTATTCAAGTGCTCTTCTCTCGTTTATCTAGGTTGTTCTAACTGCCCCAATAGAATGATAGACAGATCAGCAGACAGACAGACAGAGAGGGAGGGACAGACAGACAGACAGACAGACAGACAGACGGGAACGGACTTATATGACTACTTATATGAATTAAATGAGATGCTCCCCACCAGGAGCTGGGCGATGCCGGGCCGGATCAGACAGACAGACAGACAGACAGACAGACAGACAGACAGACAGATAGATAGTAGGTAACGGGAATGAGAACTTATATGACTACTTATATGAATTAAATGAGATGCTCCCCACCAGGGACTGGGCGAAGCCGGGCCCGGTCTGCTAGTCTTCTATAAATCAATACAGTTTTTCGCGTTTCTGGACGTTTTAATCTCGACCCTTAGCATGATGATTAGTAATATCTTTGTTACTCATTATGCTTCTTCTTCTTCTTCTTCTTCTTCTTCTTCTTCTTCTTCTTCTTCTTCTTCTTCTTCTTCTTCTTCAGCGTTCCGAGCCATTGAGGTTCTTTGCTGCAATGAGGTTCTTGCTGCAGATACAATCCGTCTCCATTCATTATGCTAATTGTTAAAATTCTATGGTCTATAGTATAGTTTCTTAATATTGCAACTAACTTGGAGTTGCAAGGTCTGAATGTGTGTTTCTAATTCTACTCTTTGTCTAATGTCACACATTGTGTTTAACAGCCTTGCAGCCTGTTCTATTTCATATTCTTCTATACAAAGCATTGAGTTTTGATTGATGCACTGGCATAAGATGGGCGAATAAAAACACATTTTACAAGAGTAACAGTTGTGAAGTTTGCTAAATGAAAAGAGAAAAGCAACAATAATCTAGTAAACAAAAGCGTAACTGTAATCACTTCCTATTTAGGAAATAGATAACATTTGATTGTAACAGAAATTCGTAGTGTAATTAGAGCCGGGAACAAATTACAAGGTGTCGTGCTGATAAAAATGGTCTACCTTTAAAAAACCTGGCCGGTTTATGCTTCTATTATTAGCATAATAGAAAGCCCTAATAAACATGGCGTCAGTTGGAGAGGGCGACTGCCACAAAGATCCAAACTTTGCCGTTGTTTGCTCGTTTTTGGATAAATATGGTGCTTCTTTGGGATTGGAGCCAATAAGCTATTCTGATCTTCAGACATATTTAGAGGACACAACAGGCGATGGTAAAATAGACGTTTTTTAATCTGTTAGCCGTTCGCTAAGTTAAGAGTTGGAGTTGCCAGTCTGCTGCTGTGTGAGGTGTGCAGACAGACATGAGATGAGATGAGACAAACGAACACAAATGTATATTGTAGAAGAAAGGCTATCACAGCTCTTACCACTTGCGCGTATTCTGTAGTATTCATATGATACTATTGTTTTCAATTTATGGCTGAGGAAAGCCGTTTTAAAGGGAGCTATTGCATTTTCTTCATTTAATAATGATAAAAATAGTTACCCCAAAATATTTGAAAACCGGGTCGGTCTCTTGTCTTCATTTAAAATAGTAACAACAGAACACAAATATAATAATATTTATATAACTTATTGAATAGTTCGACGAACTTAGTCTGTGGAACTGTTGATTGTTAATTATAACGTTGGGTAACTTAATCTGAGTTCATATAATGTTATTATTGTTAATTACTTGTTGAATCTGACTGACTACTGTATTTAATTTTATTATTTCTATATTAATTTTTAATTTCTTGTTCACATCCAGAGCCTCAGTATAATAAAGAAAACCCAAACCTATAAATATTTGTGTTGTAAAGCATCTAGAATTTAAAAAAAAATGTAATACTCTTATTTGCTAGTGTTTAGTTTGTGTTGTATTGTCCTGATTTCACAATACTGAATACACATCATATGAAATGATTATCTATCTCATCATTATTGTACACTACAGCTTTGTAAGCTTTACTTTTACATACAGTAAATTACAGAAAGTCAGTCTGGTTTATTGTAAGTATTAATTCATGTTACTGACCTTCCTCCATTTTCTCTATGTCAAGGCAGTTTCCTGCTGTGGGTCTGTGATGTGATAGGGCATTGTGTAGGCCTGAATGCACAGAGGAATAGGTGTCCAGTCTTTCCCTCACTTAGCAAGACAATGAACTTAGGCGTTGAACCCTCATCTGTCAATGCCCATGACCTTGCTTAGCATAATTCACACAAAATCAGAGATACTGACAGAATATATTTTGCAGTTAAAGCATTTTTTCTATAATTCTTTTCTACTCTCTTCCTGTTTGCCTTTCAGCAAGAAAACCCTGGAATTATCGCTGGTGTACATTTGTTTATAGACTAGTGTTCACCTTAGATAAAATACAGCAGTGTTCATTGCCTGCGCTGTGTTGTTTATCCATCTCTTATTGGGAGGACGTTTTGCTTCCTTTCCATTTTGTCTAAGTGAAACATTTTTCTAGGGGAGCCGTGGCTGAGAGGTTACGGTGGCTGCCTCAGATTTATAAGGTACCGGTTCAGTCCCTGCATAGGGCTGGGAATTTTTCCAAGAACTATTGGTATTTAATGATATCAGAAGTTTCCCTGATTTCTTGGGTAGTGAGATTGGATACCTAGCCTGCTCGAATAAGGACAAAAAACAGTGGGTCCCATGTGCTAGTTGTGCACATTTAAAATCTTCTGGCAGTGGGAAATCACAAAGAGAAGGCTATAAGGCCACTGCCCTGGCAAACTTGTTAGGAAACAGTAAACCTAGCCAGGAGTAACTAGAGCCTGTGACCTTGGTTGGAGCCTGTCTACAGGAAGTAAACCTGACACAAATGCATGCCGAAGTCGGACACACTGACGTCTAAAGTATGTCTAGCGAGGTGCGACACACTCCCCTAAAATGAGGAACGAAGAAGAAAAAGAATTTTTTCAGTTTAGAGTTAATAATATGTGGCGAAACATGTTATTTTATTAATGTCTAACTGTAGGGAGTTTGACTTTGATATGGGTGTTGTCTCTTTCTTTGCAATTGGTAGTGTTTGTGTGCCAGATTGCATAATCTATGCGCCAACATAATTAAGTAAACATGATCTGTTGTAAAGGGAATTCCCCAGATAATTTGAGCAATTTGTAAATGGGATATAGTAGATTGGAAAATTTGCTTGGTAAGACCTGTTGATCAGGCAGTAGAGATGTTAACTATTAACAAATAGCATATTATAGGCTATAATAGTATGTTTAATATCATGTTAAACACATTAACTCCTGCATAAGAGTTTCTTAATTGAATATTTGAATGTTGCATTTTTATTTCCTTATGTTATTTCATTAGTTTGTAGCATCTTTCCAGCAATTTAGTAATTCTTGAATAAAGTGGTCGTTCATTGTGACTTTCCAAGCCATTTTTGGAATATCATCGCTCAGTATACAGAAATACTGTTGTCACTGAGGAACCACTTTTCTATCACAATTTTGTTAGTTTGTCTTTAATTTTGTGGTGACGGGGTTACGGACGCAGTTTGTGATCCTGCATACCACATTCGAAACACAGCTGCGGGCGATTTGGCAGCAGACTGCCTTGCGTTGGTTTTTTTAAATGAAAATAGTATGAGTGCCGGTCATTCAGAAATCAGTGGCAAACTACTGAGTGTAAACTTGCCAAGAGATCACAAACAGCCAGAAAATGCTGGAGTTGACTGCAACATCCTGTAAAGGATATGCAACTTACTTTAAAAAAAAATGTTACTGACTGGTATCAACATTCATTTTCAAAACAATTTATATATTTACTTAGAATGCATGTAGACATTATAATGTATTACTGTTGGATTGCATTGCAAATTGTATTTAACATCTGTTAGAAATGAAAATTTTTTTCAAATTCTGAAAAGTGAAAATAAAACTGCTTGCTGCTTCTTCTACCCGTTAAAGAATAGGCCCTCAGCCAACTCACACTATCTTCTGTAGCTCTCTTCATGTCCTCCCTATATTAATTACCTTGCTATGAAAGCTTCTATTGCCATTTGTAATCTTATTTTAATATCTCTGTTTCCCCCATCTTTGTCTACATTGCTGCCTAACTAAACATATGATTCCACATCTTCAAGTGTTGTTTGACCAAGTTAGATCAGATTATTATTTTCTTGATTTATTTTCCTTATGAATTGTTAGACCTAATTGTTGTGATCTCCAATCAAATGTACTTAGTTTGTCTTACATCTGATTTAGTTTGTGTGATAGGTGAGCAATGTCATCAAGCTGCTGTGTCACGAGTTATTTGAATTCCAGTTCTGTTGGTATCTTTTGTTGTCTTCATAATCAGTCTTTAGTCAGTAAGAATAATACTATTGAGTTAATGATTTTCTGTGCTATCCCATTGTTCATCAAGTTTCCAGTGAGATTCCCTATCAGTGCCATCAATGGCCTTTTCATAGTCCACAAATCTAAAGTGGTCAATTCCATTCAGAGCTTTGCCCTGTTATACATAGTATAATATGGCTGTCTTGTCAGTGCAGGATCTGTTTCTTGTCAGTGCAGGATCTGTTTGATCTGTTCATCTCTTAGTTGTTTGTCAGTTTAAAAAAAAAGTTAGTTGCATATCCTTTACAGAACGTTGCATATCCTTAATAGGACGTTGCAGTCAACAGCAACATGTTTGGGGTATTTGTGATTTCTTGGCAGTTTTTAAATTCAGTAATTTGCCATTGCTTTCTGAATGACCAAGAAGGTTAATGGGCCGAAACATTCAGCGAAGGGAGGACCTTCTCTGATGATCAGAAGGCCTCCTGTTGTGCTTGCTCCTCGGCAGAGATTTTACCACAGTAGTTTGGCATTGCTTTCTGAAATGACCGGAATTGATACCATTATATGAAATCCAACACAATGCGGTCTGCTTCCAAATCGCTTGCAGCTGTGTTTCAAATGTGGAATGCGGGATTATGAATTGCATCCGTAACCCCTTCGTCTCAGATCCGTGGCATCTCTTAACTTTGTCAGTGGCATCTCTTAACTCTTATCTCTTAATCTCTTCATAATTATCTTGCTTTACATTATCCCTGGAACTGACAATAACATGTTTCCTCTATAATTGTTGCATTCCTGCACATCCCTTTTTGCATCTTCACCAGATAACCAGCTCCACAGCCTGCAAGTATTTTATATCATGTCCTAGACCAGTGGTTCGCAACCTTTTTGGCCCGCTCTCACCATTTTTTTGGACATCATTCTCATCCATACCATATTTTTAGACATCTTTTCGTATTTCCTCCCTAAAATTTCCCACCGCCCCTACACAGTATACTTTAATAATTGAAGCGTAACTGTAATACCACTACTAAAACGAAATGTCTAGATGTCCACATAAACGTGTTGTGGGTCTACTTACTTTATAAAATAAATTTAGAAGGGTTGAGACGTACAGACCTGTAAGTATGAGGGAAAAACAAGATCAAGTATCGGTCTGTGTATTAATGCAATCTTAATAATCTTCATTCCCCCCTGGAAGGCAAATTCCCCTGGGGGAGACTTCCCCACCAGTTGAGACACTGTGTCCTAGACTCTGCGGACTGCTTTGTGAAGTAGTTTGTTTGAGGTGTTTAGATTGGCTTCAACAGCTTTTACTGGAATACTATCTGGACCAGCAGCTTTTTCATCTTTCAGAAGTTTGATAACTTTTAAAATTTCTTCTTAGATGGTTTCTCACTGTTGATATCCAGTTCCACTTCAGCATGCTGGATATCTGGATGGTCATTTAGGGTTGGTCTATTTAGAAGTTTCTCAAAGTATTCAGCCCATCTGGTCCTTTGATCTTGAATGTTCGTGAGATTTTCCAATTAACTATTTTTTATCAGTTCACTTGGTTTATATTTTACTACAGTTTTCCTTATGGTGCTGTAAAGGTCTCTGAGGTTCCTTTTTGCTGCGGCTACTTATGTTTCACCTGTAAAGGCAGCTAAATATTATTTTACATGCACCTTATCCACTTCCTATTTTCTTTATTAGCTTCTGTGTATGTTTCATGCTCTGACTTTAGCAGCTCTGTAAATACATTTTGTTTAAATGGTAAAGGACTCTTTTTATACACCTTTAGACATACTGGGCATATGGTACTAGTCCCATAATTTTACATCAATTGGAATTCAAGCGGTGATGTTTTAAATATCACGCGGGCTGCCATTACTTCACGAGACATACCTATTTTAGACTGGGTTGAGCTTGGAGCCAAAATCAATTTTAAACATTCACCTTGATGTAGATTCAAACCTTTTTCCACTGGGCCTGTACGCAAGTATGCTTTTCATTATTACCACAGCTCCCTTTTCAGCTCTGGTTTTGCTGTTATTTAAATCTTCTATTTTACTTTTCCTTTCTTCAGTTTTTCTAATCGTTTATGTTATCCATGCTGTATGTTTTTGTTTCTGTCGTAATAAGTGTCGTCCCTGGGGTGAGGGGAATCAACACCCACATTCTTGTAACCCCATGTCATTATCTTGAGGATCTCCTGGATTTCTGTCCACAACACCCCATCAGTCTTTGGATCTCTCTTTCTCTCTTACCACAAGACCATGCCCCCTCTCATTCTTTTCATACTACACAACTCTAGCTTCTAAAAATATGACAAATTAATTTAATAAAGAAAAGTGTCAGGTATGTGCAAAGTGTATGTGTAGGATGTCTGTCGTATAATTAGTGTGTTTGAAGAATCACTCAACCTAACAGCTCAGAGTATCAAGTCTGCTTTGCCTCCCGTACCGCCACACAAAAGACAGCACCATAGATCAAGTACAGAAGGCCCTCACCAAATGATGCTATCTCCGGCCAGGTGTCCACTTCCTCCAGTGACTCTTGGATAGTCCCGCGGCGTGCTATTCTTTGCTTCATCTGCGGCACGGGTAGCGACTAAGTACTTTGGGGGGATGGGTATGTGTGCAGAAAACGTGAAGAGGTGCATGTTATTG
>JACEFZ010028474.1:0-256370 GCA_014155875.1 Cepaea nemoralis
TTTCTTCTTTCCCCCCTCTGCCGTGCGTCCACCTTGACGAGGTAGAGGGGCTTGAGCGTTCCAATGACCCCAAGAGCTATGCCGACGGTAGCACAGCTACAGGTAGGGTCACCCATGTCGGACAGGTCAAGGGAGAGGGACCAGACGAAGTGACGCACAAACCTGCTGCCTTGTAGGTAGACTGGGGACAGTCAAAGGCTAGGGAAAGCATCCCGAACAAATGCTTGTCGAAATCGGATGTACTGAGCCACAGGCTTGACAAAGAAGTGCAACGTAACTTTATCATTTCATGATGCCACAGATGAAAATAAATCGTTATGGTGCTAATCCCGTGAAGTCCCATCAGGCGGTGATAGTGCCGGGCCCCCTGCCTCGAGGGGGTCCACCCATGACTACTGGTGGTCACCTTCCCCTGTGCTGTGGAGTCAAGGCACAGAGGAGTAGGTTAAGAGTTATTGACCAAACACCCCGGACACTCAACATACTACAATGGAATGCAGAAGGAATTTATAACAAGAAAGCCTCCCTAACACAGCGTCTTCATAAAGATAGAATAGATGTGGCATGCATTCAAGAGACACACCTCAACGCCAATCGCACATTTTCAGTCAAGGGATATCAGGCCACACGTTTCGACCGTGAAGGACACAAAGGAGGAGTTCTAATACTTACACGAAATACAATACCTTGCAGCGAAGTATCTGTGATCTCTGACAACCAAACGGAAATTATAGGTGTTGATATAATGATAAAGGACGTGAAAATAAGAATTTACAATCTGTATAGCCCGGCAGATAAGGATCTTACACTCTCAGACATGGAAATAACTGACACAAATTGCATTGTTGTCGGAGACTTTAATAGCCGTTCAGAAAGATGGGGATACCCAGATACTGACAAAAGAGGAGATGAAGTGGAGGACTGGGAAATAGACTCAAATCTCCATCTACTCAACAAAGCGGATGACACACCGAGCTTTTACTCCAGAAGATGGATTACCACTTCTACTCCAGACTTAGCTTTCTGCACAGGAGACATCCTCCACAAAATCGATCGCCATGTGCTTGACCAATTAGCAGGTAGTGACCACAGACCAATCAAGCTTGTAATAAATATGGAGTATGTTCCACAGGAGCAAAAGCCTTTGCCCCGTTGGAATTACAAACGAGCAGATTGGGACATATTTGCCATACTAACAGACACATATTGTGAAAACATAAATACACGATATGGCAACATGAAGCAAATGGTGGAAAGTCTAAACAGAGCAATAATACAGGCGGCCACTGAGTCTATTCCAAGAGGAGCGAGGAAAAATTACAAACCATACTGGACTGAAGAACTACAAATTTTGGAGGACAAAGTTGAAGATGCTAGGAAGACCGCAGAGAGAGAACAAACAACTGAAGCGAACATCTCTCTCAAAGCCATCTCAGCAAAATATAAAAGAACAGTAAATCAAACAACAAGAGATTGTTGGAGGAAAAAAACAGAAAACCTGAATTTTGACAGGGATGGAAACAAACTATGGAAACTAGTGAAAGCCATGAACAATGAAGGACCTAGAAACAAACAAATAACAATTAAACAAGGAAATGCCTTGCTTACAGGAAAAAAGGCTGCAAATGCACTAATGGAACACTATGTCAGTGCAAACCACATTGATATTACAGCCGAACAGAAGAATGCAATCAAAGATAAACAGATACATCATAGATATACAGAGACAGCAGCAGAATATATGATGGCAAATCTAACAATGGAAGAAATGGAACAGGCAATGAATACCCTAAAAAAGAAGACATCACCAGGAAAGGATGGAATCACAAATGAAATGCTAATAGGACTAGGCACTAAGGCAAAAAAGAAACTACTAGCAGTCCTAAATTACAGCTGGAAGAGGGGAATAGTCCCTCAGGCATGGAAGGAAGCTATACTAATACCAGTCCCAAAGAAAGGAAAAGACCTGGAAGAACCAAATGGCTATCGACCTATCAGTCTTCTTAGCTGTGTAGGAAAATTAATGGAACGCATTATCAATGGCAGGCTAACATGGCATCTGGAAGAAAACCAACTCTTAACACCTCACCAAGCAGGATTCAGAAAGTACAGATCCACTGAAGATCAAATAACCTATATAGCTCAGGAAATAGAGGATGCCTTCCAAGAGAAAAAGCACACACTAGCTGTCTGGATAGATTTAGAAAAAGCATTTGATAAAGTATGGAAGGAAGGACTGAAAGTAAAACTACAAAAAATGCATGTCTGTGGGAAAATGTACAAATGGATCAGCCACTACCTTGAGAACAGAACTGCCAGGACAAAAGTACAAGGACAAACCAGCAAAATGATGCTGTTGGAGCAAGGTGTCCCCCAAGGAGGAGTTCTTTCACCAACATTATTCCTAGCATATATAAACGACATCACGGAAAATTTTCCAGCCAGAGTACACACATCATCCTTTGCAGATGACCTAGCCATATGGACATCTGAAGAATATATTAGTACAGCTAACAGCAGAATACAGCAAGCCCTATTAGCGCTAGAGGACTGGTCAAAATCATGGCTAGTGAAGATAAGTGAGGAGAAAACAACATGCACAGTGTTCTCCCTCTCAACTAAAACTCAGCAACCTAAGCTGGTATTGAATGGAAAAATATTGCGCCATGAAGAAAATCCAAACTATCTAGGAGTCACCTTTGATCGTCGCCTGACATGGAAGACACAGGTTGAGAAAAATCGAACAAGAGCAAGGCAAAGAATGGCAATCATGAAAAAGCTTGCTGGTACAACGTGGGGAGCAGATGAGAAAGTTCTCAAGAAGTTATATACTGGACGGGTGAGGCCAGCACTGGAATATGGCATTGCAGCTTGGGCAACAGCAGCTAAGTCAAACTTTAACAAAATAAGTAGAGTCCAAAACCAAGGAATGCGAATCATAACTGGAAGCCTGAAGACAACGCCTATTAATGAATTAGAAAAGATAACTTGTTTACAACCAATGCAGGATAGAAGAGATAGCAGAGCCCAGCAACAAGCTGAAAAATTTAGAAGATTGACAGACCACCCTATGTATAAAAGGTTTAGTGGTTTTGGAAAGGGAAGACTGAAGCGTAGCAACTTTGTAGAAACTGCAAAACGAAAGATTAGGGCAGATCCCATACTTAACATATCAACAGTCAAACCCATTTACAATGCAGACAAGTTCCCAGCTTGGAGACAGCAGCAACTGCCTGAGATGATAGAAAACATTCCTGGTATTGAGAAAAAGAACACTCAGCATGAAACCGAAAGAAGAGAAATAACCCTAAACTACATAAAAGAACATTATCCAAGCAGCAATTGGACCCATGCATATACAGATGGATCAGCCAAAAATTCAGTAGAGAATGGAGGAGGAGGAATTCTCCTAAATTTAAAAAATGGAGTGAAAAAAAACACATTCAGTGGCAACTGGAAAGTTGTCAAGTAACTTCAAAGCGGAGGTAGAGGCTCTGAAAACTGCAGCAGAAATGCTTTTGATGGAGGAAAATAAAGACACGCAAATAGCTATCTTTACAGATGCAAAGTCAGCTGTCTCAATACTGAAGAGCAAAAACAGCACAGAACTAGCTGACCTAAGAGCAGCACTCCATGGTCTATGCCAGAAATCCAAAAAAGTTGTAATACAGTGGATCCCATCACATTGCAGTATACCTGGAAATGAAGAGGCTGACAGACTGGCAAAAGAGGGCGGACGACTACCACAGCCTGACATAGACATAACCTATAATGAGGCAAAGAGGTTGATAAAAAGCACTTATAGAACCAAATGGGAATCAGAGCATCCAGGCCACCAGAAGGATGATGCATATTACAAACTCGACCGAAGAGAACAAGTAGCAATCTTCAGACTCCGCACAGGACATAACAGGCTGAAATACCACTTGTTCAACAAACTAAAGATAGGAGATACAGATGAATGTAATTGTGGAACTGGTAAAATGACAGCTAAACATTTGCTGCAAGAGTGCCCAATATATGCAGAACAGAGAAAGATATTTTGGCCCACACCTGCTTCATTCGAGGACAAGCTTTATGGAGATATCAACAAGCTCAAGTCGACTGCAGCTTACTTTAACTGTATTCAGGTTGACATTTAAATGTACATGAAGTTTTTAGACTGCCACACTTCATACCACAGGCATGTCGGTTACACAAGCCTCCCAGAGGCATGAAATGGAATATTGCTTGGATAGCAAATCCATTACGTGGAAAGTCCGAATCGAAAGCTCACTGTGTGGGCTTCATAAAAGGTGGAAAAAGCGTCCTAGTGGCACAAAATGGAATATTGCTTGGATAGCAAATCCATTACGTGGAAAGTCCGAATCGAAAGCTCACTGTGTGGATGTCACCTGCAAACTGCATTCTTCTGGCTTCTGGAAGAACAGCCTATGGTGAACGGAAGGCCCAATATACGGAAGTAAGGCTAAGCAGCCATGTGCAGGACATGACGATTCCTTGGGTGAGCCCAGTACCAGAGCGCTGTGTGATGGCTCTGCAATTATGGAAGCCTCCTTGGATGGCGGGGAATGCCCATGGTCTGCCCCTGCCTTCCCTTGAGGGTTGACCAGGATGCCTTTGGCTGTTCTATATGGGCCAGCTGGGATGGGAGATAACACCACAACAGTGAGAGTCTAACGTCCTAAGAAACCCCCCGGGAAGGTTTACCCGGTCAACAAATGCCCGCAGAAGTCGGATGTGTCGGCCTAACGGCGCAAGAACGCAGCTCTGCTGTAAACAGGCACAACGCAATCACGTCCGGAAAAAAAACCGGATGAACGAAGAAGAAGAAGAAGAAGTTTCTTCTTTCCACGATATGTTCACCATCCTCTCACAATTCTGCTAACTGCAACATTTCATTACTCATTGAGAGAAGAGAACAGGAGAGAAGACTCAAGAGAACAGAAGAACAGAATACGCATACATTTTCATTAGCTGAAATATTGTCTTAAAGTTGATATTTCTGCTTTTTTTTTAAAATAATGCCCTCTGGTCTCAGGTATACCTAATATGTTAATATTCAGAGTTCTCATTTCTTTGTTAATGTAATCAAAAGTTTGGGATTGGTGTGGTTAATTTTCTTTAAACTTTGTGTAGCCCATGGAGGCCAGTAAAAAAATGTTTTTCCCTCACACACGTGAGGGAAAGAGACGAATTGTATCTTTGGACACTGAAAGTATACTTTTAAAAATTTAAACATTAATATTGAACTAAAAGTTTCATTATAAAATGTAAGTAAGTAAAGATTCACAAAACTGTCTATAAGTAATCTACAAGTATTTTTCTTGAGATTATAATATCTGACTTCGGTGTTGATTATTTTATTTCTAAGTGAATACTAGAGAGATTTGTAAGTTAGTTAATAATATTATAGCTGGTATATGATTTCTTTGTTAAAATTCTAGTCATCTCCCTTGCAACAATATTAAATGATTATGCCCCCTAAATATTGCTTACCTGTGTGTTTTTAATTTACCTATCTGGTGATTGCAGACCACATCGCGCTGATTTTACCGTGTTGGTATAGGAGCCGGTCGTTCAGAAAGCAATGGCAAACTACTGAACATAAAAATATGCCAAGACATCAACAATGGCAGTAAAATGTTGGTGGTGACTGCAACGTCCTGTAAGGGATGTGCAACTTAAAAAAGAAATCTGGTAATTCCGCAGAATGCTTGAACAGAATTATTAATAAGTGTAATGATCAATCAAGGCATTACTATCAATCATGTTATAATATTTTAAATATGCCCTAAGCAACTAGGGAAGCGCATGGCAGTTGGACTATATCTTCTTCTTCTTCTTCTTCTTCTTCTTCTTCTTCTTCTTCTTCTTCTTCTTCTTCTTCTTCAGCGTTCCGAGCCATTGAGGTTCTTTGCTGCAGATACAATCCGTCTCCATTCGTCTCTCTGGTTGACCTTCTCTTGCCAGTCGTTGATTCTAAGTGCTTGAAGGTCTGCATATATATTATCTCTCCACCGTCTTCTTGGTCTACCTCGGGGTCTACGGTCATTTATTTCCTGAGTGTAAGCGAGTTTTGTTTCCCTATTATCCTTCATCCTTTCTATATGCCCCAGCCATTGTAGTCTATTAACCTTCATGATACCAGTGATTAGCGGGGACTTAAACAGATCATAAATGTCTTTGTTACTTCTTCTTTTCCACTCTCCACTTTGTGTATCCCTAATGGGTCCAAAGATGCGTCTTAAAACTGTATTCTCAAAGGTTTGTAACAAGGCTTCGTCTCCTTTCGTTGTACTCCAGGTTTCAGAGTCATACAGCACAACTGGTCTGATCAGTGTTTTGTATATTGTCATTTTGGTGTTACGAGATAGCGCATTTGATTTTAGTAGATGTTGTAGTGCATAGTCTATTTTATTTCCAGAATTGATTCTAGTTTGTATTTCTTCCCTTATGATGTTGGAGCAGTTGAAGATTGTACCCAGGTATTTGTATGTTTCCGTTCTTTTAATGGTCATATTATCTATTTGTATGTGGCCAGCTGAACTCTATGATTTATTAATATAGGAGACATTTATTTTAAGGAAATAGGAGGGATGGTCAGAAATTAATGAATCATTTGGCAGTGAGAGAGAGAAAGAGAGAGAGAGAGAGAGAGAGAGAGAGAGAGAGAGAGAGAGAGAGAGAGAGAGAGAGAGAGAGAGAGAGAGAGAGAGAGAGAGAGAAAGGGGGGGGGAGAAGAAGAAGAAGAAGAAGAAGAAGAAGAAGAAGAAGAAGAAGAAGAAGAAGAAGAAGAAGAAGAAGAAGAAGAAGAAGAAGAAGAAGAAGAAGAAGATGAAGAAGAAGAAGAAGAAGAAGAAGAAGAAGAAGAAGAAGAAGAAGAAGAAGAAGAAGAAGAAGAAGAAGAAGAAGAAGAAGAAGAAGAAGAAGAAGAAGAAGAACGAATTTCAGAAAGGCGAGAAGTACAGAACCGTAAATTATGGAGGGAAAAACAATATCAAGTAACCGGTTCTTGCATTAACGCGATCTTGAAATATTCAGGGAATTTAACATCAACGAGTAAGCTTAATCTCCTCAGATCGGAGACACAACTGTACGCAACACTCAAACATAATTCAAGAAAGGGGGACGATCGCGTTTTGTATGGTCCTGAAACCAGTTTAAGTCTGCCTATCTGTGATCTTATTCCCCTCCCCCCCCACACACACAGAAACCCTAAAATTGCCCCCTCTGGGGGTGGTGGGAATTCTCCACCGGTTGAGAACGACTGGTCTACCAGATCCCGTCTTCACTCTCTGCTGCACGATTCTCTCCAGGCGATGTTCTTCAACAATTATACTCATGATCCCAAAGGACCCTTAGCACATCTGCCATCAGATGCACTGATGCCCCACCCATGGGTACAGATTCTGCCATCTTGTTTCCCAACGGAGAAAAGATCCAACAGATGATCTTTATCTTTGATGTGTTATTTGAAGCATGCCGCTCTACTGAGACATACATGTCTTCACTCCTCTCGACAGTCTCTGTGAATCTGTGTTACAATCACAATACGTGTGTGCTGTTTGTCCTCCAGCCAGCGGAACGCCGCAGTAACTTCCCCCATCTCCATTCTCAGACTTGATATTGTGATATCATATAAGGAAGATTCTTGATCATATGTCCGCTTTTTGGGTATCGCCTTTGAACTCAGTTAGAAAACAAAAGCCTTAAGCTGATATAAAGAAAAAAGCTAAATAGTTAAAGACAGAACCCTTAACTAATAAAATTAGAAAACCCCACCACCCCCCCACGCCTAACCCCCCGCAAGGACTGTACCCTCTGATTCAACTCAGGTCATTACCACGTTCGCTACACACCTCCCGGCCAATCCGCGCGCCCATAGCCTCCAATCGAATACATACTTAACCACGGTTAGGATGAGCCGCCTAGGTTAATTTCATGAATCATAAACTGACACACTATGCGAGGTGGGGTAATTCATGAATATAACCACTATGCTGGTAATTCATGATACTGACCCTATGCCTGGTTATTTCATAATAATGAACACTATGCTGGTAATTCCTGTTACTGACCACTATGCTGGTAATTCATGGTTGACGGACCACTATGCTGGAATTCATAATACTGACCATGTGCTGTAAGTCCATGTTACTGACACTATGCGGTTATTCATAATACTGACCACTATGCTGGTTATTCATATACTGACCACTAATGCTGGTAATTCATATACTGACCACTATGCTGGTAATTCATAATACTGACCACTGTGCTGGTAATTCATAATACTGACCACTATGCTGGTAATTCATGATACTGACCACTATGCTGGTAATTCATGATACTGTCCACTATGCTGGTAATTCATGATACTGTCCACTATGCTGGTAATTCATGTTACTGACCACTATGCTGGTAATTCATAATACTGTCCACTATGCTGGTAATTCATAATACTGACCACTATGCTGGTAATTCATAATAATGACCACTATGCTGGTAATTCATGATACTGACCACTATGCTGGTAATTCATGATATGACCACTATGCTGGTAATTCATGATACTGACCACTATGCTGGTTATTCATAATAATGACCACTATGCTGGTAATTCATGTTACTGACCACTATGCTGGTAATTTATGATACTGTCCACTATGCTGGTAATGCATGATACTGTCCATTATGCTGGTAATGCATATACTGACCACAAAGCTGGTAACTTAGTAACCTAACCACTATGTTATTAATACAGTGTGCTAACCACAATGCCGATAATTCAGTAAACACAATATTACAATGGTAACTCAGTACACTAAACAATATGTAGGTAACTCAGTACACACATTAATAATAATATGCTGGTAATTTACTACATCAATAATTGTTCTGGTAATTCAGCACAAAATGCATTGATAATTCGGTACACCACAATGCGTGTACTGTAATTCAGCAGGTAGAGGACCCCTTGTTCAAGCTATGAGGCGTATTTGATGTATGGTGCTTGTGCCATTTATATTTTAGATCAGTCGGCACTTGATAAATGGTGTCAATGTCATGGCGACCGTCTTTACCTCTAAGGAAATGCCCTAGTACCCATGTTAGACTGGTTCGATCCAGGATCCCAGGTGAGAGAGAACAAAATCCCCACCATAAAGAGAAATCGAGCACATGCCCACTGGACCAACAAGGCAGCATGCTAGCCACAGCACTACAACAGCTTCCAGTTGGCTATTAACCGATTCAATACTGAAGGATAATATATCGCTAAATTTGACCTCCCATTTAGGCATAAGGACGATATATTGCCATACTTTTATCGCCATGTTATTCGTTTTGTTTCGTAATATTTTCAACAGTTTCAATGCTCAGTGAATGGAAATTTACATTATAATACTTGTTCATTTGATTGTGTACGATTTTAGGTCCAAGCCTACTTTCTGCTGGACACTTAATCTGTTAAAATGACCATGAACTACTTACTAATTCCGTTTGTTTCCAGATCAGATTGAAAGAACGGTGTGTATAGAGAAGAAACAGCTGGAGATAGAAGAAAAGGGAGTGCGTCTGAAGCTGACAATTGTGGACACGCCCGGATTCAATGACGCTGTCAATGGTGAGAATAGGTATGGGCTGGTCGTATTCTTATTGCGTAATGAACTGTAGAAATGTGAAGAACGAATTACATTCAATTCAATTAAATGTTTTTATTTTCTTTTTTTTTGGGGGGGGGGGGGGTGGGGGAGGTGGAATATATATGTAATATATATAATGTGGAATATATTCTGAAAAACAAAAAGATCAAATATATCATTTTTCGATGTAGTCCTCTTTAAACTGCTTATGACGTCACCGTGTTCGTCTGCACTGTGGTATCATGTGTTTAACCCTCTTGAAATCCTTAACAACAATATTGACAGGTTACAAGACAATGACATGGTTACTGTAATTTATATCACACTTTTAAGGTTTTCATTTGAAGCCCCCTCGTACAAAGATAAAATACGTTTGGTTGATTGCCTGATTAAACAATTGTTTAGTTGATTGATTGCTTGAGTAGTTAGTTTGTTGGTAACTTGTAACACTAATTGTATATACACTGCTGTATATACATTGTTGTGTATAAGTGGAAACACTGTGGCGACCGATTTGGCAGCAGACCTTGTCGCGCTGGGGTTTTAGTGTGTTGGTATGGGAGCCGGTCATTCAGAAAGCAATGACAAACTACTGAACGTAAAACTTGCCAAGTCGTCCACAACAGCAGTAAAATGCTGGTGTTGACAGCGGTTTCCTATAAATGGAATATATATATATATATATATATATATATATATATATATATATATATATATATATATATATATAGAAGTGAAGCTTATGAGAATAACTTGTCTTTTCTTGTGTTCACGCAGCCACAAAACTCTGCTGGAGTATGTTGATCAACAGTTCAAGCACTACCTGGATGATGAGTCTGGCTTAAACAGGAGAAACATCATAGACAACAGAGTTCACTGTTGCCTTTACTTTATATCACCTTATGGTCACGGGTAATGAAGCCGACGTTTTATTCCTTAAAGTATATGCAATTAAAATGTTTTTTTTTTTTTTTTTTGCATATCCTTTACAGGACATCGTTGTCACCATCAGCCTCTTTCAAATGATTGTTGATTTCTTGGCAATAGTTTGCCATTGCTTTCTGAGCGGCCGGCTCACATATCCCGTAAGTTACCGACGCGATTGAACCACTGCTGATTCTCACTGTCGTCACGTTAATTAAGAGAGTATATGATATTACGGAGAAAAGTTGCTAACTTCTACGCCAGGAAGCCGCCAATTAAAATGTTAACTTGCTACAATTATCCAGGGTAATTTTCCAGATTAATTGATGATAGTTGCTAAGCTGCAGAAAAAACAATCTGGCTTTCGCTCAATTTAGTCCCAATGGAGGGACAAGCTGAAAACGTGATTAAAGGTGTCAGATTTGTTATGCCATTATTCTTCTAGAGGGAAAGTGGATGTAAATGTATAGTATGTTAGGGTGGAGTTTATTAGAGATATGTACAGGAGTAAAACAACCTATGGAATCACAAGAGAAAAAAGGCACTTGGTAAAAGTTTACAGGGGCAGAATAACTGACGGAGTCACAAGAGAAGAAATGCACTTAGTAAAAATTTAAAGGGGCAGAATAACTGACGGAATCACAAGAGAAGAAAGGCACTTGGTAAAAGTTTACAGGGGCTAAATAACCTACGGAATCAGAAGAGAAGAAAGGCACTTGGTAAAAGTTTACAGGGGCAAAATAACCTATGGAATCACAAGAGAAGAAAGGCACTTGGTAAAAGTTTACAGGGGCAAAATAACCTATGGAATCACAAGAGAAGAAAGGCACTTGGTAAAAGTTTACAGGGGTAAAATAACCTATGAAATCACAAGAGAAGAACAGCACTTGGTAAAAGTTTACAGGGGTCAAATAACATACGCAATCACATGAGAAGAACAGCACTTGGTAAAAGTTTACAGGGGTCAGATAACCTACAGAATCACAAGAGAAGAAAGGCACTTGGTAAAAGTTTACAGGGGCAAAATAACCTACGGAATCACAAGAGAAGAAAGGCACTTGGTAAAAGTTTACAGGGGCAAAATAACCTACGGAATCACAAGAGAAGAAATGCACTTAGTAAAAGTAACAGACCCTTTTACACACCATTAGCTATTGGGCATATAGTACTGGACCTGTATCTTCATAGACCAGTCGGCATTTGGTGGGTGACGTGGTCAGTATCCTGCCAGAGAAAGGCACACAGAAGGTCACAATTTACGTGCCCCCCGCCTACCTCCAGAGTCAAGAAAATCAGGCACTCTTCCGAATAACGGTCCTAAATGGGGACATAACTCTTTAGTGTAAAAAGTATTCCTTACAGGGCCTCATTGGTTAATATAAAAACAATATTAAATGCTACGTACTAAAATATAGCTATGTACTAAAATAGTTTAGTTTAGTCGATGGATCAACATCACGACACACGGGTGCAACCCATAAGTGCTCCGTTCTCCTCCTAACTCAAACCTGAGTCTGGAGAAACTCAGCTCAGTGCACAAACTCCGTAGCACCGGTGAGGATCCTGAAATACTTTGGGTAGATTTTTAACTCGAAATTTTGCCCGGGCAGCGCCGTTAGGCTACTCTTTTTCGATTTCCAACTGCCAAGGGATTTTTTACATGCGCAACAATACACATGGGTGTCCGATCTCACTACCCAGAGACCAGGGGAAATTTTATTACTAGAAGTCCACATGAAAAAGGCCCAGTCCTCACCAGGGCTTGAACCCGGGACCTCCAGGACTTGAGGCGGACACCATACCTCAAGACCACGCAGCCCCCTAGGTACTAAAATATAGCTACGAACTAAAATACAGAACTGAGAAAATCGAAATACGTACCAATAATCATCATCATCATCAATAAGGAGCCGTCTCCACAATGAAGGTTGGCTGCAATGGATCTCCAATGGATCTCTTTTTTAATCAACCAATGAGGCCCTGTAAGGGATACTTTTTACACTAAAGAGCTATGTCCCCATTTAGGACCGTTATTCGGAAGAGTGCCAAAAATCAATAGACCATAACATTCACTTAAAGCTGACTGCTGATTATCAGTAGTCTGAAGTCGGCATGGCCCAATGGATAAGAGCCCTGAATCTTAAACACCCGGTCTGCTGATGCTGAGATAGTGGGTTCAAATCCTACACCAGTCAGTTGGACTAAAATGTTGACTCTCGTCCTTGACTTGGGGACGTAAATTACCTCTGAAGTCGGAGTGGGTTTGCCTGATGGCGAGGGACACTGTTAATAGGAAAAGCTAATCCACACGTAAAAATCAGCCCAGTGCACTAGTAGGGCATGTATAGACTGCTTGAGTTTAACAAAATGGAGCGAATGCACAGAACACAAAGTTTGACTTGTTCATAAAATTATCCAAGATACATATGCTTTTCTCACAAAACTATCCAAGATACATAATGCTTTTCTCATAAAATTATCCAGAATAAAACAATAAATTTTCTTGCAAATTTAGGCAAATCAAGAAGTTGTTCAGTCGGTACAATGGTACAGGGGTCAGTTGGTTTGTTTAGTTAGCCATAAATCCTCGCAACGGATGAGTTTTAGCTCACATATCTGAGGCATTAACGCTCAAGTCATCTGAGTTCTGAAAGGACTTTTGTCTATCTGAGTGAGGCTGATTTAGTCTGCCCGAGTGAGGCTAATTTAATCTGTCCGAGTGAGGATGATGTAGTCTATCCAAGTGAGGATGATGTAATCTATCCGAGAGAGGCTGATGTAGTCCGTCCAAGTGAGGCTGATGTAGAGACCTTCCTGATCCATACTGAAGTTACCATCTCCACATGGACTGTGGTCCGCAGATCTCCTTCCCTTCTCACTGCTCAGAAACTAGCGGGGTGCCCAAGACTGGTATTGAAACTTCACATCTATGGAAAGGCATGATGACAGTTAGAATGTTAGCTGGATATCCAGCCTATAGACAGGCCGCATCACATAGGCTTAGGGTGCTCCAAGGATTGTCAAGTTTAAGATCCAGAGCCTGCTCTGGCGACCCTTTGTGGCCCAGTGCAGGGATAGAAATACATCATCATCATCATGTGCCATGCCGATCAGCAGGGGGGTCATGTTTCGCCATTTCTTATGATCACCAGAGTCGTGGATCAGCTCTGTGTTCTTGTCTCCACCATACTACGTGGCCAAGCCATCCAGATATTTACTTCTCTGTCTTCCCCTTGTTCTTTTCCCCTCAATCTTGCCAGTTGTCACCAAGTTCTCCAATTTAATTCTTCTCATAACATGTCCCCAAAATATTGTGACTGTCTACGCCTAATGTCTCTAATCAGTTTACAGGTTTCATTTATTTCTTTTGGTCATTGGTTTTACTTTCTGTCCATGATATTCTTTGCATTTTCCTCAGAAACCACATTTCCAACAGCCATTTGATGTTTTTCAGCTTGTCTGCTCATTGTCCAAGCTTCACATCCATACAAAAATACAGATTCTATGTAGCACTGAAACACTCTTTTTCTTGTTGCAGTTTACATCTTTTTATTGATCAGTATGTTTTACATCTTGCAAAAGGCTACTTTTGCCATGGCAATTCTTCTTCTAATCTCTTCAAGGCATCTCCAATCAGATGTTATGATTGTTCTGAGATAGTTGTACCAATTCACTTGTTTAAGAACGTTCCCATTTACCTGTATATTGCATTGTGGTATTTCTTTCCTCATAGTGACAACTATAATCTGTGCCATCTTACAATTTAACTCTAACCCTAGTTGTTCACTGTGTGCTGCAACCTCATCTACTAAATGTCGCAGATCCTGCTCATTGTCTGCAATCAAGACTGTATCATCTGCATATCTAATGTTATTGATGTCACGTCCCCCAGTGATAATTCCTTTCATATCTTCTTCATTTCTGAAAATAGTTTCACTGTATAGGTAAAAAAAGACCTGCTTTAAAATATGTTTTATTCATAAACTGCAGTCAGCACCTCTGACTTAGAGGTAGTGAACCCCATTTCACAATCCCGATATGCTAGGTTCAAAGTCAGACACATGCAGTTTGGGAGTAGATCGCTTGGCATTGATTTTCACAATGGTACGAGCGTCAGCCATTCATAAAGCAATAGCAAACTATGTATGTAAAATCACCTGGAAACTTACAAACATCCAATAAATGCTGGGGTTAATTGCCACATCTTGTAAAGGATATGTACATTATAAATAAATGTATGTATTTCACGTCATCGTCATCATCATCTTCCACTTTTGTCGTCAAGCATCGTGGGGAGGAATCATTGGCGCTCCAGCGCCCAGTGGGTGGCATTGGACAGTGTCATTCCGTGTGATTGTACAATGTCTTTGATGTTGTCAATCCATTTTCTTCTTGGGCATCCTATTGGTCTCGTCGCAGATGATATTTGATGTGAGGCCAGTGATGGTAGTTGATGGTGTTGCATTCTAACGAGATGGTCAAATCTCAAACCACTGTCTTTAAATACATGTGGCACAAGGTGTTGATCCCACTGTCTGTCTGATAACAACATTTCTTACTCGGTCTCGGATTGTTAAGTTGGCAGCTCTCCTCAGGCATCTCATCTCACTGGTGTTGATTTTGCGAAAGTATGATTTGGATAATGTCCAAGTTTGAGAGTGGTAGCATAGGGTTGTGTGATTATGCTGTTTAATATCTGTTGTTTTACGGACATGGGTATATTTGGATGTTTCAGTATTGGTGATAGTTGATATGTGAGAACACTTACTTTTTGGCATCCTATTTCAATTTCTCTGTTCAGTCTGCCATCTTCTGTGATCATACTTCCAAGATATTTGAATTCTTTAACTTGTTTCAGAGATGAGTTATTTATCTGTATACTTAGTGGACCAGGAGATCTGCTAACTTGCATTACTTCGGTGTTGGCTGTATTTATACTCATATTGTATCTGTTGCATGTTGAACTCAGATTATTAATATGATTTTGCAGTCTGCCCTCGTTGCTATAAAACAGGTACTGATCGTCTGCACGTAAAAGTTCATTTATTTCCTGTCGATCAGTTGTTTCATCTGAAGTAAAGAGTTCTAAATTTTCTGAATCTGTTATGTCAAGGCTTGCTTCTTTGTATATTCTGTCCATATAGATATTAAATAGCATAGGAGAGAGCACACATTCCTGTCTCACTCCTGCATTGACTCTGAACATATCTGATATACCTTCTTTTGTTCTTACTGCACTTCAGCTCAAGTGGTACATGACTATGACGTTTTCTAGCAAGTATTTTTCACATTAAGTGTCCTATTTCATATCCATATATATATCAGTATGGACTATTATTTGTTTAAACGTTTCTGAATGGAAAGGGACAGCAGAGAAGTAAATAAATATCTGGATGGCTTGGCCACGAGGCATGGTAGCGACACAAGTACACAGAGCTGATCCACATCTCTGGTGATCGTTAAGATAGCGAAACATGACCGCCAATGCTTATCGACATGACACATGATGAAGATGATGATGATGATGATAACTAATGACAATTTTAAACAATTTTCATTGTTTATGAACTCAGAAGATGACTTCTAAATTCCTCCACACCCTTAATATTGTGACTTGAATATAATTTCAGGTTGCGTCAAATTGATGTGCAAACAATGAAGAAGCTGCATAACAAAGTGAATATAGTACCTCTTATTGCCAAGGCTGATATTCTTACCTCCCAGGAACTGAAAAGAATGAAGAACAGGGTGAGTTTTTCCAAATGCATTATATTAATTCACTGACTTCCATAAACTTCAAACTTCAAGCAGTTGGAAAAGTAAATATACATAATGTTTTCCCATTGTGAATTTGAATAATGAAGGCACACACAATATACTGCACTATGTATTGCCTGGTGTATTTATTTCACTATTTCTCACCAAGCGCATACTAAAACAAAAAATAATTAATTTCAACATGAGTAACAAAGACACGATTTACTGCCTGGCATTTTTCACTGCATCTCGTAGGGAACATACTCCAGAAATCACACAACATGAACTAACACAATTAGATAAATCCTTCAAACTGAAATATACAACACACATATTCACACAGTAATTTCAATTGTCTACCACGGTAATTTTAAACTGACTATCATGTCTTTCTGTTTGCACAAAATTGGCTTCTGTAGATGGATGGTGATTACTTCTGCCAGCTTTAACATATGACCATTTTGTGTGTTAAATAACACATGAAACGCATTGTCCCTATCAATCACATGAGTAGTTTACAGAATGTGCTGTTCAGTTGATGACCTAACGAGATGCAGTGAAATAGGCCATGCAGTAAATCGTACAATCTATTGTTTGTGTCTTCGTTATTCAAATTCACTAGGGGAAAATTGTTTTGAATATAATGAAGTAATGTAAATTCCAAAATAATTTTCAATGAATGAAACATCGGAAACATACTTAACTGAAGACTGAAATACCAAATCTCAAACATAACAGAAGTCACATATACGTAACAATGAAGTAAACCTTTTGGATCACCTCTGTTATATTTGGGGTGATATTTTTTTTCCAGTTAAGTATTTTTGTTTCCTATTTTCTGGTGACTGAGTAAGATTTCATTAGAAACATGACGTTGAATGTGCCTTTTGATTGTCAAGCTTCCTTGTTACTAGTTATGTTCATTTGTCTTTGATATCAGCTTGATGTCGGTGCCATGTTAGATATTTAGTGAGGAGATATGGTCAAAGAAAACTTCAGTCTTCGAAATGAATAATCTAACCTGATTAGTATTCTCGTTCTTGTTCTGTCCCATCAGTCACTATATGATTTTGCTGCAAACAAAATCTGTTTCCATCTTTTCTCCACTAATAACAATCTTACGGGTCTGTAAGGTGTGGAATGCGCCTGGCCCTGCAGCCAGCAGGGTTAGGATCGGCTAGCCTCTCCCATGAGGGGTGAAGAGCGAAAATTAGTAGCCTGCCGATGACCCGCAGACTACACAAGCCAACCCCCACCTCCACGTGGTGCAGACTGGGCAACCATGACCGCGAGGTCATGGGCTAATGGGGCTATGGCTTGCCATAGGGGATGGACTCCCTGTGGTCAGATTAGTGTCCTAAACCTGCGACTGGCCTAGCAAGCCGGCAGGGGATCTTCATACTGCTCGTAGAAAAACTAAGAAGTATAAACGGACTGACCCAAACGGCTATCGACCCGGCAATGTTAATGGACTACGAGATAGATCAGCGATTCAAAAAATAGGCACAATGAACGTTTGTGGTTTCAATAGTAAAGAAGAAGAGCTTATAGAAACAATGGAGGAGAGGAATATTGGACTGATGGGAATAGCGGACACCAGAACAAAGGGGAAAGGATGCAAGGAGCTCCACTGCAGCTACACATTTGTTTACTCTGGAGTAGAACAGCAAGAAAGGGCAAGACACGGTGTGGGAATAGTCATTGAACCACGGCTAGCAAGAGGAATACTAGAAATAAAATATATATCAGAAAGAATCATAACAGTGAGAATAAAAGAACAAACAATCACAACATATGTACAGATATACGCACCATGTAATGCAAACAATAATGAGCAAGAATGTGAGGACTTCTACGAAGACATACACGACGTGCTAAATAAAATAGATAAGCAGGACAACATCATAGTTATGGGAGACTTTAATGCAAGACTAGGACATAACAGAGTGGGCATAGAAAAACACCTGGGAGCATTTGGAGATCAGCAAAATGAAAGGAATGATAACGGAAGTAGACTGATAGAGCTTTGCAGCCAACACGACCTCTATATAACAAACACATTCTATAAACATAAAGATTCGCAAGTATACACCTGGTATAAATGGAACAATCTAGATACTAAAAGCCAAATTGATTTTATATTAACAAGAAATAACAGAAAGAGAAATATATTAGATGCAAGAGCAGTGCCCAATTTCAGTATAAACACAGATCATAAAGCAGTCGTTGCCACAATAAGAACAATCAGAAGAAGAAAACAAAGAGCAGGAAAATACATGCCATGCGAATCAGTAAACTTAAAAAACCTTAAAGACGAGGCAGTAAGGGAAAACTATGAGAAAGAACTAACTGAACTCTTTGAAAAATTACCTACGGAAAGAAAAACAGTGGAAGAAGAATGGGAGATGTTCAAATCAAGCATTTTAAATACTGCAAAAATAACATGCGGAACCACGAAAAAACGCAAAACACGGATAAAGAAAATAACAAGTTGGTGGAACGCAGAAGTAAAGAAAGCGGTAAAAGAAAAAAAGGAAAAATATAAAAAGTGGTTGAAGAGCAAACAGGAATGTGATTATAGAGAATACAGAATAGCGAGAAGACATGTGAGTAGAATAGTAAAGAGGGAAAAACAAAAAGACTGGGAAGAGTATGGAGAAACCCTAAATAAAAACTACAAGGAGGCAACCAGAAACTTCTACAAAAAGATAAGTGCAATGCGAACCAGAGGAGAACCCTTTGACCCAACTGAAATAATTAACAGCGAAAATGGAGAACCAATAAGTGAACAAAAACAGATCCTAATAAGATGGAAGCAGTACTTCGAACAACTTCTCAACATCCCATCAGATGTCACAGGAATTCAAGAGACCTACACAGATGTCACCGAAGAACTAGAACCAGACATACTAAAAGAAGAAATTATAGAAGCCATCAGATTAGCCCCATTGAACAAATCACCAGGACAGGATGAAATACCAAATGAACTAATTAAAGCAGCAAGAGAAGTAGGAACAGCTTGGCTACATAGACTATTCAACCATGTTTGGGTAGAACAACAGACACCACGAGACTGGGGAAACGCCATAATTATCCCAATTTGGAAAAACAAAGGCAGCAAAAGAGATTGCACACAATACAGAGGCATTTCACTGTTGAGTCATACTGGGAAAATATTTTGCAAAATTCTTGAAAAAAGATTACGAACTACTTTAGAACCCCAGATAAGCGAAACGCAGCTTGGATTTAGGAAAAACAAAGGATGCACAGACGCCATTTTTGCTCTTAGACAACTTATAGAAAAATCAATCGAATTCAATGAAACACTCTACTTAGCCTTTGTCGAACAAGAAAAGGCATTTGATAGGGTAGATAGAAACAAGCTGTGGGAAATCCTTAAACAATATGGAGTGAGTACACATCTAACAAACCTATGTAGAAGTTTATACAACAACAGTGAATGCATAGTGAGAGCAACTGGAGGACACTCAGAACCCTTCACCATAAGATCTGGAGTACGACAAGGTTGTGTCCTGTCCCCTCTCTTGTTCATAACATATATAGACAACATATGTAAAGAAACCAGCCAAGCAGAGACAGCAAGAATACCGCATGACGAGAACACAGAAGAAGAACCATCTGCAAATCTAACCATTAGAGAACTCCTGTTTGCGGACGACCAAGCACTAATAGCAAAATCAGAAGCTGAATTACAAGACCACATGAATAGTCTAAACGAAATGTGTAGGGAACATAACATGAAAATTAGCACAAGCAAAACAGAGGTAATGACTATAACTAAAGAAGAACAAACAGCAACAATTCACCTAAACGAACATCCCTTGAAACAAGTAAAGAGCTTCAAGTACCTAGGAAGTATAATATCATCAAATGGCAGATCAGAAGACGAGATCGAAAATAGGTGCAATAAGGCAAATCAACTCATTGGACAAATGGCACCAATACTAAAGAACAAACATGTATCAATAACTACTAAGAAAGCACTTTACAACACAATCTTCCTACCAACTCTGTGCTACCAATGCCAAAACTGGACAATGACAGAAAAAGAGAAAAGAAAAATCACAACAACAGAAATGAGGTTCCTGAGAAGAATACTCAACGTATCAAGAAGAGATAAGATCAGAAATGAAGAAATCAGGACTAAAGTGGGGGTTAAAGCTGCTCTAGATTTTATTAGAAAGCAGCAAGTCAAATGGTTTGGCCATGCAAGTAGGCTACCAGTCAACAGCATGCCACAACAAGCAATGATGTACAGACCAGATGGAAACAGAGGAAGAGGCCGACCACGTAAACGTTGGACGGAGGGAATAACAGAATCCATGGGAATGTCGATATACGAAGCCCATAACTGGGCACTCTCACGAAGTTTATACTTCACCTCGACACCGCAAGGTACAAGAGGAATATGATGAGATGAGAGATAACAATCTTACTACAGCTTAGAGTATTCAGTTAATTTCACACCAACACTTCTTTATAATGTCTTGTGTTGGCAACTTTGTTGCCTGCATAATCTGCAGATCTTGCAAGCATCTGCCGATTTTGACATCAAGGCTGTCTTATCTGGGACATAGAATACACCTTACTGAGCTGTTTGGTACAATTTTGAAACATGTGTTCTGCAGCTTGAGTTGTTTGCCTGTATGCACACATTGCTGTGGAACCCATCTTTAGCTTTTGTGTTTATGTGACAATTGAGTCAGTTAGTCCTGTAGTTAGTGTAAAGATAGTAACTTGTTCAGTCTTGTCCAATTGATAACTGTCATTGTGTGGTTAATAGGTGACCTAAAAAACAAAGTTTTATATACTTTACCGGAGGTAGCAGTCAACTCCAGCATTCTTCCTAACCAACCAATCAAACAACCAACCAAACAACCAATCAACCAACCAACCAAGGTATAATTTTATCAATAGCCAAAACATTAATCAGAACTGTTTTCAAAAGGTCAGAACACAAAGGAAACTTACATACTTCATATAAGGCAAACAACAGTTTTGGCCATATTATGAGAAGATAAAAAAAAATTAGAATGTACTATAGCAATGGATAAGATTAATGGGCAAAAGTAACAGAGGTAAGTAACAAGAGAAGACTGGACAGTGTGACATCTTGACATGGACAGATATGAGTTCATGAAATGATGTGGGGCTAGAGAACACAGGTTGTGGGGGAGCCTGATAGCCCATGCCAGTTAGCAAGTCACTTGATGTAGGTGGTAACATGAACATGTGTTTTTACAGATACTACAAGAAATTGATGAGTATGGCATTCGTATCTACGAGTTTCCAGACTGCGACAGTGACGAGGATGAAGATTTTAAACAGCAGGATAAAGAACTAAAGGCAAGTACACAGAGCAGACCTGATAAGGCGAACTCACTTTGGACCCAAGAAATAGTTCTTCTTATCAAATATTCCTCAAATAAGAGTTCAAGCAAATAGTAATGCATTTATAACATATAATACAATAGTATTACTCACAACAAAAATTCGCCACATCCGAGATCACCTTAAGTGGTTTGCAATGTATTACATTACTAAACTGTTTGATGTCAACTGTTTCTTATACCTCTTAATGTGAATGGAGCAGACATTGGTGGACATAACTGTCCCGTACTCTCTTATCATTTGACGTTTTAATGAAGTTGGTGCTGCTTATATTATTATTTGTTGCCCAGCTGTTTAAGCTTTCCAAAAACATCTTTCTTAGTCTTCCTCTGCCTCTCTTGCCAAATATTTTCCCACTTATGACTAATTTGTGTATTCCACTTCTTCTGTTGATATGCCTCATACGTTTCATTTGTCTTTTATATAAGGTTTTGCAAGTTGCGGGTTCAAAAGTATAAGAGCACTTGCTATTAAACTTCTGGTGCACTGATGGCAGGATAGCAATTTGACTTTAACATTGACCTCTCGTCCTTGACTTGGGGATATAAATTACAAGTACCTCAGAAGTCGGTTTTGGGTTTGCTTGATGATGAGAAACACTTTAATAGGGAAAGCTAATTTACACACAAATATCGGTTGAGTGTGGACTACGCCTAAGTTCAAAGTGAGCGAATGAAAACAAAAATATATGGTTTTGTGTGTGTGATATTTAACACCTGCAGCTCTCAATACCTCAGCACTTGCTGTCTTCTCATTCTACAATATTCTTCTTTTCTTTATCTATGTGTTAAATCTTCCATCAGATGTAAATATGTAGCCTAGATATTGAAAATAATTCACCCATTTGATTTTTATGCCTGTATTATATATAAAATATTCTGGAATTTATTTTCTTTAAGACTCCCATGATTCTGCTAACTTTTTTGGTATTTGGTAACAATTCTCATGTTCTCCTCCATCACATTCCATGAACAGTTTTCAGACTCTGCTATTAAACTTTGTCACTACCATATTTCAGAATATTAATATTTTTGCCTCCAATTATAACTGCCTAAAGATGTTTAAAGTAACAATGGTGATCTCAAAGAAAAAATGGGACACCAAAAATGTGAAATGGAAATAGAAGGGAACATTTTTTAACTAAGTGGATAATTTTAAATCCATGGCGAATGGGTTGCGTACACAGTTCGTAATCCTGCATACCTGCTTTCGAAATACAGCTGTGGGTGATTTGGCAGCAGACAGCCTTACATTGGTTTCTTGTTAAATGGTATTAGTGCCACTCGTTCAGAAAGCATTGGCAAACTACTGAACGTAAACTTGCCCAGGAATCACAAACAGCAAAAAAAAAATGCTAACTAAGTTGTGTATCCCTTACGGGACGTTGCAGTCAACACCAGCATTTTCAGCTACTGTTGATGTACTAGGCAAGTGTTACTTTCAGTAGTTTGCCATTGCTTTCTGAACAACCGGTTCCCATACCAGCATGTTATAACACAGCATGACACGGTCTGTTGCACAAATCGGTCGCAGCTGAGCTTCAAGCGCCTGGTACCCGGCTCACGAACCGTGTTCGCAAGCCTTTAGCCACGTCCTGTAAAAGATGTGCAACAAAGTGGCAATTATAACATTAGATGGAAGATGCACAACAGAGATTAAGAACAGAATAGGGCAGCCAAAAGCTGCATTTCAGAAAATGAAAAGTATCTTATGCAATATGTCATTAATCATTGAATGTAAGAAAGAGAGTGCTGGAATGCTAAATAGAGCCTGTCTTGTTGAATGGCAGCGACTCTTGAAATGTAAATGAACAAATTAGGAAAAACTTGGAAGCATCAGAGATGTGATTACTGAGACGAATATTGCGAATTCCTTGGACTACCCGAGTAACTAACAATGATTGCCTGAAAGAGGCTAATGAAGCTTTTTTAGTTTTAGTTGAGTCGATGGATCAACATCACGGCACACGGGTGTAATCCATAAGTACTCCATTCTCCTCCTAACTCAAACCTGAGTCTGGAGAAACTCAGCTCAGTGCACAAACTCTGTAGCACCAGTGAGGATCCTTAAATATTTTGGGTAGATTTTTAACTCGAAATTTTGCCGGGCAGCGCCATTAGGCTACTATTTTTCGATTTCCAACTGCCAAGGGATTTTTTACGTGTGCAACAATACACATCGGTGTCCGATCTCACTACCCAGAGACCAGGGAAAATTTTATTACTAGAAGTTCACGTGAAAATATCCCGGTCCTCACCGGGACTTGAACCCGGCATCTCCAGCACTTGAGGCGGACACCATACCTTGAGACCACGCAGCCCCCTGAAAGAGGCTAATAAAGCTAGAATATTATATACAATAATGAGAAAGAAACAAACAGATTAATTTGGTCATGTGATGAGAAGCAAGGCATTGGAGAATGTTGTGTCAAATGTAAAGATCATGGGGAAGAGAGGCAGAGGCAGACCAAGAGAAATGATGCTGGATGGACTGAGATGATGGCATGGAGGAATATCATCAGTAGAGTTGATCCAGAACACAGAACATCTACGGCACCTAGCAGGGCACTTGATGATGATAAAAGATGGTTAATTATTCTTAGCCTTTTAATTAACTGACACTTTTTAAAAATAATTTAAGCAAATATATTGAATGTTGGAGTCAAAATGAGTTGACTTGAGTCAAGAACTGACACCACAGCACTTGGGACAATCCCATTCGTGCTCTGGCCTTGTCTTCAACTCTTCAACAGGCAGCAGAGAGTCCCAATGCTAATGATACCAGTTGTGGTCTGATTATGTGTCTGTGTGACCTTTCCCCAGTGTACATATTGTCATCCACATCTTCTGATCCAAGCCACTCCGTTATTTATATGCTATGATGATCATCTGTTCACCCATGTTATACACATGATTCCGAAGGGCACTGACCACATCTGCCTTATTGTGCACAAATACCCCATCCAGTGATGCAGACCCAGTCAATCTTTCTGCCTGCTCATTTACTACAATATCAGCATGTCCTAGATAAAAGATCCAACAGATGCTCCCTATCTTTAATTTTTGAATTGAAGTTTGCCACGCTGCACGAATCATGCCTGTCTTCACCTTTCTCAGCAACATCTATGTCCATTCCAAGCATGCCTTGTGTCTGCTGTTTGTCCTCCAGCCAGCGGGCCGCCACAGTCACTGGCACCACCTCCATTCTCAGACTATATGTCGTGGTATCATATGCCAGGCTCTCCTGCACTAATCACTGTCCATTAATGTTCGTATGAACCCCCAGGAACTACTTTTGCCTCTTAGTACAGTGCCATCCGCATAGATAATTACGTCACCTGTGTGCGAATTGTCATGAATCAATTGTTGCACTTTCCATTCGGTGTAGTCTTCCAGCCAATCCCTGCATTCCAGACTCAATGTGATTATGACCCTGCACAGGTCTAACTTTACCTCAGGTATTCTGACCCACTCGTCTCCTCTCTCAATGTTCTCAAGCATGCATACTTTTCTGATTGTATCATCTGCCTGAGCCATGCATGGTTTTCCTCTCATCAGCTTGTGGCCCTTAGCTGTGTCCAGGTCTTCATTCAGGGAGTGTTCACTGATGAGGAGTTAAGTTAGTTTCATATCCTTTACAGGATGTCACAGTCAACCCCAGCATTTTAGCTGTTTGTGATTTCTTGGCAAGTTTACATTCAGTAGTTTGCCATTACTTTCTGAATGACCGGCACACATACCATTGTATGAAAGCCAATACAAGGTGGTCTGCTTCCAAATTGTCCGCAGCTGTGTTTTGAATGCGGTATTATGAATTGTGTCCGTAACCTCTTCACCACAGCACTGCCTCAATGAGGAGGTGTGCCTTAAATGATCTCATTCATTGTTTTCTTCACAGGGTATATGGTTAATGACTGTACAGTGTTTGAAAATATTGCCGGTCCAAGTTTTGTATTTAACTATTATGTTGCATGAACTTTACAGATGGTGAATACAAAACTTGGACCGACAATAGTTTAAAACACTGCATAGTCATTAAAAATACAACCTATATACCCTATATAATACTTCGTTTTGTTTACTCCTCCTGTCATGCTAAAACTCCTACACATCCATATAACCATATTTCTAAAACTTAAGTTTTACCCTAAAATTGTTTAGTCATTATTCATGTTTCTGAGGGAGTCTGTATGGTTAATCAATCTGTCTCACACTCCGAAGGTTGTGGGTTCAATTCCGGGCTACGTCTTTCGGTTCACGAGTGCATTTTTCTAGGAGACTTCTGGAGGTCATCGCTAGAACTACGTGAGATGCTTTTGGCAGGCCACCCTGTGGAAAGAGACCAAGTCATGTGGGATCAAACCCGGTGCAATGAAAACGATCCTCTTGACTTTTAAGACATTTTTTGTTCATGTTTCTGTGTCATACAACAAATAAAGAGTAAATTTAATGTGTGATCATTCTTTATTTTAATTGATAACTTATATGTTGAGATGTGAGAACCTGTTGTATTACATTGAATGTTACTTTGGCTGCTTGTATGCTCATTCCTATTTCTGCCTCACACATCATACTAATCCTTAGTCATTGTTTGTTAGTATTGTGTGGTCAGCATGGCAGAGAGGTTTCGAGCACTTAAACTTTCTCTGCAGACCATGGTGTAGTGGGTTCACTCCACATGCCAGTCTAGTTGCACATAACTGTTGACTTCTCATCCTTGACTTCAGGATGTAAGTTACAAGTACCTCAGAAGTTGAAGAGGGTTTGCCTGATGGCAAAGGACACTGGTAATAGGGAAAGCTAACCCTCGCACAAAATTTAAGTCCAGTGCACTCACTAATCGTAGCAAATGTCTGGATTCTGCTAAAGTTCACAGTGAGCAAAACAAAAATCAACCGTAAAGCGTATGTCTGTTAAATTAGTTGCCGTCTGTTAAATTATGTTTCTGTCTGATGTTTGTCTTGCAGGCTTCCATTCCATTTGCTGTAGTTGGCTGCAACACGGTGGTGGAGGCTGGAGGGAAGAAAATCAGAGGCCGAGCTTACCCATGGGGTATTGTCGAAGGTGAGCAACGCTTTCGAAGACAAATTGGAGACTCTTGCTAACTTATTGGCATAGAGATGTAGTTCTCACAGTTGACAGTGCTGTCCCCTGATAGGTAGTAGTACCATCCACAGGGTAGGGATGGAGGGACATGGAGTGGGCTTGGTTTTTTACATTGTAGTGGTCATAATAGCAAAAATGGCTAAAATGATTGCTAAAAAACTACAAACATTTATTTTGTGGTGCCTCCGCAAAAGAGAAGGACTAAAATAATAGACAGTATCACCAATGTAGAGCTCATGGAAAGAATTAAACAAATACTAGTGAATCAAAAGGTGAGAAAAAGATGCTGGCGCTGGATAGAACACACCTTGAGAAAACCAGAGAAAAGTACAAGGCAGTCCTTTGTCTGGGCAAACAAAATAAAGACCTAGAAACACATGGAAAAGAGTTAAAGATAGAAATGAAAATGAGGAGGACATGGATAGAATCACATCAAATAGTAAAAGATAGGACGACTTGGGGGACAAAGGGTGAAAGAAGAATGCCAAGAAAGCATTTTGTACCCTAGGATTGACTTATAAAAATACGGGTCTAGCACCATATGCACATGTGTGAAATAAACATTGTGTCATATTTTACTTGGTATAGATTGAATTAGAAAACAATAAAATGTTTAGTTATGTGTGAAGAGAACAGTATATAACATTTTAGTAGATATAGACTGAGTCAGGAAAAGTTAAAATGTTTAGTTATTTGTGAAATAAACAAATAATGTATCATATTTTACTTGGAATAGATTGAGTTGGGAAAACTTAGTGTTTGGTCGTGTATCGGTACATTGATCATCTACAATTATTTACTTTGTTTAAAATGAGCTACCATGATAGGGAATAATACATCAATCTTTATGCTTTCTATTGCTGAAAATTATATATATATATATATATATATATATATATATATATATATATATATATATATATATATATATATATATATATATATATATATATATATATTCTTCTTCTTCAGCGTTCTGAGCCATTGAGGTTCTTTGCTAGCAGATACAATCCGTCTCCATTCGTCTCTCTGGTTGACCTTCTCTTGCCAGTCATTGATTCCAAATGCTTGTAGGTCTGTATATATATTATCTCTCCACCGTCTTCTTGGTCTACCTCGGGGTCTACGGTCATTTATTTCCTGAGTGTAAGCGAGTTTTGTTTCCCTATTATCTTCCATTCTTTCTATATGCCTCCAGCCATTGTAGTCTATTAGCCTTCATGATACCAGTGATTAGCGGGGACTTAAACAGATCATAAATGTCTTTGTTACTTCTTCTTTTCCACTCTCCACTTTGTGTATCCCTAATGGGTCCAAAGATGCGTCTTAAATCTTTGTTCTCAAAGGTTTGTAACTAGGCTTCGTCTTCTTTCGTTGTACTCCAGGTTTCAGAGCCATACAGCACAACTGGGCTGATCAGTGTTTTGTATATTGTGATTTTGGTGTTACAAGATAGCGTATTTGATTTTAGTAAATGTTGTAGTGTATAGTATATCTTATTTCCAGAATTGATTCTAGTTTTTATATATAAAGCACTTACTTAACCATTTATACAGTGGACAATCCAAATCATTGTGATTTTGTGAGGCTGAGACAGATGCTTATCAGGTAAGGCATTGCTATATATGTCAATGGTTAAAAAGTTTGATTCATATCCTTTACAGAACATCGCAGTCAACACAAGCATGTTTTGCTGTTGTGATTTCTTGGCAACTTTACGTTCAGTAGTTTACCATTGCTTTCTGAACGACCAGCACCCATACCATTTCGTAAAAAACCAAGGATAGACCACAGTTGTTTCGAATGCGAGTATACAGGAATACGAACTGCGTCCATAACCCCTTTGCCACAGAGTCAGTTTGTCAATGGTAGTAGTAGAATTTAGCCATTAATATCCTGTTCAATCAATAATTTGGAAATATATACTGATAATTCGGATAATGGATTTCAAGGTTATGCTTTGCTATATGGATATAATATTATATGGATTTTGAAATTGTGTCCTTTGTATGGTTGTGAAATTCTTATTGTGCTATTCAACTTCATAACTATGAGTATATTTTCACGAGCAGCATGACGATGGAGGTGATGGCAGTAACACAGGCTATCCTATGGCTAGAATCACAGCATTATACCGACGTGTGTGTACTAAGTGATTCAATTAGCATGATTCGGAAGGTCGAAGCTGGATCTGTACGTAGACAGTGAACTGAGTCGCTGAGGAAGTCTGTTGTCTGTAAAGTCACCTTCATCTTTGTCCTGGGACATGCGGGGGTCAAGGGAAATGAACGAGCTGATAAACTGGCTGGCTCTACAGCCAGCCCATGGATCGTGCCGATGTTATTAACGTCCTTAAAGACACGTTGAGAACAGAAGACTTTGACGACAGTGAATCCACATCGCTGTCCAGGATGAAAGACTTGGGAGTAGGAATTGGCACGGCCAGACATGAGAGGTACATCGGGAAAACGGGGTGCCTCGTTAACCAACACAGAACTGGCACTATTAGCCACAGAACGCTGATGCTTATGCTGGGGGAAGGATCTGAGCACCTATGGACCTGTCCGGGGTGCAGTGAAGATACCCCAACTGATAACTGATAATTGATAACTTATATTTTCAACCTTTAACTAATTGGCATTAAAAATGTATAATTTGCTTTTCATATTGATCTCCTTTAATATAATATTTTCTTTTTATTATATAGTGCTTAATCTTTCCCTGCATCTCTATAGAGCTATCTCCTGTTAACACATTTTCCACTGTTATAGGCAGAATGTATTTAGTCAAACATTAAATTATCGGTATTCTTTGTCATTTCTGCCATCTATTCAAAAACTTCAGTGTTTATATCAACAAATTCCACACTAGATTGTGTAAAGCGTCTCTAGTCGTCTCAACATGTCCTGCCACTGGATTCAGATGGACACAGGTGCAATTACTTTTGTGCAACTCATCCTCACTTTAAACCAATCCATCATGCTGTTTGCTCAGCCTCACAAAATCACAAGCCTCACAAAATCACAATGATGTTGGCATAATTTCATCCATTACTTCATCCATTTCATCGTACAAGATTAGAGCATATGGCATGCATCCATCTGGGCAGGCACAGTGACTTGCGAGGAATCCAAAAATTTGGTGGCTGAACAGCGGAGACAAGCTAGAAAGGCCCAATTACCGGGACCTTCCACTGCAGAAAATACTCCATGCCCTTTCTGTCCAAGATATTTCCAGGCCTGCATCAGACTTATAAGTCATCTCCGGAAGCCACAAACTACCAATCATGACATCATGACGGATGAAAGAAGATGTGGTCTTCATCACCTGTGGTGGATGTATGACATTTGTAAAGCAGGATGCTAGTCTTCAAACTATCCAAATGGACTGAACTCATTGCACACCAGGAAAATCTATAAATGCATAGATCTTCTTAGAATTTCTATGAATGTGTGATGACAGACTAACCCAGATTGATGTAACTTTTGGCCGTCACATAGATAAATATGATGAAATATGCAAATCAGTACACAGTCATCTTGAAACAATTAAATATAACGACCTGAAGAGAGCTTTCCGACACTTTGCTAATGAAGACACTTATTTTTGGGGTGTCTGGTTGGCCATGAGTTGAACTACACTAGTTCTTTATCGAGGTAGCAGGTTTGAAACCTGGCCACCTCAGCATTCAGTACTTAAATTATCTATGTGTCTATTTATCTCTACTTCTTTCCTAAACTTCTATGAGTGTCACTCAGTACCTTGGAATTTACTTCTCATGCTATTTCAGTTGCCTCATGAGTTCCTACATAAATTATTTTTCTGGGTAATTATTTCCAAACTGTTTTATTATCTCTTAACGACCATGTATAACATTTTATTATCATTAAAGGACCATGTGTAACATTAATAGTTGTTAAATAACTGAACTGACCGTTCAACTCTGAAACTATATAAACATTCTAACAGAGAAAAAGATTATGCATTAAAGTTTGGAACCCTCACATTCTTCACGAGTTAAGCTATTTAATCATGTTAGTTACCTCCTATATATTGAACCTATTCTGTTTTATGGCAAAGGATCCTGGAAATTGAACGAACCAGTTATGAAAAACCTGGAAGCAATGGAAAGGTGGTTTCTGAGACAAATGTTGCAAATAGCTTGGACTGCCAGATTAGCTTAAAGCAGTTGCCTGGAAGAAGTAAATGACAATAGAACATTGTTCACGGCTATAAGAAAAAGACAGAGGTCTTCGGTAATGTTATGAAAAGAGAGGCTTTGGAGAACAATGTGACAACTGAAAAGAACAAGCTGTAGAAGAAGCAGAGGTAGAACAGAGAAATGATGCTTGATTGTCTAAGACGATGGCATCGAGGAATATCATAGGATAAATTGATCCAGAACAATAAAGATCACAATCTGTGGAGAGAGATGAATGCTTACGTCACTTTGTAGGGCACATTGTGATGATGCTATCTGGTGGAACAAAGGATAGTTCATGGACATACCAACACAACTTCCATCCTTAGTGGGGGGATACTTTCCCAAAACAATACAACTCTCGGATCAGTCCAGCATTCTAAAATGGATACCAGATATTTCTTTAGTAGCGAAAACTATGACAAGGAAAGGAACTGGGTGCATAATCTCATGTTATGACAAGGTGTATATGAAGTCCTGTCACTTCACACAACTAAGTCAATAAATCCTATGGAATTTCCTTTCAAATACCAGGAAACTGCACCTTTTACAAATCTAGTAGAATATCTGTATTGCCTTTCTCATCATCATCCTTACTGTTTGTTTTTATTTACAAGCACCCACATGCAGGATCTGAAGGATGTGACAGCAGATGTCCATTATGAGAACTACAGAGCAATGCACATCAGAACACAGATGACCTCAGCACAAAAGGAAAGAGGGTATGTGCATATCTTTGTTTTCCCAAGTAGTTCACACATATCATCATTGTCTTAACCCTTTGACCGTGCAGCACATTTGTTCTGTGATGCCTCTGTTATTTTGAGAATTTGACTGCCATATGATTTGTATGAATACAGAGAGCATGCATATGTCCTGTGGCAAAACATGGCTGTGAAATTTAGATGTTTAACAAATCTGCTGAAAAGTCAAATTTCATGTGACAACATATGGCTGTAAAATTTAGATGTTTAACAAATGTGCTGAAAAGTCCACATCGGCCTTTGAATATAATTGTTCTCCATTCTGCCAATGAATTTTTTATATTCTTCTGTAATAAACAGATTAATCCAACAAGAACTTAGTACTCTAGATGGAGGTCAGCGTGGCTGAATGGATAAAAATGCTCACCCTTAAACTTCCAGTGTGCTGATGCTGATGTAGCGAGTTCTTCTTCTTCTTCTGCTTCATCCGGATTTTTTGGGGGATGTAACTGCGTTGTGCCTGTTTACAGCAGAGCTGCGTTCTTGCGCCGTTAGGCCGACACATCCGACTTCTGCGGGCATTCGTTGACCGGGTTAACCTTCCCGGGGGTTTCTTAGGACGTTTGAATCTCACTGTTGTGGTGTTATCCCCCATCCTAGCTGGACCATATAGAACAGACAAAGACATCCTGGTCAACCCTCAAGGGAAGGCAGGGGCAGACCATGGGCATTCCCCGCCATCCAAGGAGGCTTCCATACTTGCAGAGCCATCACACACCGCTCTGGTACTGGGCTCACCCAAGGAATCGTCACGTCCTGCACATGGCTGCTTAGCCTCACTTCCGTATATTGGGCCTTTCGTTCACCATAGGCTGTTCCCCGCCATCCAAGGAGGCTTCCATACTTGCAGAGCCATCACACACCGCTCTGGTACTGGGCTCACCCAAGGAATCGTCACGTCCTGCACATGGCTGCTTAGCCTCACTTCCGTATATTGGGCCTTTCGTTCACCATAGGCTGTTCCTCCGGAAACCAGAAGAATGCAGTCTGCAGATGACATCCATACAGTGAGCTTTCGATTCAGACTTTCCACATAATGGATTTGCTATCCAAGCAATATTCCATTTCGTGCCACTAGGACACTTTTTCCACCTTTTATGAAGCCCACACAGTGAGCTTTCAATTCAGACTTTTCACGTAATGGATTTGCTATCCAAGCAATATTCCATTTCGTGTCACTAGGACACTTTTTCCACCTTTTATGAAGCCCACACAGTGAGCTTTTGATTCGGACTTTCCACGTAATGGATTTGCTATCCAAGCAATATTCATGTAGCGAGTTCAACCCTTACACCGGTCAGCTGGCTGAAAATGTTGACTTCTTTGTCCATAACTTGGAGATGTAAATTGCAAGTACCTCAGAAGTCGGAGTGGGTTTGCCTGATGGCGAGGGACACTGGTAATAGAGAAAGTTCATCCACATGCAAAGATCAGCCCAGGGCATACCCCAGTGGTGGCTACTATTAGAAGTAGTATCATGTGTATGGACTATTCTTGAGTTCAAAGTGAGCGAGTGCAAAAAACAAAAAAACAAAAGTACTGAAGATGACTGGTTGCCAAGACAAACAAACATGATAATAAAACATGTGGGACCTGTGAAACAACATGGAAGTCAATAACAACATGAAAGCTTATGAAAGGAAATACAAATTGATGCAAAAATCTAGAAAAGATACTTATGAAAAGAAGTACAACTTGACTTGAAAGTCTAGAAAAGATACTTATGAAAGGAAATACAAATTGACGCGAAAATCTAGAAAAGGTCAATATTGAGGGAAGTATAATGGGGAGGCAGAGAAGAGGAAGACAACATAGATGGTTTCAAGATATGATAAGACAGTTTCACTGACAGCAGAGGTACAGATGCAAGACATTTGGCTCAAGATAGAGTGAAATGTCGAGACTGTCATGGGGACAGTTTTGCACAGGACAGGTCACTGGATAAGTGGATGGTTTGTCAAAAGCTTGCTGTTGTTCTCCTTGTAGGAGAAAATTTTAGTGGTTTCCCTTTACCTTCCACATCCACATTGTAGTTCATAACCTTAACCATTCATAGAAAGTTGTCTGGCTTTCTGGACATATGAATGCCCAGCCGTGCTCAGGCTGTCAGGTGGATATTCTGCTGAGGGACATGATTATATTACTTCAATTCCTGTGTTTAGACATTGATGTAATGAATTAATTAATTCATTAATGATTTATCAGTTGTGAACAGAACACTGATCACTGACTGGCACCTTGCCGTATTTTAAGTTTGTAAAATGGAGTTATACCTCTCCACAGTATAAAGCCTGGGCTGAATGTAGAGACCATGTGTTGCCCATGCAGCATGATCCCTCTCTCGACCTGCCTAGTTTATTCCAGAGGAAAGGTAACACTAATATGCTTGGAACAAGACAAGCTGCAGAAGCTGCCAGATCAGCAAAACAATACTATGTCTACCTGTTGGAGTTTCCAACCTAGAACAGTTGCCAGCTAAGGCTTAAGACTGGTCTGCCCAGCATTTCCTTGCTTTAGGGTAAGGCTTGTACCCTTCCAGTTGCATTCCCCCACCCGTAGTCATGGACAAAATGTCGGGTGTCGGGTTTGGTAAGCACTGCCCATCATTTGGCACCATCAGAAAGCAGGTAGTACCATCTACTGTCATACGGTTGCTCAGTCTTATCTGACAAACACCTACACACAGCTTTTTGGAAGTGTCCATGAACTCTCAAGCTACGGTAACATGCATCCACAGGAGCTGTCGGTAGCCTAGTGGTTAGTGCACTTGCTTACCAAGGCAGATTGTCTAAGTTCAATGTGATGAATTTTGTGAAGTGTTCACAGTGATTTGTTCTACTGTAGTTGTTGCATGGGTTACAGATGATAATCAGAAATGTATTTGTATAAGTCACACAATCTCTACTGCACTATATTGATTCATCCTGCGTAAACTGGGACAGACACATCTTTTCTCTGTTTCAGAAAGCTGAAACGTGATTCTGTGACAAACTATGAGGCGGTGGGAGACACAGAGAAGCTTCTGGAACAAAAGGATGCCGAGGTAACTTAAATAGCTGTTTTGTAACTTGTTGAGTTGAGCCAAGAACTGACATCATGGCATTCAAGACATTCCCATATTGTGCTCCATCCTCATCTGCAAAAGCCAGAGAAGAGTCCCAGTGTACCAGTAGCAGTCTTGATTATGCGTCCGTCTGACCTTTCCTTTATGGACCTAGCAACATATACCCAATACTTTTTAGTGGCATGCAGCTTCATCTTAACTGCTCACCATCAGACCTCAATGTGAATGTCTCTAACAGTCTTTCTCAACTCAATGTGAATGTCTCTAACAGTCTTTCTCAACTCAATGTGAATGTCTCTAACAGTCTTTCTCAACTCAATGTGAATGTCTCTAACAGTCTTTCTCAACTCAATGTGAATGTCTCTAACAGTCTTTCTCAACTCAATGTCAATGTCTCTTGCAGTCTTTCTCAACTCAATGTGAATGTCTCTAACAGTCTTTCTCAACTCAATGTCAATGTCTCTAACAGTCTTTCTCAACTCAATGTGAATGTCTCTAACAGTCTTTCTCAACTCAATGTGAATGTCTCTAACAGTCTTTCTCAACTCAATGTGAATGTCTCTAACAGTCTTTCTCAACTCAATGTGAATGTCTCTAACAGTCTTTCTCAACTCAATGTCAATGTCTCTAGCAGTCTTTCTCAACTCAATGTCAATGTCTCTTGCAGTCTTTCTCAACTCAATGTCAATGTCTCTAGCAGTCTTTCTCAACTCAATGTCAATGTCTCTAGCAGTCTTTCTCAACTCAATGTCAATGTCTCTAGCAGTCTTTCTCAACTCAATGTCAATGTCTCTAGCAGTCTTTCTCAACTCAATGTCAATGTCTCTAGCAGTCTTTCTCAACTCAATGTCAATGTCTCTAGCAGTCTTTCTCAACTCAATGTCAATGTCTCTAGCAGTCTTTCTCAACTCAATGTCAATGTCTCTAGCAGTCTTTCTCAACTTTCTTTCATGTCTGCCCCATTTTTTTGTTTTACATGTTTGCTCGCTTTGAACAAACAAGTATAGTCCATACAGTTCCTACTGCTTCTTGTCCACTGGACTGATTTTGTCTGTTGGATTAGCTTTCCCTATTACCAGTGTCCCCCACCTTCATGTGAACCCACTCTGACTTCAGAGGCACTTGTAATTCATGTCCCTAAGTCAAGGACAAGTAGTTTTTTTTTATAAATATTTTCTGGAAATCTGTCTGAACATTGAAGAACAGTCTCATAAATATGATCATGTCTCAGAGACTGAAGTACTTTGGCTATATTAAATATCAGTGATTTAGAAAGAACAGTTATGGAAGATATGGACCTGGAAGAAAAGGCAGGGTTGACCAGAACGAAGATGGACACAGGACATTGCAGACCCCTTGGGCAAAAAAATGTATGAGGCAGGGGGACTGGCAAATGAGCCATAATTTTTTAAGTACGCCATGACAGCGGCTTTCTGCAAATAAAAGACCTGTTCCATGAGAGCTTCTGCAACTTGTTTCAAAACTACTGCTTCAGACATAGCTGTCAAGAATCTTCTCTTGATGTCTTCATCTTTATTTCAACAAATCTTTCCACTTGCCACAACATGCCCCAAGTTTTGCTTTTCCATTTATTATAGCCAAAAAATGGTATCTGCCTCATTCTGTTCGTGGTAAATTGTCTTTTTGTCTTAACCTCTTTGAAACCAATTAGATTACTCACATTAGCTTTCCAAGGAATTTCAGCATTCTTCTATAAAACCATGTCTCTCAGGCCTTGAGGGATTGTGTTTGCTTGTTTACTAATTAAAACAGTCACAGATATTCGAATGTGGAACATCTGTTGTTTCTATGGTAATTTCAAATTTACAACAAACTTTTTCTGTTTGCACAAAACTGGCTGGAACCGCCTAATTGCTAATGCCTCACTATATTTGAGCAATCAGTTTATTGTTTGTCTGTTGTAAATTCGAAATTACCATGGGGACAACAGATGTTCCACATTCAAACATCACCTGTGTTTATGTGTTTTAGTTGTTTCAACTTATGCATCTTTACTAATTGCTCAAGATTCACAGCCATGGATTAAACATGGTTCTTCTTCTGCGATCATCCGGAGATTAGGCCGACACATCCGTCTTCAGCTGGCGTTTGTTGACTGGGTTAACCTTTCCGGGTGTTTCGAAGGAAGGACTTTCGATTCTCACTGTTGTGGTGTCATCCACATCCCAGCTGGTCAATTTGGAACAGCCAAAGACAACACGGTCAACCCTCAAGGGAAGGCAGGTGCAGACCATGGGCATTCCCTGCCATCCAAGGAGGTTTCCATAATTGCAGGGCCGGCACATAGCGCTCTGGTACTGGGCTCAACCAAGGAATTGTCACGTCCTGCACATGGCTGCTTAGCCTCACTTCCGTATATTGGGCCTCCCGTTTACCACTGGCTGCTCCCCCAAAGACCAGGAGGGACCTGTATGCAGATGACATCCACTCAGCAAGCTTTCGCTTCGGACTTCCACGTAATTGAGTATTCCAATGCATGCCCCTCAGTCGCTTTTCCACCTTTGGTATCGCTCCTTAGGTAGGCTGCAGATGCTGCTGCCGGCTCAACATCTTACCTGCATTCAGCAGAGGGTGAGTAACAAACAGGCTCTCAAATCTGAGGGATATTGACTTATAGGCGTTCAGTCATATCCCTCAGCTGAGAGCCATAGAACAAGTGTCTGGACCAAGCATGTAGCAGGCTCAGCATCTCACCTCCATGCAGTAGAGGGTGAGTAACGGCCAGGCCCTCACATCCAGGGGGATATTGACTTAGAGGCGTTCAGCCATGTCCCTCAGCTGAAAGCCATAGAAAAAGTGTTTGGACCAACTAATTATGGGGCCTTGATAGAGTCCTGTATTGTTATTTTTCGTCACTACCTCCCCGTGCCGGGAGTGGGTAAGTTGCGCGCCTGCTGCCTTACTTGGATGTGGTAGCCGTTTCTTATGCTCCCTCTCCGGAATCGAACCCTGATTCCCCGTTACAAACATGATAGGCATGTCACGTACCATCGACATTTGATAGTGCAGACATTATTTGAAAGATGTGTCACCGGCATGCAAGGCCATGCAATCAGCACAAAGTTAACCAGTCACCAGTGGGAACGCCGCACCCTGCGAAGGGCAACGACAATTGGTTTTGTGAACTAATAAAAGCACTTTTTGTGTGAAAATATGGTTCTACCCAACATGCAAGAATTCTTTTTCTAACCCTCAGTGATGGATTTATTGCATAAGATGTTCACTTTATAAAACACAGTTTTTGTTTGTCCTATTCCGTTCTTTATCTGTGATACATTTTCCATCCAATATTATCCATGTGTCTAGATACTTGAATTTTTCTATACTATACCTGTCCCAAATTAATAGTTTTCTTTAATACTATGTTTAGGCACGATCCATATCTTTAATATGATTTCATTATGTAATTTCTTTTACTCTTATATCCATAGATATTACGAATGCAGCAGATGCTGGCAAAGATGCAAGAACAACTACAAGCAAACACAACGCCACATCAGCATGTGAATGGACTGGGAAAATTGTGATAGTGATAGAAAACCACCAACAGTAGGAAACCAATGGTCATTTGGATATTTCTGCAGCCCCAACATGGCTGGGACACCTTGACAATTGACCTTCACTTCTCAAGAAAGTTATAGAACGTTGAATAATGACATTGAGTGGTATACTGTAAATGTATGATTAACATACAGGTGTATATACAATTCTGTACTTTGAGAGGACCATATAGTTTGTCTAGTAAATAAGATTGAACATTATAGTTCTATGTAGCTATGAATACTTGGCGCCAGTTGTTATATAATTCCTGGAACCAGAATTTATCTGGAACACTTTTTTCCAGATATATGCATATATTTATTTTCTCTGTAATCGACGTTGTTATTATATACAACTACAAGAAAGAGACAAACAGCATTCTTTGGTTATACAGTGAGGCACTGGAAGACTGTAACAGATGGAAAGATCAGAGGGACGAGGCAGAGGCACAACAAGAAAGAAAGATGCTGGATGCACTGAGACAGTGCCTTGGAGGAATATCTTCAGCAAAGTTAACACAGAAGGAGAGACAGGGTCAGAACAAGAGAAAAGATGCTGGATGCATTGAGAAAGTGTCATGGAGCAATATCTTTAGCAAAGTTGATCCAGGAGAGACAGAACAAGAGAAAAGATACCAGATGTATCGAGACAGTGCCTTGGAGGAATATCTTCAGCAAAGTTGATCCAGAATATCATGGATCAAGATCTGTGAAGGAACATGAATGCCACTGGCAGGGCACATGATACTGATGATGAATCGCTGTTGTTAAGAACTTCATAGTATCAAACTCTTGTATAAACTTGTGCAATTAAGGACGGGTGATGACAAGGTTACAGTGTGGTAAGCAGTAAGTGTGGCCAATAAGCATTTATGAGGAAATATGCATGAGCTCTTCATCTGGGGCGTGCAAGACATGGGTGGCACTTATCTACCATCATCATGGAGAATTATTATGATTCTCTGACAATCTAACACTGCAAGGAGGGTCAGCTTTGTGCAGGCCTCATCACAATACTCACTTGTCTGGTATCATGGCTGTAGCTCATTTAACACATTATACAGTAGGTTTAAAAAGTTACTCACAATTCCTTTACAGGATTCATATTCAACCCCAGCATTGTTTGACCGTTTGTCATTTACATGACTATGTTTATATTCCATAGTTAGCCATTGCTTTCTGAATGACCAACACCTATACCATCGAAATCAATGCAAGGCAGTCTGCTTCTAGATCATCTACAGCTGATTTCAAAACCACAAGTCAGTATATTTGGGAATTGTGAAATGAGTTCAATGCCCCTAAGCCACAACACTGGCTATCCATTAGGTACCTGAAAGAAACAGATGGCATAGACAGGGACTGTTCACCCAACCAAATTATGACACGATTGAGTGTATGTAAAACAGCTAACATCACACACAGACAGCAGGAATTATGAGATTCATTCTTCACTCTTATTTCCACACATAAGGAAACTGATGAAAAAAAAGTGACATTAAGTCCGTACAGCATGGTCTAATGGATAAGAGCAATTGCTCTTAACTTCCAGGTGTGCTGATGCCTAGGTAGCTGGTTCAGTCCCTACACTGGTCAGATAGACTAAAATATTGGCTTTTCATCCTTGACTTGAGGACTGTAAATTACAAGTACCTCAGAAGTAGGAGTGGGTCCACCTGATAGCATGGGACACTGGCAGTAGGGAAAGCTAATCCACACGCAAAGATCTGTCCAGTGCACAAAAAATAGTTGCACATGTATGGACTACGCTTGAGTTGAAAGCAAGCAAACGCAACAAAACAAATTACTTTTAGTTTATCATGGCTGTGTTTATTCACGTATTTATCTATCTTTAATGTAAGCACATTACTTGACCTGTTCACATTGTATGAAGTGTGTATCTCCAGTTTGGAAAGCTTTATATATTATGCATGACAATAATCTGCTTCTTTGAATTGTAGCTTCTAGTATATTATCTGAAATGTTTCTATTTGTGATGTAATAGTGATTTGTTGTTTTACTTACCCCACAGAGACCCAATTTCTTATCTTTTTTTTTAAATTGGGGTTAATGTGACAAAATGGAAGACAAATGTTATAGAAATGGAAGACATTAGGGGGTAATGTGGCAAACTGGAAGACAATGTTAAAGAAATGGAAAGCATTTTGGGGTAATGTAACAATGAAAATGCATATTTTATGGAGCAATATCTGTTGAGAACAAAAACTCAGCAGTTTTGGGATCAACAACAGTGTATTTCTGTGGCAAACAGGGATATATATGTGTTAACCAAAAGATTTATATTACATGAGACTGATTTGCATAAGTGCCACTGGACAATCACAAATGGCATATAGCACAATTACAAAAGCCACAGATTAAAAGGGTTTTCTTGCTATATAAAATTATACCAGTAGCTTGTCCTTTGTGGAACTTTACTACCCGCCATGACAATCTCAACTTGACTGCTATAGTTTTCTAGGCAGCTGTAAAGAAGGTAATGTGTCATTACTTTTTTTTCCTCCTCGCCATACTGAATGGTGACCATTGTTATTGTCTCTATGGCTGTAACTAAATATATTATGATATGTCCTGTTTGGCAAGGTCTTATACAAAACCAAATCAAATATTAATTACATGTACACTAAACTAGCTTCATATAATTCTGCAACATTATTGCTCACATGAACTTTTTACAGTTTCTTGCCATTAATGAAAATATGAATTGCTTGCTACATCTGTTTTAACACAAATGGAATATACATATACAGTTAAAATGCATTTTTCAGGCTGCATTAGCACATTAAATACCAGAAGCCGCAGAAACCAAGACACATTCTTATCCACTATAGTAAATTACCATAAAAATCAAAGCAAAAATAAATCATAGTTAGCTAAAAATTGATCCAACTCTTTTGAATTACCACAGCAAATGACCTTTGTATGTTTGGAGCACATTGTGATAGCGTATTTTTCATATTTTAATGTGAATATCGATGTTAAAAGTTATGTTGCCAAGCTGTTTACTACGACAAACAGCGAAAACTGTCTTGTTCAACTACTGAAAAGACTAGGAAATTGTCCTAACAAATATTAGATTAATAAAATGATAGGGACAGTTCACATTTAGAGTTGAAAACAAAAAACGATCCTTTTACACACATTGGGGTGCATTTTTAGGTATATGGTGTTCGCCTCATCATTCAGCACTTGACTGGTAATTATGTTTACAGTAGTTGTGATATAACATTTGACAACTGATCTCTACAGAATTTTAATTTCTTATTTAAGTTGGCTAGCTGTTAAATAAATTACAAGAGGTGATGATATTAGTCTTGGGGTGTGTTCATGAATTATTTCAACTTATAATTAGATATACTACAATAAAAAGGCATAAGAAAGGCACTGTGTAAGTTGATATTTTATTTTTAATATAACTTTTCTACCATGTCATTTTGTAATAATAATTACATGTACAAAACTGTAAATATATTTCACTATAAATTTAACTATTTCATTTCAAATGTTTATCTTTAAGATGGTACATCATTCATACAAATATGGTTACAATAAGCAAAGTTACAGCTGAAATTATAGATACAGCTATGTGTGAAAAATGAACATTAAATCCGCCACAGGATGATTCTAAAAGTGGTAGTTAATGTGTGACCACAGTGCAAGTAAAGACAGCCGAAGTAATCATTAGGAGGCTACAATGAGGTCAGACGAGAGATGTATCTGCTCGCCCCTCACCCATCAAGTGCAGACTGGTCCAAAAATACAAGGCTAGCCTTACATACCTAATATTCCTCACGGCGTGAAGTGCTTTACCTTTTTTTACTTATACCATTTTACTACTTGTGAAAATAAAAACTTCATAAATCACCCTCATAACAAAGTGCTATTGCTTGTTGTTTACAATCATCATTATAACATTTCTAGTACCCTTCCTTGTGCATTTGCAAGTTAATCAGGTGCAGAAATAATGCAGCCCAACCTCCCTGTCTGCTCATCAGTCACGCATACAGGCTAGCTTTGGAAGATCCCCTGAGACAAGATTCTTTGCCTTATCAGGGGCAGGAAATGTACTCTATGTAACACCTGGCAAACCAGGTACATATCCTGTTAGGTTCCAGGCTATTGCCATAAAGCAAATCTGACACTGAAAAATTGTGAACCCGTAAGTACAGGGCCCCTGTTCATGCCACGAGGCATATCGGTTATATGTCAACCCCAAATGTGTAGACCAATCGGCAGTCAGTGTATGATGTGATCAATATCACACCAGCCACCTTTACTTCCCAGGAAAGTTCCTGGTGCCCAGTTTAAGCATGGCTGACCCGGGATACCCAGGTCAGTGACACAACCTGTCTCAAAGAGGTTTGAAACACATGCCTACAGGGCCAGCCAGCAAGTGTGCTAGGTACTGTACTATCGAAGCTCCACTGTCAAACAGTGATTATTGAGAACTGTGACATGAGTAATGAACTATCACAAAGTGTACAACTACGATATATATTAATACAAGTTTGTTGCATGCTTTTTACAGGACACTGTAATCAATTCCAGCATTTATTTGCTGTTTGTGATTTACTAGTTATGCAATTTTACATTCAGTATTTTGCTATTCCTTTCTGAATGGCCAGCACCTCACGCCATCAAAATCAACACAAAGTGATCTGCCTCCAATACACCCGTGGCTGATTTCAAACCCTCGACTCTGTAAGTTGATGAATTGTTAAACGGAGTTTCACTAACCCCCAAGCCACAGGCGCTGAATTATATATCAGCAATAGACCTAAATACATTTACAACTGACATGCAGGAAACTGTAGTCAACACATCAAATCAATGCATCGCCCCGGGAATGTTAACCCGGTCAACAAATGCCCGCAGAAGTCGGATGTGTCGGCCTAATGGCGCAAGAACGCAGCTCTGCTGTAAACAGGCACACGTCCGGAAAAAAACTCCGGATGAACGCAGAAAAAGAAGAAGAAATCAATGCATCTTAACCATGAGGCCAGCAGGGAGCAGATATCATTGTCATATTGCAAAACCATTTCAGTAAGGCAGCTGTCTAATATTTGGTGTATGGTGCCGCCAATCACCACTGTCTGTTGTTCCCATCATGCCATGGTAGAGATTTAAGAGACGGGCAGGAATCCTAAATGCTTGGCCACTCACCTTTAAAAATAAAAAAAAATATTTTAAAATCTGGTCACTCAAATTTAAACAATTTCAAAAATGCAATACTTAATTTAAGAATCAACATCACTGAACTTGAGATATTCCCAGTGGGCTCCCCTGACAACAAAAGCCACTGTATAGTTTCCATGTTGATTATTCCAGTAGCAATTTGATTAAAAGTGCATCTGGCTGCTCCTCTACACAAGCTTTAAAGGAGAGAGGCATGTGCTGCTTCATAAATATTAGGTAATCATCACCAGACATATAAACCGACCAAGATTCTCAACGTGAGAACCAACTACTTAACAGAGATCAGCACGGCCAAATGGATAAGAGCGCTTGCTCTTAAACTTCCTGTGTTGTGTAGCCGAGGTATCAGGTTCAACCCTTATACCTGGACTAACATGTTGACTTCGCATCCTTGACTTGGTGGTGTAAATTACAAGTACATCAGAAGTCAAGAGTCAGATAACAATAGACCTGGTAATAAGGAAAGCCAATCTACACACAAAAACCAGTCTAATGCACAAGAAGCAGCACCATGCATATGTTTATGTTAATGAGTATTGCGTAACGACAGTCTTATTAAGTCATTCCAGGTTTGCCAGTGTCTTCTGTTCAAGCAAAGTGTTTATGTTAACAAGTTTTGTGTGATGACAAAGTCTTATAAGTTACCCACGCACCAAGTACATCATTACAATAACCACAGTATTACCCCTAGAGATCTCTGAGAAACATGCCGTGGGCAGCTAGGGGCCGCCCCAGTGTAGAATGCTTCATAACATTATGGCGTAGTACCAAGCGCCCGATTGGCATCAAGGCATGTAAAAATAGGTCCCTTACTTAATTTTATTATATAATGGAGACTTTGCTGATTTTGTGTTCGCTCGCTTTGAACTTAAGCGTAGCCCATACACATGCTACTACTACTAGTGCACTGTGTGGAGTAGCTTTCCGTATTACCAGTATCCCTAACCATTTGAGGTAAATGTAATTTACTTCTCTAAGTCAAGGACGAGAAGTCAACATTTTAGTCCAACTGATCAGTGATGGGGTTGAACGAACCCACTATCTCAGCATCAGCACACCGGAAGTTTAAAAAGAATTTCAGGTTCTGAACTGATCCTAAACAATTATGCACCACATGTACCTACTACTACATACTACTTACTATGACACACATCTTTTCCTTTAAGAGCGAACACTCCAATCCATTTGATCAATGCTGACCTCTGACTATAAATAAAGTTAAGTAAAGGACCTGTTTTCGAGGGTGAGGCATATTGGGCACATGGTTTTAAAGGACATGTAGTCACAGGGCATTTGGTGCTGATAAATTTTTATACCAACACCTAACAAAAAACATAGCTTCAGATTAGAGGGACATGCACTGCTTCATAAGTGTCACGACACATGTAATCGTCATCAGCTTTAGAAATGTACCATAATTCTCACAACAGTACAAGGTTCTCACAACAATAGTACAAGGTTCTCACAACAATAGTACAAGATTCTCACAACAAGAGTACAAGATTCTCACAACAAGAGTACAAGATTCTCGCAACAATAGTACAAGATTCTAGCAACAATAGTATAAGATTCTCACAACAAGACTACTATTCTCACGTCAATAGTACAAGATTCTCACAACCAGAGTACAAGATTCCCACAAAAATAGTACAAGATTCTCACAATTAAGAGTACTGACTACTTGACCACCTACAGCATTTTCAAGCTTGAAAAAGTCATCATAAAGAATCAATATCTCTCATGTCCAGAACTGACCCACAGTGAACATCTTACAGGTCTAGTTGTCTCAGCTCTTTCACCTTTTCATTGTCTCTGGTGAAAGAAGACCACACACATAAATACACATGCAAGTACAAATGAGAACATCTTCAGTTTTCACTTTAATTTTATATTGGAATTAAATGTCAGGAAGTCAAATAAACAAATAAATTAATGGTCAAGGTTTATTTGCTTAAACAAATGGATGAATTATCATCATCATGTGCCATGCTGATACGCATGGGCAGTAATGTTTCGCCATCTCACATGATTTCCAGAGTCGTGGATCAACTTTGTTCTTGCCTCGACCATGGCATGTAACCAAGCCATCTGGATATTTACTTCTCTGCCTTTTTGTTCTTTCCCCCTCAAACTTGTCAGTTGCCACCAAGTTCTCCAATGTATTTCTTTTCATAACATAAACAAAACATCTTCACTGTCTACGTATAATTTCTCTAATCAGTTTACAGTTCTTATTTGTTTCTTCTAGGACTTGTTCATTGATTTTCTGTCTGTCCATGGTATTAACCATACTGAGCCATTATCAAAGCATTTTAAAAACCCATAGATGGATTATACAGAAAGATTTTTTGGACGAGAAAAGACACCTTAATGAAATTTAAGCCTAGCATCTGAATCGAGTGACATGTAACTAAAGGCAATGGATCCATTTCCAGCGCTTGAGACAATATTGGGTACATGGTGCTATCCCCATATTACGATAGTAAGTCAATCTTCTTCTTCTTCTTCTTCAGCATTCCGAGCCATTGAGGTTCTTTGCTGCAAATACAATCTGTCTCCATTCGTCTCTCTGGTGGACCTTCTCTTGCCAGTCGTTGATTCCAAGTGCTTGTAGGTCTGTATGTATATTATCTCTCCACCGCCTTCTTGGTCTACCTCGGGGTCTACGGTCATTTATTTCCTGAGTGTAAGCGAGTTTTGTTTCCCTATTATCTTCCATTCTTTCTATATGCCCCAGCCATTGTAGTCTATTAGCCTTCATGATACCAGTGATTAGTAAGTCAATAAGTAAGTCAAAAATGGCTGCAGAAAAATAGCTAAATATTATAACAACTTGAAACCAGTTATATATATATATATATATATATATATATATATATATATATATATATATATATATATATATATATATATATATATATATTGTCCCTTTACTTCTCAACATAATTTCCACCAACATTGATGCACTTATCCCATTGTTTTATCAGTCCTCCTAAACCGGCGGCATAGAACTGCGTGCTCTGTTTTCTAAACCACGTTTTCACTTCACATTCAACTTTGACGTCATTCACGAAATGTCTCCCGCCAAGGTGGGTTGTCAGTGTTCATGCTGACAAATGTTTGTCCCATAAAGCGGTGCATAGCTGGGTAATAAAGGTTATGAGATCAAGTCAATAAGTAAGTCACACAGTTCTGTGGGATGGCCAGTAAATGAAAACAAATCACGCAGTTCTATGCAGCCAGTTTGGCAGGACTGATAGAACAATAGGATAAGTGTATCAATGTTGGTGGAAATTATGTTGAGAAATAAAGGGACAATGTATGTATAAAAATAAACTGGTTTCAAGTTATCTTGTGTAGTTATTTTTTCTACAGCCATTTGTGACTTACTTATTAACTTACCCTGGTATAGACCAATCTGCACTCAATAGGTGGAGATCACCTTTACCTCCCAGAACATTTCCTTATTTTAAGCTGCATCAACAAGATCAATTCTTTAAAACACCCATCCTGGATGAGGTCATTTTAATACATGACCAGCCGGCCAACTGGCAAGCATGCTTGCCACTGCACTACAGCAGCTCCTGGGTAACATTTCTTCTTCTTCTGCCTCTCATGTCGAAATGGAGCACAAGCCCTCAACCAACTCAGGTCAAGACAATTGCAGACTTGTTCATGACTGAATGGATTTTGCATATAAAGTTTTCTATGGCACAAGGTAGCCAGTCTTATGCCAACCCTCCATGTCGCAGTCACACCCAGCATGCCAACCCTCCATGCCGCAGTCACGCCCAGCATGCCAACCCTCCATGTCCCAGTCACATCCAGCATGTCAACCCTCCATGTCGCAGTCACACCCAGCATGCCAACCCTCCATGTCGCAGTCACACCCAGCATGCCAACCCTCCATGTCGCAGTCACACCCTGCATGCCAACCCTCCATGTCGCAGTCACACCCAGCATCTTTTGGTCGTTTGTGATTTCTTGGCAAGTTTAAATTTAGCAGTTTGCCAGAGGTTGTCAACTGTCTTTTCAGGTCCGAGAGAATAGCATCTAAAAAATTAAACTGCTTGTTCTGAAAACAACTGCTGATAAAAAAAAACTGTTACGAAAATAAATGTTGACAGAAAAGTAACTACAACTACAGCTTCAGATTAGAGGGACATGTATGTCTTCACAAGTCTCAGACATATGTAATCATTATCAGCTATAGAAACATACAACATAATTGACTACTCATCTATTGTTAGGGTGAGCAATGGTTAGTCTGTACCTGAGCCTTTACATTTTGCTAGACACCCAGAAACACAAACGTATCAATGTTGGTTGCAGATTATTTGGCTACCATTTATTTCAGTTGTACCATTTTAGCATGTGACTATCTTCTCTTCCAGAGCACATTCTGTCTCAATACTCTAGTGAAGAGACTGTATGTCTATATACTCACTCACTTTGTTTTAACTGACTTCAATAGAATTACATTCCCGGCAGTCACACAAACAAATAAATCTAAAAAAATAGTTGAGTTGAGTCAAGAACCAAAATCACAGCATGCAGGACCTTCCCAAAAATGCTCTGTCCTCATCTTCAACAGCCAACGAAGAGTCCCAGTACTAATCGCATCAGTTGCAGTCTGATGTGTCCGTCCAGGCCTTTCCTCGGAAGTCCTGAGTGTCGGCCAGATCCTCTGGTCACTCCCTGCAGCATCATTCGCTCCAGGCTATGATGATCTATCTATTCTTCTGCACTATACACAATACCGAAGTGCCCAGACAACATCTGCCTGATCATGAACAAATACTCCAAGGATAAATCTGTCCCACCACAACTGTATGTTCTATGGAAAAACAAAATCCAACAGATGCTCTCTATTTTGTATTTTTGACTGGAAGTTTGCCTGTGTTCACCTGGGGAGTTACCCGCCCAGGTAAAACAACAAGGTCAAACGCAGCAACATTTGCTTTTGATATTTATGAAGGGTTCCAGAATAGACAGGAAACAATGGGGGAAAAAAGGTGATGATCTATAGAACAATTTTTCCTTCTGATTTCATCTTGCCAGGGAACATAGGTTCTCAACCAACCCCAGCCAAGCTCTTTGTTGACTTGTTTATGATTAGTTGGAGTTGGCGGCTAACATTTCCAACCGGATGACGTAGCCAATCTCATGCCAATCTTCCTTAGCCACCTCTTACGACATTATAGCAGGTTAAAGTTAATTGCATATAATTTATAGAACATTGCAGGGAACCCCAGCATTTTTGGGTTGTTTAACGATGTTTTGACAAGTTTACATTCATTAGTTTGCCAATGCTTTCTAAAAGACAGGCACTCATACCATTTTATGGGAAACCAACGCAAGGCGGTCTGCTTCCAAAATACTCATTAGCTGTGTTTCGAGTGCAATATGCGGGACTGTAAATTGCCTTCCCACCCCCTTCGCCACAGAACCGGTGCATGGCAGCATTCAGTGTTACTATTCTTTACTTTTTGTATGCGTCCTGGTAGGACATGGCCAACTGTAGAACTACTGTGTTGTTTGCCCATTGCTGACATCTGCTCACAGGTTTTTCAGGTGAATTTATATTGTACCTTAATTAATGCTTGTATTGGTGTTAATTTTCCTCTGGAGTAAACTGGACAGACCGTGAGAGGGATGATGCTGCACAGACAACTCATGGTCTCTGCAATTCAGCCCAGGCTTTGTGCTATGGAGAGGGGTAACAATCCCTTATCTTACAGCCCTGGATGGATATAGTCATTACGCCTTTTTTGAAGCACAATGTAATAAACTATCATCTGTCAAAACTTGCAAGGTGAGGTGATGTTGTTGTTTAGCACAAATAAGATTTTAAAACCATCCCTAATAGTTGCTGTGCATTACCAAGGTTGAATAATGTGATTCCAGGTTTAAGGGAGCCATTCATTCATTACGTTAACAAACACCTCAAAAATAAACATAGCTTCAGATTAGAGGGACATGCACTGCTTCATAAATATCAGACATGTAATCATCACCAGCTGTATAAACACAGTCTCAGCAACAAAACCAGACCACTCAACCATACTTACAGCAATGAATTGCTTACAAACTTTGAACACTGTATTTTCTAGTTTAGTTTTAGTTTAGTTGACGGATCAACATCACGGCACACGGGTGCAACCCATAATTGCTCCGTTCTACTTCTAATTCAAGTCTGAGTCCAGAGAATCTCAGCTCAGTGCACGAACTCAGTAGCCCCGGTGATAGACACAAACAAACATAACTCACAAGCATGAATACAAGAACATACAATCAGTTTTTTCTGTTAGTAGATGCAAATCCACAGATGTCCATACATAAGTACATACATTCAGTTTCACTCTAATTCTGTTTGTATTTGTTTTTATTATGGCACCTGCACCATTTTTGGTGTCCAGGAAGAATGGTTTCCTGGCCAGGCAATAAGATACTCATTTTCCCAAGCAGTCCAATGTGTTAAATATAAAAATCGAACTCTGCAGCCCTTCCACCAATTCAAGTCAATTTATTGTAGGAACACATTCTTATACACATACACTTTCCGATTCTTCAATACAATTAAATTCCAGCCAATAACACAAGCAAATAAATACATTACTGAACTTTTAGTTACAAAAAATATATAGAACTACTAGCTGACCCGGCCCGGCTTCGCCCAGTCCCTGGTGGGGAGCATCTCATTTAATTCATATAAGTAGTCATATAAGTTCTCGTTCCCGTTACCGACTGTCTGTCTGTCTGTGTCTGTCTGTCTGTTTGTCTATCTATCTATCTATCTCTGTCTGTCTGTCTAATAGACCCATCCCTCTGTCTCTCCCTCCGTCTGTCCCTCCCTCCCTCCCTCCCTGTCTGTTTGTCTATCTATCTATCTATCTATCTGTCTTGCCTGACCCGGCCCGGGTTCGCCCAGTCCCTGGTGTGGAGCATCTCATTTAATTCTGAGTAGGTAAGAATCCGCTCTGCCTTCAAAATGTTGACGTGAAGATTTTCTTCCTGCAGCTGCTTCTGTATTTGTTGATCAGTAAGCTCCATTTTTAGCCGCTTGACCACCCATCTGACTGTGTTTGAATCAGTGTTTCTGATTCTGGTGTCTTGGTCCTCCTTCCTCTCACAAGTTTTTGTGTTCGTCTGTGGGTAGTCGTCGCTCTTCTTATTGGTAGTTTCATTGACTGTAGGTTCAGATACTTTATTACAGCTTGCATGCAGACTCTCCAAAGGCAGGTTCGTCTTCTTGATAGTCTTGTCGGGTTTCTCACTATGCATCTTGGAAGCTGCTTGTTTCTTTGTGCTATTACGATGTGCCATTTTCCCCCCCGTATCAGGCTGCTTGAAATGTGTAAGGCGTCTTGGCTTGATAGCGCTGAGAAGTGCTGTCAAGCGAATCGTGTCGATATGATTGAATAATGAAATAATACTGAGTAAGCAGGCGATTTTCACACTAAATAAATATCACCGTTGGGCAGCTCTGGAATGAAAGGAAGACCGTGTAGGAAAATTTCATCTCAATCGGATGGGCCGTTCGCGAACAAATAAAGGACATACATATTTACATACATACACTTTGTTTTATATATATAGATTATTATGTTATTTTGTTACCTACTGCAGGTGTCTGCCCACAGTTTTTCAGGTGAAGATATTGTCACTTAGCTTAGGTAAGTTTTAAAATCCTTTATTGTATTGTTTTTGCATTACAAAGGTTGAATAATGTACTTTCAGGTTTAAGAGACAGGCCGGCCATCCACTCATAATGTTAACCAAAAAAATATTATTATGCTCCAAAATTGAACACAGCTTCAGATTAGAGGGACATGCACTGCTTCATTAATATCAGAGACATGTAATCATCACCAGCTGTATAAACACACAGTCTCAACAACAAGAGAACCAGACCACTCAACCACACTTACAGCAATCATTTCTTTACAAACCTTGAATTAGATAGCCATTATGAAAATAACCCAATTTCCCTTGGTCACCAGTGTGCTACCATTACATGCTACAGGTCTAGTCATTTATACAGTCCTTGTTTACATGTAAGATTCTCAGCAACAAGAGAACCAGACCACTCAACAACACCTACAACAATCATTTCTTTACAAACCTTGAACAAAATATTCATCATGACGCAGTATCCACAATTACAACTTGCAGGTCTAGTTATGTCAGACTGCAGTTCCTTCACCACAGTACTGTCTGTTGATAGACACAAACAATCAATTACTATTTACAAGCATGAATACACAAATATATAATCAATATTCCTGTTGGCAGATGCAAATCCACAGATGTTCATATACAAGCACACATTCAGCTTTACTCTAATTCTGTGTTTGTCATTATCACGACATCCGTGACATTTTTGGTGTACCAAGGTCAGGCAATAAACACCATTTTCCGAAGCAGTCTCTACAGTGTACAGGCTAGGAATTTTTTCAACAACCCCCAGTCTTAGCAAGGATTGAACATGTATCCTATGATATGTGAAACAGACATTTGGACATCGGCAGTGTCCAATTTGTTAAATATGAAAATCTAACTGGGCAGCCCTTCCAGCATTTCATGTCAATATCTTTTAGGAACACACATTGTTATATTTGTACACACAGACACTTTTGTCTTCATTCAGATTCTTCAATAGAATTAAACTCCAGCCAGTCACACAAGCAAATAAATAAATGATTGAAAGTTTAGTTACAAGAACTGACTGACACCTTGCCGCCTTGACAGACGATAGTTTGTAAAATGGAGTTATACCTCTCCATAACACAAAGCCTGGGCTGAATTTAGAGACTATGTTTTGCCCATGTAGCATGATCCCTCTCTCTACCTGCCTAGTTTACTCCAGAAGAAAGGTAACACCAATACATCTGGAACAAGACATGCTGCAGAAGCTGTTGGAGCTTCAATCCTAGACTTAGGGCCTGGTCTGCCCTGCCATGACATGTCTTTAGGTTGCATTTCCTCGCACTAGGGCAAGGCTTGTACCCTCTCAATTGCACTCCTCTGCCCGAAGCCGCTGGCACAATGTGGGGTGCCGGGTTTGGTGAGCACCGCTAACAGAAAGCAGGCAGTACCGACTACTGTCATACAGTAGCTCAATCATTTGTGGTTACAAGAACTATAGACATGATGTTATTTAGTTACCTAGTGCTGGTGTCTGTCCACAGGTTTTTCAGGTGAAGGTATAATGTTTAGCCCAAATAAGTTGTTTACAACCACCCCAATAGTTTCTGTTCATTACCGCGGTTGAGTGACGTGCTCCCAGGTTTAAGGGAGCCATTCATTCATTACGTTAACAAAAACTAATCTCAAAAATAAACACAGCTTCAGATTAGAGGGACATGCACTGCTTCATAAATATCAGACACATGTAATCATCACCAGCTGTATAAACACAGTCTCAGCAACAAGAGAACCAGACCATTCAACCACACTTACAGCAATGAATTGCTTACAAGCTTTTAACACTGTATTATCTAGTTTTTAGTTTTAGTTTAGTCAACAGATCAACATCACGGCACACGGGTGCAACCCATAATTGCTACGTTCTACTCCTAACTCAAGCCTGAGTCTAGAGAATCTCAGCTCAGTGCACGAACTCAGTAGCACCAGTGATAGACACAAACGAACATAAAAACTTACAAGCATGAAGACAAGAACATACAATCAGTTTTTTCTGTTAGTAGATGCAAATCCACAGATGTCCATACATAAGTACATACATTCAGTTTCACTCTAATTCTGTTTGTATTTGTTTTTATTGTGGCACCTGCACCATTTTTGGTGTTCCAGGAAGAATGGTTTCCTGGCCAGGCAATAAGATACTCATTTTCCCAAGCAGTCCAATGTGTTAAATATAAAAATCAAACTCTGCAGCCCTTCCACCAATTCAAGTCAATTTATTGTAGGAACACATTCTTATGCACACACACTTTCCAATTCTTCAATACAATTACATTCCTGCCATTAACACAAGCAAATAAATGCATTACTGAACATTTAGTTACAAAAGATATATAGAACTATTATGATGTTATTTTGTTACCTACTGCAGGTGTCTGCCCACTGTTTTTCAGGTTAAGATTTTGTCACTTAGCTTAGGTAAGTTTTAAAATCTCCCTTTATTGTATTGTTTTTGCATTACAAAGGTTGAATAATGTACTTTCAGGTTTAAGAGACAGGTCAGCCATCCACTCAATGTTAGCAAAAAAAAATAATTATGCTCCAAAATTGAACACCCAGCCCTGGGTTATTGTAGTCATTATGCCTTTTTTTGAAGCACAATGTAACAAACTATCGTCTGTCAAACTGCAAGGTGCTGTAATAATGTTGTTTAGCCCAAATAAGATTTTAAAACCATCCCTAATAGTTACTGTACATTACCAAGGTTGAATAATGTGATTCCAGGTTTAAGGGAGCCATTCATTCAAAACGTTAACAAACACCTCAAAAATAAACACAGCTTCAGATTAGAGGGACATACACTGCTTCATAAATATCAGACACATGTAATCATCACCAGCTGTATAAACACAGTCTCAGCAACAACAAAACCAGACCACTGAACCATACTTACAGCAATGAATTGCTTACAAGCTTTTAACACTGTATTATCTTGTATTTAGTTTTAGTTTAGTCAACAGATCAACATCACGGCACACGGGTGCAACCCATAAGTGCTACGTTCTACTCCTAACTCAAGCCTGAGTCTAGAGAATCTCAGCTCAGTGCACGAACTCAGTAGCACCGGTGATAGACACAAACAAACATAACTTACAAGCATGAATACAAGAACATACAATCAGTTTTTTCTGTTAGTAGATGCAAATCCACAGATACCCGTACATAAGTACATACATTCAGTTTCACTCTAATTCTGTTTGTATTTGTTTTTATTGTGGCACCTGCACCATTTTTGGTGTTCCAGGAAGAATGGTTTCCTGGCCAGACAATAAGATACTCATTTTCCCAAGCAGTCCAATGTGTTAAATATAAAAATCAAACTCTGCAGCCCTTCCACCAATTCAAGTCAATTTATTGTAGGAACACATTCTTATGCACACACACTTTCCAATTCTTCAATACAATTACATTCCTGCCATTAACACAAGCAAATAAATACATTATTGAACTTTTAGTTACAAAAAATATAGAACTGGTATTATGTTATTTTGTTACCTACTGCAGGTGTCTGCCTACAGTTTTTCAGGTGAAGATATTGTCACTTAGCTTAGGTAAGTTTTAAAATCCTTTATTGTATTGTTTTTGCATTACAAAGGTTGAATAATGTACTTTCAGGTTTAAGAGACAGGTCGGCCATCCACTCATAATGTTAACCCAAAAAAAATAATTATGCTCCAAAATTGAACACAGCTTCAGATTAGAGGGACATGCACTGCTTCATTAATATCAGAGACATGTAATCATCACCAGCTGTATAAACACACAGTCTCAACAACAAGAGAATCAGACCACTCAACCACACTTACAGCAATCATTTCTTTACAAACCTTGAATTAGATAGCCATTATGGAAATAACCCAATTTCCCTTGGTCACCAGTGTGCTACCATTACATGCTACAGGTCTAGTCATTTATACAGTCCTTGTTTACATGTAAGATTCTCAGCAACAAGAGAACCAGACCACTCAACAACACCTACAACAATCATTTCTTTACAAACCTTGAACAAAATATTCATCATGAAGACTCTCCCTTGTCCAGCAGTATCCACAATTACAACTTGCAGGTCTAGTTATGTCAGTCTGCAGTTCCTTCACCACAGTACTGTCTGTTGATAGACACAAACAATCATTACTATTTACAAGCATGAATACACAAATATATAATCAATATTCTGTTGGCAGATGCAAATCCACAGATGTTCATATACAAGCACACATTCAGCTTTACTCTAATTCTGTGTTTGTCATTATCATGACATCCGTGACATTTTTGGTGTACCAAGGTCAGGCAATAAACACCATTTTCCCAAGCAGTCTCTACAGTGTAAACACTAGGAATTTTTTCAACAACCCCCAGTCTTAGCAAAGATTGAACATGTATCCTATGATATGTGAAACAGACATTTGGACATCTGCAGTGTCCAATTTGTTAAATTTGAAAATCTAACTGGGCAGCCCTTCCAGCATTTCATGTCAATATCTTTTAGGAACACACATTGTTATATTTGTACACACAGACACACTTTTGTCTTCATTCAGATTCTTCAATAGAATTAAAACTCCAACCAGTCACACAAGCAAATAAATAAATGATTGAAAGTTTAGTTACAAGAACTGACTGGCACCTTGCCGCCTTGACAGACGATAGTTTGTAAAATGGGAGTTATACCTCTCCATAACACAAAGCCTGGGCTGAATTTAGAGACCATGTGTTGCCCATGTAGCATGATCCCTCTCTCTACCTGCCTAGTTTACTCCAGAAGAAAGGTAACACCAATACATCTGGAACAAGACATGCTGCAGAAGCTGTTGGAGCTTCAATCCTAGACTTAGGGCCTGGTCTGCCCTGCCATGACATGTCTTTAGGTTGCATTTCCTCGCACTAGGGCAAGGCTTGTACCCTCTCAATTGCACTCCTCTGCCCGAAGCCGCTGGCACAATGTGGGGTGCCGGGTTTAGTGAGCACCGCTAACAGAAAGCAGGCAGTACCGATTACTGTCATACAGTAGCTCAGTCATTTGTGGTTACAAGAACTATAGACATTATGATGTCATTTAGTTACCTAGTGCTGGTGTCTGTCCACAGGTTTTTCAGGTGAAGGTATAATGTTTAGCCCAAATAAGTTGTTTACAACCACCCCCAATAGTTTCTGTTCATTACCGCGGTTGAGTGACGTGCTCCCAGGTTTAAGGGAGCCATTCATTCATTACGTTAACAAAAACGAATCTCAAAATTAAACACAGCTTCAGATTAGAGGGACATGCACTGCTTCATAAATATCAGACACATGTAATCATCACCAGCTGCATTAACAGTCTCAGCAACAAGAGAACCAGACCACTCAACAACACTTAAAGCAAACATTTGATGGCCATTTTGAAGATAACCTAACCATGGATTCTCAGTCACACACCTCATGGGAGATGAGAAAATTGATCGGCTTTTGCTAATTGCTGATTTACCGTCAAAACTACTTATTGAGGTGTAGGGCTAATCGTATCAGTTGCAGTCTGATGTGTCCGTCCAGCCTTTCCTCAGAGTCCTGAGTGTCGGCCAGATCCTCTGGTCACTCCCTGCAGCATCATTCTCTCCAGGCTGTGATGATCTATCTATACTTCTGCACTATACACACAATATCAAAGTGCCCAGACCACATCTGCCTAATCATGAACAAATACTCCAAATACAAATCTGTCCCACCACAACAGTATGTTCTATAGAATAAAAATTAACCCCTTCACTACAGAACCGGCGCATGGCAGCATTCAGTGTTACTATTCTTTACTTTTCATAAGGGCCCTGGTAGGACGTGCCCAACTATAGAACTACTGTGTTAGTTTCCCACTGCTGGCACCTGCCCACAGGTTTTTCAGGTGAAAGTATAATGTACCTTAATTAATGCTTGTATTGGTGTTAATTTTCCTCTGGAGTAAACTGGACAGACCGTGAGAGGGATGATGCTGCATAGGCAATCCATGATCTCTGCAATTCAGCCCAGGCTTTGTGCTATGGAGAGGTGTAACTCCATCCCTTATCTTACAGCCCTGGGTTATTGTAGTCATTATGCCTTTTTTGAAGCACAATGTAACAAACTATCGTCTGTCAAATTGCACGGTTCTGTGATGTTGTTGTTTAGCACAAATAAGATTTTAAAACCATCCCTAATAGTTACTGTGCATTACCAAGGTTGAATAATGTGATTCCAGATTTAAGGGAGCCATTCATTCCTTACGTTAACAAACACTCAAAAATAAACATAGCTTCAGATTAGAGGGACATGCACTGCTTCATAAATATCAGACACATGTAATCATCACCAGCTGTATAAACACAGTCTCAGCAACAAGAAAACCAGACCACTCAACCATACTTACAGCAATAAATTGCTTACAAACTTTGAACACTGTATTTCCTAGTTTAGTTTTAGTTTAGTTGACGAATCAACATCACGGCACACGGATGCAATCCATAATTGCACCGTTCTACTCCTAACTCAAGCCTGAGTCCAGAGAATCACAGCTCAGTGCACGAACTCAGTAGCACCGGTGATAGACACAAACAAACATAACTTACAAGCATGAATACAAGAACATACAATCAGTTTTTTCTGTTAGTAGATGCAAATCCACAGATGTCCATACATAAGTACATACATTCAGTTTCACTCTAATTCTGTTTGTATTTGTTTTTATTGTGGCACCTGCGCCATTTTTGGTGTCCCAGGAAGAATGGTTTCCTGGCCAGACAATAAGATACTCATTTTCCCAAGAAGTCCAATGTGTTAAATATAAAAATCGAACTCTGCAGCCCTTCCACCAATTCAAGTCAATTTATTGTAGGAACACATTCTTATGCACATACACTTTCCAATTCTTCAATACAATTACATTCCTGTCATTAACACAAGCAAATAAATACATTATTGAACTTTTAGTTACAAAAAATATAGAACTGGTATTATGTTATTTTGTTACCTACTGCAGGTGTCTGCCTACAGTTTTTTCAGGTGAAGATATTGTCACTTAGCTTAGGTAACTTTTAAAATCCTTTATTGTATTGTTTTTGCATTACAAAGGTTGAATAATGTACTTTCAGGTTTAAGAGACAGGTCGGCCATCCACTCATAATGTTAACAACAACAAAAAAATTATGCTCCAAAATTGAACACAGCTTCAGATTAGAGGGACATGCACTGCTTCATTAATATCAGAGACATGTAATCATCACCAGCTGTATAAACACACAGTCTCAACAACAAGAGAACCAGACCACTCAACCACACTTACAGCAATCATTTCTTTACAAACCTTGAATTAGATAGCCATTATGAAAATAACCCAATTTCCCTTGGTCACCAGTGTGCTACCATTACATGCTACAGGTCTAGTCATTTATACAGTCCTTGTTTACATGTAAGATTCTCAGCAACAAGAGAACCAGACCACTCAACAACACCTACAACAATCATTTCTTTACAAACCTTGAACAAAATAGTCATCATGAAGATTCTCCCTTGTCCAGCAGTATCCACAATTACAACTTGCAGGTCTAGTTATGTCAGTCTGCAGTTCCTTCACCACAGTACTGTCTGTTGATAGACACAAACAATCATTACTATTTACAAGCATGAATACAAATATATAATCAATATTCTCTGTTGGCAGATGCAAATTCCACAGATGTTCATATATAAGCACACATTCAGCTTTACTTCTAATTCTGTGTTTGTCATTATCACGACATCCGTGACATTTTTGGTGTACCAAGGTCAGACAATAACACCATTTTCCAAAGCAGTCTCTACAGTGTAACAGGCTAGGAATTTTTTTAAACAACCCCAGTCTTAGCAAGGATTGAACATGTATCCTATGATATGTGAAACAGACATTTGGATATCAGCAGTGTCCAATTTGTTAAATATGAAAATCTAACTGGGCAGCCCTTCCAGCATTTCATGTCAATATCTTTTAGGAACACACATTGTTATATTTGTACACACAGACACACTTTTGTCTTCATTCAGATTCTTCAACAGAATTAAACTCCAGCCAGTCACACAAGCAAATAAATAAATGATTAAAAGTTTAGTTACAAGAACTGACTGGCACCTTGCCGCCTTGATAGACGATAGTTTGTAAAATGGAGTTATACCTCTCCATAACACAAAGCCTGGGCTGAATTTAGAGACCATGTGTTGCTCATGTAGCATGATCCTCTCTCTACCTGCCTAGTTTACTCCAGAGGAAAGGTAAAACCAATACGTCTGGAACAAGACATGCTGCAGAAGCTGTTGGAGCTTCAATCCTAGACTTAGGGCCTAGTCTTCCCTGCCATGACATGTAGTCTTTAGGTTGCATTTCCTCGCACTAGGACAAGGCTTGTACCCTCCAAATTGCACTCCGCTGCCCGAAGCCGCTGGCACAATGTGGGGTGCCGGGTTTAGTGAGCACCACTAACAGAAAGCAGGCAGTACCGACTACTGTCATACAATAGCTCAGTCATTTGTGGTTACAAGGAACTATAGACATTATGATGTTATTTTGTTACCTAGTGCTGGTGTCTGCCCACAGGTTTTTCAGGTGAAGGTATAATGTTTAGCCCAAATAAGTTGTTAACAACCATCACCAATAGTTTCTTTTCATTACCGCAGTTGAGTAACGTGCATTCCAGGTTTAAGGGAGCCATTCATTCAAAACGTTAAAAACTAATCTCAAAATAAACACAGCTTCAGATTAGAGGGACATGCACTGCTTCATAAATATCAGACACATGTAATCATCACCAGCTGTATAAACAAGTCTCAGCAACAACAAAACCAGACCACTCAACCATACTTACAGCAATGAATTGCTTACAAAGCTTTTGAACACTGTATTTTCTAGTTTTAGTTTTAGTTTAGTTGACGGATCAACATCACGGCACACGGGTGCAACCCATAAGTGCTTTGTTCTACTAACTCAAGCCTGAGTCCAGAGAATCACAGCTCAGTGCACGAACTCAGTAGCACCGGTGATAGACACAAACAAACATAACTTACAAGCATGAATACAAGAACATACAATCAGTTTTTTCTGTTAGTAGATGCAAATCCACACATGTCCATACATAAGTACATACATTCAGTTTCACTCTAATTCTGTTTGTATTTGTTTTTATTGTGGCACCTGCGCCATTTTTGGTGTCCCAGGAAGAATGGTTTCCTGGCCAGACAATAAGATACTCATTTTCCCAAGCAGTCCAATGTGTTAAATATAAAAATCGAACTCTGCAGCCCTTCCACCAATTCAAGTCAATTTATTGTAGGAACACATTCTTATACACATACACTTTCCAATTCTTCAATACAATTACATTCCTGCCATTAACACAAGCAAATAAATACATTATTGAACATTTAGTTACAAAAATATACAGAACTATTATTATGTTATTTTGTTACCTACTGCAGGTGTCTGCCCACAGGTTTTTCAGGTGAAATATTGTCACTTAGCTTAGGTAAGTTTTAAAATCCTTTATTGTATTGTTTTTGCATTACAAAGGTTGAATAATGTACTTTCAGGTTTAAGAGACAGGTCGTCCATCCACTCATAATGTTAACCCAAAAAAAATAATTATGCTCCAAAATTGAACACAGCTTCAGATTAGAGGGACATGCATTGCTTCATTAATATCAGAGACATGTAATCATCACCAGCTGTATAAACACACAGTCTCAACAACAAGAGAACCAGACCACTCAACCACACTTACAGCAATCATTTCTTTACAAACCTTGAATTAGATAGCCATTATGAAAATAACCCAATTTCCCTTGGTCACCAGTGTGCTACCATTACATGCTACAGGTCTAGTCATTTATACAGTCCTTGTTTACATGTAAGATTCTCAGCAACAAGAGAACCAGACCACTCAACAACACCTATAACAATCATTTCTTTACAAACCTTGAACAAAATATTCATCATGAAGACTCTCCCTTGTCCAGCAGTATCCACAATTACAACTTGCAGGTCTAGTTATGTCAGTCTGCAGTTCCTTCACCACAGTACTGTCTGTTGATAGACACAAACAATCATTACTATTTACAAGCATGAATACAAATATATAATCAATATTCTCTGTTGGCAGATGCAAATTCACAGATGTTCATATATAAGCACACATTCAGCTTTATTCTAATTCTGTGTTTGTCATTATCACGACATCCATGACATTTTTGGTGTACCAAGGTCAGGCAATAAACACCATTTTCCAAAGCAGTCTCTACAGTGTACAGGCTAGGAATTTTTTTAAACAACCCCAGTCTTAGCAAGGATTGAACATGTATCCTATGATATGTGAAACAGACATTTGGACATCTGCAGTGTCCAATTTGTTAAATATGAAAATCTAACTGGGCAGCCCTTCCAGCATTTCATGTCAATATCTTTTAGGAACACACATTGTTATATTTGTACACACAGACACACTTTTGTCTTCATTCAGATTCTTCAACAGAATTAAACTCCAGCCAGTCACACAAGCAAATAAATAAATGATTAAAAGTTTAGTTACAAGAACTGACTGGCACCTTGCCGCCTTGATAGACGATAGTTTGTATACCTCTCCATAACACAAAGCCTGGGCTGAATTTAGAGACCATGTGTTGCCCATGTAGCACGATCCCTCTCTCTACCTGCCTAGTGTTCTCCAGAGAAAAGGTAACACCAATACGTCTGGAACAAGACATGCTGCAGAAGCTGTTGGAGCTTCAATCCTAGACTTTAGGGCCTGGTCTGCCCTGCAATGACATGTAGTCTCTAGGCTGCATTTCCTTGCACTAGGGCAGAGGCTTGTACCCTCCAAACTGCACTCCTCTGCCTAAAGCCGCTGGCACAATGTGAGCGCCACTAACAGAAAGCAGGCAGTACCGACTACTGTCATACAGTATTTCAGTCATTTGTGGTTACAAGAACTATAGACATTATGATGTTATTTTGTTACCTAGTGCTGGTGTCTGTCCACAGGTTTTTCAGGTGAAGGTATAATGTTTAGCCCAAATAAGTTGTTAACAACCATCACCAATAGTTTCTTTTCATTACCGCGGTTGAGTGACGTGCTCCCAGGTTTAAGGGAGCCATTCGTTCAATACGTTAAAAACTAATCTCAAAATTAAACACAGCTTCAGATTAGAGGGACATGCACTGCTTCATAAATATCAGACACATGTAATCATCACCAGCTGTATAAACAGTCTCAGCAACAACAAAACCAGACCACTCAACCATACTTACAGCAATGAATTGCTTACAAACTTTGAACACTGTATTTTCTAGTTTAGTTTTAGTTTAGTTGACGGATCAACATCACGGCACACGGGTGCAACCCATAAGTGCTTTGTTCTACTAACTCAAGCCTGAGTCCAGAGAATCACAGCTCAGTGCACGAACTCAGTAGCACCGGTGATAGACACAAACAAACATAACTTACAAGCATGAATACAAGAACATACAATCAGTTTTTTCTGTTAGTAGATGCAAATCCACACATGTCCATACATAAGTACATACATTCAGTTTCACTCTAATTCTGTTTGTATTTGTTTTTATTGTGGCACCTGCGCCATTTTTGGTGTCCCAGGAAGAATGGTTTCCTGGCCAGGAAATAAGATACTCATTTTCCCAAGCAGTCCAATGTGTTAAATATAAAAATAGAACTCTGCAGCCCTTCCACCAATTCAAATCAATTTATTGTAGGAACACATTCTTATACACATACACTTTCCAATTCTTCAATACAATTACATTCCTGCCATTAACACAAGCAAATAAATACATTATTGAACTTTTAGTTACAAAATATACAGAACTATTATTATGTTATTTTGTTACCTACTGCAGGTGTCTGCCCACAGGTTTTTCAGGTGAAAATATTGCCACTTAGCTTAGGTAAGTTTTAAAATCCTTTATTGTATTGTTTTTGCATTACAAAGGTTGAATAATGTACTTTCAGGTTTAAGAGACAGGTCGGCCATCCACTCATAATGTTAACAACAACAAAAAAATTATGCTCCAAAATTGAACACAGCTTCAGATTAGAGGGACATGCACTGCTTCATTAATATCAGAGACATGTAATCATCACCAGCTGTATAAACACACAGTCTCAACAACAAGAGAACCAGACCACTCAACCACACTTACAGCAATCATTTCTTTACAAACCTTGAATTAGATAGCCATTATGAAAATAACCCAATTTCCCTTGGTCACCAGTGTGCTACCATTACATGCTACAGGTCTAGTCATTTATACAGTCCTTGTTTACATGTAAGATTCTCAGCAACAAGAGAACCAGACCACTCAACAACTACAACAATCATTTCTTTACAAACCTTGAACAAAATAGTCATCATGAAGGCTCTTCCTTGTCCAGCAGTATCCACAATTACAACTTGCAGGTCTAGTTATGTCAGTCTGCAGTTCCTTCACCACAGTACTGTCTGTTGATAGACACAAACAATCATTACTATTTACAAGCATGAATACAAATATATAATCAATATTCTCTGTTGGCAGATGCAAATTCACAGATGTTCATATATAAGCACACATTCAGCTTTATTCTAATTCTGTGTTTGTCATTATCACGACATCCGTGACATTTTTGGTGTACCAAGGTCAGACAATAAACACCATTTTCCAAAGCAGTCTCTACAGTGTACAGGCTAGGAATTTTTTAAACAACCCCCAGTCTTAGCAAGGATTGAACATGTATCCTATGATATGTGAAACAGACATTTGGACATCTGCAGTGTCCAATTTGTTAAATATGAAAATCTAACTGGGCAGCCCTTCCAGCATTTCATGTCAATATCTTTTAGGAACACACATTGTTATATTTGTACACACAGACACACTTTTGTCTTCATTCAGATTCTTCAACAGAATTAAACTCCAGCCAGTCACACAAGCAAATAAATAAATGATTAAAAGTTTAGTTACAAGAACTGACTGGCACCTTGCCGCCTTGATAGACGATAGTTTGTAAAATGGAGTTATACCTCTCCATAACACAAAGCCTGGGCTGAATTTAGAGACCATGTGTTGCCCATGTAGCACGATCCCTCTCTCTACCTGCCTAGTGTTCTCCAGAGAAAAGGTAACACCAATACGTCTGGAACAAGACATGCTGCAGAAGCTGTTGGAGCTTCAATCCTAGACTTTAGGGCCTGGTCTGCCCTGCAATGACATGTAGTCTCTAGGCTGCATTTCCTTGCACTAGGGCAGAGGCTTGTACCCTCCAAACTGCACTCCTCTGCCTAAAGCCGCTGGCACAATGTGAGCGCCACTAACAGAAAGCAGGCAGTACCGACTACTGTCATACAGTATTTCAGTCATTTGTGGTTACAAGAACTATAGACATTATGATGTTATTTTGTTACCTAGTGCTGGTGTCTGTCCACAGGTTTTTCAGGTGAAGGTATAATGTTTAGCCCAAATAAGTTGTTAACAACCATCACCAATAGTTTCTTTTCATTACCGCGGTTGAGTGACGTGCTCCCAGGTTTAAGGGAGCCATTCGTTCAATACGTTAAAAACTAATCTCAAAATTAAACACAGCTTCAGATTAGAGGGACATGCACTGCTTCATAAATATCAGACACATGTAATCATCACCAGCTGTATAAACAGTCTCAGCAACAACAAAACCAGACCACTCAACCATACTTACAGCAATGAATTGCTTACAAACTTTGAACACTGTATTTTCTAGTTTAGTTTTAGTTTAGTTGACGGATCAACATCACGGCACACGGGTGCAACCCATAAGTGCTTTGTTCTACTAACTCAAGCCTGAGTCCAGAGAATCACAGCTCAGTGCACGAACTCAGTAGCACCAGTGATAGACACAAACAAACATAACTTACAAGCTTGAATACAAGAACATACAATCAGTTTTTTCTGTTAGTAGATGCAAATCCACAGATGTCCATACATAAGTGCATACATTCAGTTTCACTCTAATTCTGTTTGTATTTGTTTTTATTGTGGCACCTGCGCCATTTTTGGTGTCCCAGGAAGAATGGTTTCCTGGCCAGGAAATAAGATACTCATTTTCCCAAGCAGTCCAATGTGTTAAATATAAAAATCGAACTCTGCAGCCCTTCCACCAATTCAAGTCAATTTATTGTAGGAACACATTCTTATGCACATACACTTTCCAATTCTTCAATACAATTACATTCCTGCCATTAACACAAGCAAATAAATACATTATTGAACTTTTAGTTACAAAATATACAGAACTATTATTATGTTATTTTGTTACCTACTGCAGGTGTCTGCCCACAGGTTTTTCAGGTGAAAATATTGCCACTTAGCTTAGGTAAGTTTTAAAATCCTTTATTGTATTGTTTTTGCATTACAAAGGTTGAATAATGTACTTTCAGGTTTAAGAGACAGGTCGGCCATCCACTCATAATGTTAACAAAAAAAAAAAAATTATGCTCCAAAATTGAACACAGCTTCAGATTAGAGGGACATGCACTGCTTCATTAATATCAGAGACATGTAATCATCACCAGCTGTATAAACACACAGTCTCAACAACAAGAGAACCAGACCACTCAACCACACTTACAGCAATCATTTCTTTACAAACCTTGAATTAGATAGCCATTATGAAAATAACCCAATTTCCCTTGGTCACCAGTGTGCTACCATTACATGCTACAGGTCTAGTCATTTATACAGTCCTTGTTTACATGTAAGATTCTCAGCAACAAGAGAACCAGACCACTCAACAACACCTACAACAATCATTTCTTTACAAACCTTGAACAAAATAGTCATCATGAAGACTCTCCCTTGTCCAGCAGTATCCACAATTACAACTTGCAGGTCTAGTTATGTCAGTCTGCAGTTCCTTCACCACAGTACTGTCTGTTGATAGACACAAACAATCATTACTATTTACAAGCATGAATACAAATATATAATCAATATTCTCTGTTGGCAGATGCAAATTCACAGATGTTCATATATAAGCACACATTCAGCTTTATTCTAATTCTGTGTTTGTCATTATCACGACATCCGTGACATTTTTGGTGTACCAAGGTCAGACAATAAACACCATTTTCCAAAGCAGTCTCTACAGTGTACAGGCTAGGAATTTTTTTTAAACAACCCCCAGTCTTAGCAAGGATTGAACATGTATCCTATGATATGTGAAACAGACATTTGGACATCTGCAGTGTCCAATTTGTTAAATATGAAAATCTAACTGGGCAGCCCTTCCAGCATTTCATGTCAATATCTTTTAGGAACACACATTGTTATATTTGTACACACAGACACACTTTTGTCTTCATTCAGATTCTTCAACAGAATTAAACTCCAGCCAGTCACACAAGCAAATAAATAAATGATTAAAAGTTTAGTTACAAGAACTGACTGGCACCTTGCCGCCTTGATAGACGATAGTTTGTATACCTCTCCATAACACAAAGCCTGGGCTGAATTTAGAGACCATGTGTTGCCCATGTAGCACGATCCCTCTCTCTACCTGCCTAGTGTACTCCAGAGAAAAGGTAACACCAATACGTCTGGAACAAGACATGCTGCACAAGCTGTTGGAGCTTCAATCCTAGACTTTAGGGCCTGGTCTGCCCTGCAATGACATGTAGTCTCTAGGCTGCATTTCCTTGCACTAGGGCAGAGGCTTGTACCCTCCAAACTGCACTCCTCTGCCTAAAGCCGCTGGCACAATGTGAGCGCCACTAACAGAAAGCAGGCAGTACCGACTACTGTCATACAGTATTTCAGTCATTTGTGGTTACAAGAACTATAGACATTATGATGTTATTTAGTTACCTAGTGCTGGTGTCTGTCCACAGGTTTTTCAGGTGAAGGTATAATGTTTAGCCCAAATAAGTTGTTAACAACCATCACCAATAGTTTCTTTTCATTACCGCAGTTGAGTGACGTGCTCCCAGGTTTAAGGGAGCCATTCGTTCAATACGTTAAAAACTAATCTCAAAATTAAACACAGCTTCAGATTAGAGGGACATGCACTGCTTCATAAATATCAGACACATGTAATCATCACCAGCTGTATAAACAGTCTCAGCAACAACAAAACCAGACCACTCAACCATACTTACAGCAATGAATTGCTTACAAACTTTGAACACTGTATTTTCTAGTTTAGTTTTAGTTTAGTTGACGGATCAACATCACGGCACACGGGTGCAACCCATAAGTGCTTTGTTCTACTAACTCAAGCCTGAGTCCAGAGAATCTCAGCTCAGTGCATGAAATCCATAGCACCAGCAATAGACACAAACAAACATAACAACTTACAAGCATGAGTACAAGAATATACAATCAGTTTTCTCTGTTAGTAGATGCAAATCCACAGATGTCCATACATAAGTACATACATTCAGTTTCACTCTAATTCTGTTTGTATTTGTTTTTATTGTGGCACCTACGCCATTTTTGGTGTCCCAGGAAGAATGGTTTTCCGGCCACGCAATAAGACGCCATTTTTCCCAAGCAGTCCAATGTGTTAAATATACAAATCTTACTCTGCAGCCCTTCCACCAATTCAAGTCAATATTTTGAAGGAACACCTTATACACATACACTGTCTGTCTTCATTCCGATTCTTCAATAGAATTAAATTCCAACCAATCACACAAGCAAATAAATACATTATTGAACTTTTAGTTACAAAATATACAGAACTATTATTATGTTATTTTGTTACCTACTGCAGGTGTCTGCCCACAGGTTTTTCAGGTGAAAATATTGCCACTTAGCTTAGGTAAGTTTTAAAATCATTTATTGTATTGTTTTTGCATTACAAAGGTTGAATAATGTACTTTCAGGTTTAAGAGACAGGTCGGCCATCCACTCATAATGTTAACAAATAAAAAAATGATGCTCCAAAATTAAACACAGCTTCAGATTAGAGCGACATGCACTGCTTCATTAATATCAGAGACATGTAATCATCACCAGCTGTATAAACACAGTCTCAACAACAAGAGAACCAGACCACTCAACCACACTTACAGCAATCATTTCTTTACAAACCTTGAATTAGATAGCCATTATGAAAATAACCCAGTTTCCCTTGGTCACCAGTGTGCTACCATTACATGCTACAGGTCTAGTCATTTATACAGTCCTTGTTTACATGTAAGATTCTCAGCAACAAGAGAACCAGACCACTCAACAACACCTACAACAATCATTTCTTTACAAACCTTGAACAAAATATTCATCATGAAGACTCTCCCTTGTCCAGCAGTATCCACAATTACAACTTGCAGGTCTAGTTATGTCAGTCTGCAGTTCCTTCACCACAGTACTGTCTGTTGATAGACACAAACAATAACTATTTACAAGCATGAATACACAAATATATAATCAATATTCTGTTGGCAGATGCAAATCCACAGAAGTTCATATACAAGCACACACATTAAGTTTCACTCTAATTCTGTGTTTGTCTTTATCACAACATCCGTGACATTTTTGGTGTACCAAGGTCAGTACCTGGTTTGCCCTGCCATGACATGTAGTCTTTAGGTTGCATTTCCTCGCACTAGGGCAAGGTTTGTACCCTCCAAATTGATTCTCCTCTGCCCAAAGCCGCTGGCACAATGTGGGGTGCCGGGTTTGGTGAGCCCGCTAACAGAAAGGCAGTATCGACTACTGTCATACAGTAGCTCAGTCATTTGTGGTTACAAGGAACTATAGATATGTTTTTTAGTTACCTAGTGCTAGTGTCTGCCCACAGGTTTTTCAGGTGAAGGTATAATGTTTAGCCCAAATAAGTTGTTTACAACCACCCCCAATAGTTTGTGTTCATTACCGCGGTTGAGTGATGTGCTTCCAGGTTTAAGGGAGCCATTCATTCATTACATTAACAAAAACTAATCTCAAAATTAAACACAACTTCAGATTAGAGGGACATGTACTGCTTCATGAGTGTCAGACACATGTAATCATCACCAGCCAAAGAAACATTTTAAAATACTTGAAAGTTGTGACCCCAATTTAATTATATTTGGTGTACAAATGTTAAATTTCTCCAAGATTGCAAAAAAACATGATTATTCCGAAATTATGTGTCATGCTATTTTGTAGATGAAACATAGTACGGATTGAGTTTGTTCCTAGAACAGTGATGGAAGAGTGGTTCCTTGATGAAGAGGCACAGGTCAACCATCATGAAGATGGACACAAGACACTGCAGACACCTTGGGTACGAGACAGGAGAAATGGCAAGAGACTGAAAGGCTTTTTTAGTGTGCCGTGATGACAGCAACGTTCTGAAAGAACCTACTTGAGATGATGAGGTAAACCATGTTTTTCATAGCTTGAATAACAACATGCATGTTAAATTACACATTATTAAATTCAGCATTATTTTAACATTTATTTGGAAAGTTTTGACTAGTCAAGTTTCCAAAAACATAATTATGAAATCACATGCTACAATGAGACAATACCATGGCGGAGAATGGCTGCGAACAAATTATGGTGATTTAATATATTATATAACATATATTAATAAACGAGTTAATCTGATTTAAATGTTAGGGCGCAGGTTATAAAAGTGCTGAGTTTGCAGTTTCCTTTTATTTAATACTAGCTGACCCGGCCCGGCTTCGCCCAGGCCCTGGAGGGGATCTATCTATCTATCAGTCTGTCTGTCTGCTTGTTTGTCTGTCTGCTTGTTTGTCTGTCTGTCTGTCTGACCCGGCCCGGCTTCACCCAGTCCCTGGTGGGGAGCATCTCATTTAATTCATATAAGTAGTCATATAAGCTCTCCCGTTCCCGACTATCTGTCTGTCTGACCTGGCTTCACCCAGTCCCTGGTGGGGAGCATCTCATTTTATTCATATACGTAGTCATATAAGCTCTCCCGTTCCCGACTATCTGTTTGTCTGTCTATCTGTCTGTCTGTCTGTCCCGGCCCGGCTTCACCCAATCCCTGGTGGGGAGCATCTCATTTAATTCATATACGTAGTCATATAAGCTCTCCCGTTCCCGACTGTCTGTTTATCTGTCTGTCTGTCTGACCCGGCCCGGCTTCACCCAGTCCCTGGTGGGGAGCATATTAATTCATTCATATAAGTAGTCAAATAAGCTTCCGTTCCCGACTATCTGTCTGTCTGTCTATCTGACCCGGCGTGGTTTCGCCTGTAAACAGTAACTTAAAAGAATGTCCTTCCACACACCATTCATTATTTTTAATGAAAACTGTTTTGATTCACCGAATGAAAGGAAGACGTGTAGAAAATTTCATCTCAATCGGATGTACCGTTATCGAACGCATCCAATACAAAAATCCCCACACACAAACATACACTCTGTTTTATAGATATAGATATTTTTACATCAAAAATATATTGACGTAGAATTGATATAGAGACTTAAATAAGGTACTTCTGGATTGCATTTTTCAAGAACCATTTATCCAACTATGCAGGTTTCATAATTTACCTAGACTAAAACTAAACAAAACATTAAAACAAATTCAAAGGTAAACAAAGACCCAAAAAATGGCAGAAAGAACGGATTGTTCTTGTTATAAAAGTGTTAACACTAAACCATGAAGTCATTAAAATAACTTCAGTGAGATGGACATGCCATTAGAAGATGAAGTAACAAGAGGGCATTTCAGTCTCAAGGATGATATATAATTATATATCCATGCGCTTTTAATTGTCAAATTCAGATGTTGCCTATCGTCTAATAATTGAAATTTCTAATTTCCCAGCCATACAATGTTTCATTTCTGCTTCTTTCCTTTCACTTCTGTGAGTGCCGAATACTATCTGTATGTATTTCTTATATGTATGTATGTTTAATTACGTATTATAAAAGCAAGAAACTTGTTTTGTTTTTTTAATTTATAACATTTCAATGTACTTATTACTTCATGTAAAAAAGCTAATGGTCGACGTTTGGTGCAGGAGAGCCTGGCATATACCACATCTAGCTTCAGAATGGAAGTGGAGGTGGTCAGTGCAGCTTTCCGTTGGATGGAGAATACGATACACACACACATCATGAATGTAACTGATTCAGAAAGCATGCTGAGGAAGGTGAGGACAGGCAAGCTTCGGGCTAGGGAATGAACAGGCAGACAGATTGGCTGGCTTGGCAAGACTTGGTGGAGTATTGATGCATGACAAAGCAGATGTGATTGCGGCCTTGTGGGAGCACGTGTACACCTTGGAGGAGCAAATGGATCACCATGGTCTGGCAAGAATGAGACAGTGAAGAGTGACGAGGGGAATCTGGCTGACGCTCGATGCTCAGAGGAAAGGCGAGATGGACATATAATCCAATTGCTACTGGTACTATTAACTATTGGTGTTGGAACTCTTCGCTGGCTGCTGAGGATGGGGACAGAGCGCTTATGGGAATTCCCGAATGCTGTGATGTCGGTTCAATCATTATTTCATGGTTTCTCCAACAGCTCTTCTCTTTTCCCTGAAAATTGCAATGCAATGCGCTCCTCCGTGGGTCTAGGAGGTTCAGTTTCATCACTACAACAATCTACGTTGTAGTTCTGGACTTCTCATTTCATTTTCAGTTGTGGATGAACTCGATCTGTACACGCTTGTTCTTGAAGCCATTACCTTTGTACTTTATGTACAGCTCGTGGAACAAATGGCTGCAGCCTTCTTACTCTTAGCCTCCATGAACTTCCTCAATTCCAAAATCACTTCTGGTTTCAAGATGGCGACGGACGGTCAGGTTGTTTTGTGATCGTTAACTTTTTCATGTAGGAGATGGATTTATTCATCTCTTGTGTGTAATTTGTGTGCCAGGATGTAAAACCAGGAGTTTCTACTCAAGATCTGCGCGGATGCTACGGAGTTCGTGTATTGAGCGAAGCAATGTTTGAGTGAATCCTTGGCAGTGTGTGTGGTTTCTGTGTATTCGGTTTTTCAACATGGCGGAACGTGTGTTCTCCGAGCGGTCAGCAGTCAACCTAACGACGCGGCGTGGATGCCGCGCAGGCATAAATAAGCAAGGTAAGCGTGGTGGTTTAAGACGTTTTAGACTCAAGTGTCACCGTCTAGGACTCAGGAATATCCGTATTCTGTATTGGAACTGCGCCAGCGTAAAACAACGGGGCTCTATTTTAGAAACCCTGGTTTACAGGAACGATATTGTAAAACTCCAGGAGACGAGACTGGGCGATCAGCTACTCCGAATTGCCAGCTTCAAATGTTTCTACAACAGACAACATCTGGGAATGGCGATTCTCATTCGCGACAGCATGGTGGCGTCAGAGCTAGACATGTCCAGTTGGGACAGTCACGATATACAAATACAGGCGTTGAGAGTTCATTCCACTATACCATTCGTGTTGGTTAATGTTTATGCCCGCAATGCGAGTATGGACGCCCAGAAGTGGCAGTGCTTAAGTGGCATATTAGGTCACGAGAGAAATGTTATTTTCTGTGGCGACTTCAACGCTAAAGGCAGATCATGGGGAAACATTTCCTCCAATACACAAGGGGAGGAGCTCGAGACTGCACTTGAAACCATTGACCTGGTTTGTATCAACAGTGGCTGTGTCACCAGGACAGCAAGCCGTCCAGGCGATGAGGACAGTGCTATTGATCTGGCGCTGGTTTCACCTTCACTCACTACAGTGTGTAGATGGGGTATCCTAGGACACCACGGCAGCGACCACCACCCTTGCAGCATATTGGTGGAGAAAGGCAGAACCAGGCAGCACAAGCTAAAGGTAAAGACTTTCCAGTATGACAGTACAGGGCAAGATGTGGTGAGTAAAATAAGACGTGACAAGCACAGAAAGCTTCAGGACAGGAAAGAAAGCTGGGAGCAGCCACCTTGGTGGAATTTCGAGGTGGAGAAGGCTTGGGTGGATAAGCGTAGTGCTGTAAGGAGATGGCAAAATGCCAAGAAGAACAGAGCTGGTCATCCTAGTCCCTGCATGCACTTAGAAAGAGAGATGCACACAAAAGTAAGCTATTTCAAAAAACTGGTCAAGGTGGTTAAAAGCGAAAAATGGGCAGAGGTGTGTCAAAGAGTAAGCACAGACAAGTCACTGAAATTGTTCTGGCGACTACATAAAAGCATGAGTGGTGTAGTCAAGAATAAGAGCATTTCTGACTTCCAAGGTGCTGACCTCATCTGGCAGAGGACTGACGAGGACAAGGGCAAAGCCCTCTTTGAACGCTATCTAGAGCAGAGCAACCAGACAGACATGGGAGGCCGAAATCTGGCCAAGGAGGTCACCTCAGACAGGTGCAAGGCCCAGAACACTTCGGATGAAGACACAGTGACAGTGAAAGAAATCAAGGCTGTACTTCGACGATCAAAAAACAGCGCTCCAGGGCCTGATGGCATAAGATACGACGACATCAATAGGTGTACCGACAATGAGCTAGAGAAACTAGCAGACATGTACAACAACAGTATAGAGAGTGCTAGCATCAAGGAGGAGTGGTTACACAGCTATCTGATTCCCTTGCCGAAGCCTGACAAAGACCACACAAAAATTCAGGGATATCGAATTATAACCATGCAGAATACAATAGGCAAGCTGCTGGAGAAGGTAATTGCCAGGAAAATATCAAGCCAGCTAGAGAGGCAAGGTGTTTTCCCACCTACCCTGGGTGGGTACCGTCCAAAAAGAGAAACCTGGACCAATGCAGCAGTCTTTGCCCATGATGTCTATGAAGGTTTCCACTCAGGCATTGAAACCTTTGCTGCAGCGATTGATCTTGAGGACGCATACAACAGAGTACCATTGGATTTTTTAATGCTTCAGCTTCTTGAACTAAAAGTAAGTCCATTCCTCCTTAGTTGGATCGCTGCAGCCCTCTTCCAACGGAAAGTAGTTTTTAGATGTGGCAGTTGGACTTCGGAACCAACAACAATATATCCTGGCCTACCACAGGGATCACCATTATCTCCGGTACTGTTCAACGCCTACACAGTGAGAATCACCAGTGAGCAGATCACTGGACCTGGCAGGACATTGTCATATGCCGATGATGTTTTAGTGTATCGTCAGGGTAAGGATAGAGAGCAGGTTGCTGTGGAACTACAAACCGAACTCAATCGCATAAGTACTTGGTGTGATGAAGCTGGGGCAATGGTCAACCCAACAAAGGCAACAGTGACTTGGTTCTCGTTGAATAATCATATTGTCAACACTCCAACACCAACTGTAATGCTGTGTTCAGAGACGGTGGAAAGAACGCAGGCAATGAATTACCTGGGGATACGGTTTGATCGAAGCCTTGCTTATAATGAGCACATAGACCAGGTGATAACAAAGGCCAAGCGGGGTTTGGCTGCGATGCAGGTGATGGCGGCAGCAAACTGTGAGCAGCGCCATCTGTGTCTTCTGTATGAGGGGCTGGTCATGTCTGTTTTGGAGCATGCAATGGCAATCCTGACTCTCAGCCATAAGCAGAAAAAATGTAAAGGATACAGAATGAAGCTATGCGCATTATTCTTGGATGTACAAGAGATACAGCATGCAGGGCGATGCGCTACCTTCTTGATTTTCCAACCATTGAAGAGAGAATACAAGTTTGCAGGGCACGCGCCTACCTCAGAGTTAACGCAAACACACAACATCCACTGCATAGTGAAATTATGAAGGTGAAGGGCAGCAGGTTAAAAAGAGGACGGTCGTGGATGGGTCAAGCCGAAGACATTCTTCAACAGGTGTGTTCACTTGAGGACTTAGAACCTGGCGAGGAGTGGGTGCAAGTGCCAACAGATTTCTGCACATCCTTTTCAGTTTGCATCCAACTAGATAGAAAATGCAGACAAGAAAATCCGGCTGCTGTGGAGGCTGAAGTACAAGCGTTGATTTTCGAGAATTCGCTAGACGGTGATGCGGTCATCTACACAGATGGGTCGGTCGTCCGACATGTGAGAAGCTCATGGGCCTTTACAGCTCGGGCCGGAGGGAGAATTGTGAAGGAGGACTCTGGTGCTTTCACTGAAACCACAAGTAGCCTGACTATGGAAGTCATGGCAGTAAGTAAAGCAATAACATGGCTCGAGACACAGACATACACTAGGGCATGTTTCCTTAGCGACTCAATGAACATGATCAAGAGGATAGGAGGGGTCGATCTGAAGAGAATGGTTGCTGCCTCTGGAGCGGTCTCGGCTGACAAAGATTAGTTTCATCTTCGTGCCAGGGCATGCGGGAGTACAAGGAAATGAGCGGGCTGACAAGCTCGCAGGTGAGGCTACTGTGGAGGGCAGATGCGCCATGGACCAGGCTGACATTCTGAATGCTATACGAGAAGTAAGACTCTTGCGTGAACCAAGTGATGATTGTGAATCTACAACCATGGCCAGACTGCGAGAACAGCAAATTAAAGGGAGAGTTTATACGGAGCTGGGTCTGAATAAACAGAGTAGTTTATACGGAGCTGGAGTCTGAATAAACGAAGCTGTTTAAATATCAAGAATATTTTTCCAGATTGGTATCCCCAATAAAAATAATTGTGTCCCCATGCGAGTTAAAGAATTGTTAACTTGCGTTTCTGTACTGTTTACAGGCTTCCATCTTTGTTTACATTACCGACCTACTATTTCCTGCTATTGATGTCCTCAATCTCATAATTCCGGTCCAAGCTGACAGTAATATGCGTCGCCTCAGAAAGACATGATTAGGCAATTCAAACACCAGGCTTCCGACTTACTGGCCTGATGAATTAACAAATAAACAAGGAAATACTACGCACATAAAGTGCAGGAAAACCTGGTATATGTGAAGCAGGTTGAAAAGAGAGAGGAGATAGATAGATAACGAAGCTAGTGTGAGAGACAGAGATATGAGAAAGATGTGTTGAAAGACATAAAAAAGTGATAACTTTTATATAATATAAATAAGATAATATAAGTGACAAAACATTTGTTCATAATCATAGTTCCTAATATTATTTTATTAAAAAGTCGCTTGCACCCAATTAATTGCTGAAATTTTTTTTTTTTAAATGTGTCCAGCAGGGAATCGAACCAACAGCTCCCGCTTATCAGGCAGAGACACTTACCACTGTGCTACTGTGGATATGATTTTGAATCAACAAAAGTATATAACATAGCCACGCTCATGTCCCTATGACGTCACATACGTTGTCACGTGACTAGGCAAATCACGTGACCAGGACCACCCGGGGTTTCCGGGACCGGGAAAAATCACGTGATAGTTCAACTCTGAATAAACAGAGTAGTTTATACGGAGCTGGGTCTGAATAGACACTTCCCAAATTAAAAGAGGGGTGGCCAAACAAGAACACTACGCAGGAAGCCAAAGAAGATTGATAAATTAAATCATGAACTATGATAAACCAACACAGAACTGGTGCCGTTAGCTGCTACACGCTGCTGGATTTGCTGAGGAGGGGATCCAAGCACTTATGGACTGAATGGTTCGATGTGCAATGGGGATGATCTGTCGACTAACTAACTAACTAACTTCCTCAATTACCTGAAACTGAAAGAGTGTTTGCTTCGGATCCTAAGAATCTTTGAGGCATGCGAACGAGCGTTCGCTGTATCTTTTCTTTTGCCATGTCCTTTTTGACGTCTTTTGCATCGGGCCTCAGCATTTTTACGGGCTCAAGCACGAGATTTGATCTTCACTGGCTTGCAGATGATCAAAATATCTGTCACAAGTTTCCTATCATATGGTGTGTTTTTTTAAACAAGAGCAGCATGCTCACCGTTTCCAACAGGGCATGAACACGATCGTCTGCTTCCGCCCAGCTCATGTGACGAGAGTTGGTGCCCTTGTACACTATCAGCATGTACATGTATAACTAAGACGATTCATTAATAAACACACCCGAGATTCGTGCCGGAATACGATCGTTGCCAGCAGTGGTGCTCATCTTTAAACCTCAAATTCCGAACCGAAACAACCAAATAAATCAACACATAGTATTGTTTGGCGCTCGTAGAAGGAGAAGAAGGAAATAGAGATTAGATTAGAGAACGCATCCTTTGCCTTTAGGTAGCCAGTCAACCCCAGCATTTTTTGGCTGTTCGTGATTCCTGGTTCAGTTGTTTGTCATTGCTTCTGAACGACCGGCACCTATTATACCATTTCATAAAAAAAAAAAAAAACATATGTAAGGCGGTCTGCTGCTAAATCACCCACAGCTGTGTTTCGAACGGGGGTATGCGGGATTATGAACAGCATCCGTAACCTCTTCGCCATGGAGCAGCATGTACCTCTATTAATGTATTGAATATTGCTCCCCGGGAAGGTTAACCCGGTCAACAAATGCCCGCAGAAGTCGGATGTGTCGGCCTAACGGCGCAAGAACGCAGCTCAGCTGTAAACAGGCACAACGCAATCACGTCCGGAAAAGAAAAAAAAACTCCGGATGAACGCAGAAGAAGTAGTAGTAGAAGAAGAAGAAGAATATTGCTCTGTTCATTTATTGATTCATTCATGGAGTGAATAAATCGTAAATAAGTCTGAAGACTTCTGATCGTCCTACTCTACTACTAACTACTAATTAATCTCCAATTCCATGCAACGTTCTTCAGCTCAGAATAAAAATGTGCCTCAACGTTCTTGTTTGAATGTTTGCTTGTGTGATTGTGGTGTAAATTTCTTAGGATAACCTTAAATTTTCTTATGATAAACTACTGTTTCTTTTGCTCTGGATCTTGATAGTGAGATATCTCAGTCTAAAACCTATATGGGACATTATTAATTTAGGTCATATCCCAGCCAGAATGTTTGTGCTGTGCTAGATCATGACCTGGTTATATCCTAAACAAACTAATTAATATTCCCCTCTGTGGATATGATGTTCCATTATCAGTCTTGTCCACCCAGCTAGTTTCTGGGCTTGCACTGGGGGGAAATAACTCAACACTACAGTCAGGGAGAGTACTTTGGTACCAGGTCAAGAGAAAAGCCTTTACACAAATGTCCCTCTAATAGATACAAGCCCTTTTCAAGACTTAGATGACCTGAATGAAAATGTATCAGACTTAGAAGTTATAACTCAGTCATCCCGAGGATTCACAACCAGCCAACCAAAGGTTTTTACTTTGTAATTACTACTTTTTAGCACAAGACCAACCAAAATTAATTTTAACACTGAACCAACCAAAATTCATTTTAGCACAGGACCAACCAAAACTCATTTTAGCTGGGGACCTACCAAAACTAATTTTAGCACTGGAACAACCAAAACTTATTTTAGCACAGGACCAACCAAAACTCATTTTAGCACAGGACCAACCAAAACTCATTTTATCACAGGACCACAAAAATCATTTTAGCACAGGACCAACCAAAACTCATTTTAGCTGAGGACTTACCATTTTAGCACTGGACCAACCAAAACTCATTTTAGCACATGACCAACCAAAACTCATTTTAGCACTAGACCAACCAAAACTCATTTTAGCACATGACCTACCAAAACTCTGTTATTACTACATTTTAAGAATTGACATCTAAACGCTACAATGGATATTATGCATCATGCTTCACAAACATCGATCACAGAAGATGAAGAAGAAGAAAACTAAAACTAATTTGTAGCACAGAACCACCCAAAATTCATTACTTTGTAATTACTACTTTACAGCACAGGTTTGATGTTGGGAGAGTGATGGAAGTAGCATGTCTGCACTGAACAAGTCATTCTTTCGTGCTCTCATAACTCAACACACAAAGTTATGCAGAAGTCATCTGACCCCAGAGATAAGACTACATCTTATCACTCAAGAATGCCAACTCTGGAAGGCCAACATGGATAGTTGCCCCTTTGATGACCCATTCTGGGCATTTTATTGGCCTGGTGGACAAGTACTTACTAGGTGAATAATTATACCTTTCACATAGTCATTTGTTTTGTTCATAATCATTCTTCATTTTTTACTTTAGGGCCTATTGATACCATGTCGGTTTGCTTAGTCCAGAATGTTGAAATACCTAATGATCCTGTTTAATATTTTATCTGCTTAGGTGGGTTTTATGGTTTCTTAAAAGCTTAAAAGTAACAGAAATGTGGTTTCTGGGATGAATGTTGTGAAAATCTTGGACTGCCAGAGTAATTAACAATGATTTCCCAAAAAAGACTAATGAGAGTAGAACACTATATGAAACTTTATGAGAGAGATACACATTGCTCTTTTGGGAGAGGGGGGACATCTAATGAGAAGGAGAGCATTGGAAAAGCATTGTGACGATTGTAAATATCAGTGGTATATACAACTATAAGAAACAGACAAAAATCATTCTTTGGTCATATAACAAGAAGAAAGGTATTGGATAACACTGTGATGACTACAAAGATCAGTGGTAGAAAAGGCAGAGGCAGACCAAAAGAAATGATGCTGGGTGGACTAAGACAGTGGCATGGAAATACATCATCAGCAGAGTTGATCCAGAACACCAAAGACCGAGATCTGTTGAGAGACATGAATGCTTATGCCAGCTGGCAAGACATATGATGATGAAATCCACCGGAGACATATACACTGTGCACACTATGAGATTGCAAGAGAGCCACAACCATTCCCCATGATGATGGCAATCAGCATCCACGTCTTGCACTCATCACTAGAAGTCAGTATATTTGCAAATGGAACTAAGTCATCAGCAGTCCCCAGTTCTTCAAGTCATATAAGCCAGGACAACTCAGTGTGACATGGTTCAAATAACAACAGTCCTGGCAACTATAGATACCTTACAAATATTTTTGTTTCCAGTGATATACTCGTAAAGTAAATAGTACCAGGGGAGGTCAGCATGGCTGAATGGATAAGAATGTTTGTTCTTAAACATTCAGTCTGCTGATGCCGAGTTAGCGGGTTCAACCCCTACACCATTAAGTTGAACTAAAATGCTCATCCTTAGTTTGGGAACATAAATTACAAGTACCTCAGAAGTCAGAGTGGGTTTGCCTGATGGCAGGGGACATTGGTAGTAAGGAAAACTAATCACATACAAACATCAGTCCAGTGCACTAGAAGTAATAGCATGTTTATGGACTACGCTTGAGTTCAATGTGAACAAAGGAAAAGAAAGAACCGGGGCATTTTACAAACTGCATGGCAATAACATAAAATGCCAGGGGTAATTATGTTAAAAATATTTGCAACTTTTGAACAATGTAGTAATAGATCATGCAAATTTGGACTTTCCTTGAATATCAAGAACAGAGAAACAATGGTTATATCAAAGAAAATGATACCACCAAACTGTGATATAATAATAATAGAAAGAAAAATGCTTAACTAAATTTATAAATTTAAATTCCTAGGGGCAAATATAATATTAGATGCAAGATGTGTAACAGAGATTAGGAGCAGAATAGGTCAAGCAAAAACTGCATTTCAGAAAATGAAGAAAAATCTTATGTAATATGTCATTATTAAGGAGTGTCAGAAAGAGAGTGCTGAAATACCTGTTTTACTATATGGCAGTGAATTATGGAATGTGAATGAACAAATTAAGAATCGCTTAGACGAAACATAGATGTGGTTCTAGAGACAATTGTTGTGAATAGCTTTATCATGCGCCAATACACCACCCAGCAGGGCAGACCCAGTCAATCTGTTCACCTGCTCAATTCCTACCACATCAGCATGTCCTGGGTATAAAGATCCAAGAGATGCTCCCTATAATTTAGATGGCTTGTTTAAATGATGTAATAATACAACAAAAGGTTGATCTGACATTATTAGGATTGTGTTAGATAGTGAGCCATGATTGTCCACACTGGTCATATTACATTATGATGAAAAGAAAGAAAGGAACAAGAAGAACAGAAATAGAAGGAAGGAAAGAAAAAGAAGAAATACATTGTTCATGTTCATAAACTAGATGTAAATAATGTGTTATTTTTTCATGCCAATCCATTAGGTATATTTTAGACAACCCAATGGTGTTTAAGAATAGAAGAGTTCTTGATATTGGGAGTGGCTGTGGTTCATCAGCCATAGCTTCTTGTCTGGTGGGAGCATCTCAGGTTGTGGCAAATGACATAGACCCAGGTAAGGTTCTTTCATAAATGAAATCTCTATATTGATTGTAGTAGAGCCTGGAGCTGCTTCTGCCAAAGAGTTACCTGGTTCTGTTCAGCCTTTGATACTAGTTTTCTTTTTCTTCTTCAGGGTCTACATGATGTTTAACCGTTTGGTTAAACCACCTGCTTCACTCTTCAAAAATCATGGGTTAATTTCCAAAAGCCATATTTGGTTCATGCGTGCAATTTTCTCAGAGACTCCTGGGGGTTGTCGCTGGAGCTACAGAGTTCATTCTTTGTGTGATGCTTTTGGCAGGCCGCTCTACAGAAAGAGACTGAGCTGTGTGGGATAAACCCTGTGCAATGAAATCAATCCTCTCACCTTTAATCACTACCCTTCTTCTTCTTCTCCTCCTTCTTTCTGAATGATATTGTTTTGTATTGAAGGTATTTATGCTGTGCCAACATTTTAGTCCAACTGTCCGGTGTAGGGGTTGAACCGCTTACCTTGTCATAAGCACACCGGATGTTTAAGAACACATGTTCTTACCCATTCGGCCATGCGGACCTGCAGTATGCGGATATGATAGATAAAGGTTACTGTGTCTGCCTCAAGTTCATATGGTATGGGGTTCGTTCCCAGCATAGGCCTGGATATTTTTTTCAAACATCCATTGGTATCAAATGACATCACCTTTCACCATGATCATGGTTAATGGGTCATGAGATTGGATATTTAGACTTTTTGGATAAGGGTGAGAAACAGGGTGTGCATGTAAAAGTTACATAGTTGTTCAAAATTACTAAAATTAGGATATAAGGCCACCATCCTTACACAATTGTTAGAAAAAAGTAAGCCTATCCACAGGTAGATAGAACCCATTACCTTGGGTGGAATCTATCTAGAAAGTACCGGGATTGATCTTTGCTTAGGGCTGAAACTTTTTCCTAGAACCACTGGCATCTAATAATATCAAACGTCCCCATGATCTCTTGGGTAGTGAGATTGGACCTAATCTTCTCACATAATGACAAAAAAGCAGAAATGTCCTGTGTACAAGTTGAGCACATTAAAAATTCCACGGCAGTTGGAAATTGCAAAGAGTAGGCCATAATGGTTCTGCTCTGGCATAATCGTTAGGAAAAAGGAAACCTACCCATATGTAGAGAGAGCCCGTTATCTTGAATGGAATCTGTCTAGAGAAAGCAAGCCTAACACAAATGTATATCAAAGTCAGACATACAGACCTTTGAGGTGCATAACTATAGTCTGTTTACTTTTGTCTGCCCCAATATAAAATTCAATATCTCAGTAACCAACTGAGGGAAAATGATGAGATTTATCATATAACCTTATCATTATGTCCACCCAACAAAAATTCTTTTGTTCTGGAGATTGTACAGCAGATTTCAAAGTTTGTTTATATGTGGTATGGGACAGAGATGAAGTGCAGAATATTAAATCTTCACACGAAAACATTTCATGGGACATGGGATTGGCCTTATGACAAGTGCCTCGCGTAGAGCCTTGTAACGTCATACGAACTGGCAGGGCATTACCGTAACACAAGTTTGTTAGCGAGAAATCACTAGTTTTTCCCCAATACATCAAAGAAATGTCGCCGCTTTCCATGATTTAAGTTGCTTTTGGACCTATCAAAGACATATTCCTTGGGTGGGGGTAAATATAAGACAGCAGGAAAGATTTCATAACGATGCAATAGACAGTTTTCAAAATAATTGATCATAAATTAAGGCAATCATTTCTAGACAGACTATAGGTGTGATGCACCCCCCCCCCCCCCCCCCCCCCCCCCCCCCCCCCCCAAAAAAAAAAAAGAGGAATGCAGAAGTAGAGAAAGAAGGTTGGTGAATGCATGCATTTTTTAAGGAATTAGCTAAGGTAGGTAGGTATATACACAAAGACAGACAGAGAGAGTGAGAGGGGGGATAAGGAGGGATAGATAGTAGCAAAGAAGAATAGAAGAAACAGAATGGGGGAGATAGATCGAGAGAGAGAGAGAGAGAGAGAGTAGCAGAGGGAGGATCCTGGATTCAGGTACCAGTTGTAGCTGGATTGGATGTTTTTCCACTACAGCTCTGGGTTCTTCACCGCCTCAAATGATGGATACCATAAATCAAGGAAAGTTAAGCTGGCTGATATATTGCTAACTATATTAACTGATCCAGTGCCAAACAAAAGTAGATTTGGACCAAACATGGTATGCAATCAAATAAACAAGTATTATAATTTAAAATTCCATTTCCTGGACATTGAAATTGTGGAAGATGCACAAAACAAAACAAATATCACGATGATCCTAGTATCGTGACATATCATCCTTCCGTCCTAATGGGAGGTAACATTAGGAGATATATTATCCTGCAGCACTGAATCACTTAATGATCCTGGTATGACCTTTAGTTTCAGGATGTCACATACTTCCAGCAGTAGTGTATGCCAGTTAAACATGGACACTGGATACAGAGACTAGAAAGAAACTGGAAGACATAGAAATGTGATTTCTCAAAAGAATTCCATGGACAGCTAAGAAAAACTGATATCCAAGCACTTCTTCTTTCTACTTCTGACTTGTATATCCCAATGTAGCATAGCCATCAACCTACTCATGCCAAGATCTTTGTAGACTTGATTTTTTTGTTATTCACTCACACACTCGTTTTGAACTCAAGCATAGTCCATACACGTGCTACTACTTATTTTGCACTGGACTGAATTTTGTGTGTGTTGATTAGCTTTCCCTATTACTAGTGTCCCTCGCCAACAGGCGAACCCACTCTGACTTCAGAGGTACTTGTAATTTACACCCCCAAGTTAAGAATGAGAAGTCAACATTTTAGTCCAGCTGACCGGTGTAGGGGTTGAACCAGCTATCTCAGCAAGCACTCCTTTAAGAATGAGCGCTTTTATCAGTTCACCCATGCTGACCTCTGACCTGTTTATGATTAGTTCAGATTTAGCAGCTACAGTTTTCTTTAGGGTGAGGTAGCTAGTCTCCTGCCAACCTTCCTTTGTTACCTCTTATGACATGGATGGTATGTTACAATGCGACTATCTTTGCTTCCATTATGGGCCCTGGTAACACACAGGTGATATCTAAATACTCATCATCATCTCATCTTGTTCCTCTTGTACCTTGCAGTGTCGAGGTGAAGCATAAACAGCTGGAGAGTGCCCGATTATGGGCTTCATATATCGAGATTCCCATGGACTGTTATTCCCTCCTGTCTGTCGTTTACATGGCCAGCCTCTTCGTCTGGCTCCATTTGGTCTGTACATCAGTGCTTGTTGTAATATACAGTCAGTTGGTAGCCTAGTTATGTGGCTGAACCATTTCACTTGCTGTTTTCTAATGAAATCTAGCACTACTATTACCACCACTTTAATATACTACATGTGGCTAATTCATAACAACACTTGAATATGAGGGTTAGACAGTTGGTAATTTTGTAGTACATTATGAGATAAGAGAATTTGGAGGATGTTGTGACAACCAGGAAGCCAGAGTGTGTTAGAGGCAGAAGTTGACTGAGGGAGAAAATGTTTAGTGGGTTGAGAAAGTGGTACTGAGTATATAAGCAGTCAGTCTTATAAAGACTTTTTGTAGGAAAAACTCTTGACTACAGCAGGGTATTATTACAATATATAATGAAACAAAAAGGTACTCGTATTTTTAGATCGAGAAAAAAATTTTTTTTTTAAATAAATAAAAATTAGAAAAATGCATATTATTGTTTCTCTGTGTGTGCAGTCCTTAACAGATGTCTATAAAATGTGCTGTTCAGCATGGCACATGGTTATGATGTTGTTTCCTGTGGCCAATGAAAATAAGACTATATTCCCATTATGCCTTAAATGGAGTTACTTTTACTTACCATGTGTGTTTATGTGTATCATCGTCATGTGCCATCCCAATAAGTGTGGGCAGTCATGTTTCGCCACCACACGAAAACCATCTTTGGGTCATCTGTGTGGTCTTGTCCAATTATGCCATATAGCCAAGCCATCCATATTTGCATCTCTCTACCTTTCTCTTCTTCTTTTCCCTCAATCTTGCCAGTTGTCACTACGATTTATGGTTAATTTCTCCTCATAAGGTGCCCAAAAATCTTAACTCTCTAATCTAATTTCACTCATAAATTTACAGTTTTCATTTGCTTCTTGTAGTACTTGCTCATTGATTTTTCTGTGTTTGGTCTTATTTATTTATTTTGTCTTTGTTTCCAAACAGTTGCATCTGTTGCCATTGAAATGAACATGCAGGAAAATGGAGCAGATATTCAGATCAGCACAGAGAACCTTCTAGAAGGCCCACCCAGTAAACAGTGTGACATTGTCCTCTTTGGGGACATGTTTTATGATCAAAACTTCAGTCATCTGATCACCCATTGGATGAAGACGTTACCATATAAAACAACTGTGTTCATTAGTGATCCTGGCCGCCTTCCATTTTTAAATCATCCTCTAAAATCAGTTTTACAAAATGTGGCCAGATATGAGCTACCTATAACTTGCCAGTTAGAAAACAATGGATTGACACATGCAGATGTATGGAAGTATGTTGTAACTGGATGATATTTTCAATGAGTTTATAATAAATTTTGTATTGAAATTCAAAAATTGTATTTATTCTAGTTTTATCTTCATTGGAGAGAAATTACCTTCTTCGTATAGTCCATGTTATGTGACATCAGTGATCATGTCTGTCCACAGCCTTCTGTCTCATGTACTACGAATATGATACTTATAGTTCTTCCACACCATGATGTAAAACTGTCCAGTATCTTCCCTCTTGGTCTCCTCCATGCCTCTTTCTTTCCTGTTGTCATAAAGCACTCTAGTTTTCCTCTTCTCATAACATGCCCAAAGAATATGAACTGCCTTCTTCTGATGCAAGTAACCAGTTCTCTTTGTGAGTTAGCTTCTCTCAAGATATCTTCTTTACTCTTTTCCGCACCTCACTTGACAAAGATACAGTGCAGAGACAACTCTTCGTCTTGTAAAATACTGCTTTTGCTTGAGCTGTTATACAGTCAATTTTTGTAATACATTATCCAACTGCTAGTATTACAGTATCCAAATATGTAAACACATTGACTTGTTTCCTTTACCCAAATACGTAAAAATATTGACTTGTTACAGTACCCAAATACATAAACATATTGACTTGTTCCATCCATCCATCATGTGCCATGCCGGTAAGCACGGGCGGTCATGATTCGCCATTTCACTCGATCACCAGAGTCATGGATCAGCTCAGTGTTCTTGTCTTAACCATGCCACATGGCCAAGCCAACCAGGTATTTACTTCTCTGTCTTCCTTTTATCCTGCCAGTTGTCACCAAGTTCTCTAGTTTATTTCTTCTCATAACGTGTCCGAAAAATTGTGACTGTCTACATCTAATTTCTCTAATCAGTTTACGGTTTTCATTTGTTTCTTGTAGGACTTGCTCATTGGTTTTAATAGGGCAGTGATCAGTTAAAAATTCCATAAATTTTGATATAGGACAGTATCACTCAAATGTGTATTTTATTATTCATGGATCACTTTCCAATGTGGAAATTATAGAGGAATATCACTACTGTCCACAAGCTATAAGATACTATCCGCAGTATTACTAAATAGACTAAAACCATATTCAGAAGACATATTAGGTGACTACCAGGCGGGTTTTAGACAAAACAGATCAACAATAGATCAGATATTTATCTTACGACAAATAGCCGAGAAACATTGGGAATATAAAAGAGATCTCCATAACATTTTTGTGGATTTTAAAAAGGCTTATGATAGTGTCCATAGGAATAGTCTATGGAATGTTATGCAGGAATTTGGAATACCAAGGAAGTTAATTAACATGACCAAACTATGCATGGAAGATACTTATAATATAGTAACATATAAAGGCAGGAAATCAGACCCCTTCCAAATAACATCTGGCTTGAAACAGGGTGATGCACTATCGCCGCTACTCTTCAATCTGGCTCTAGAGAAAGTTGTAAGGAAGGTAAAGGAGGAATGTGATATTGGAGGAACATCCAAGCTGCTTGGTTATGCAGATGATATAGATATTATAGGGCAAAGTGAAAAAAAGACATTAGAAATATTGACTCACTTAAAGGAAAAAGCCCAACAGATGGGGCTGGTTATCAACCAAGATAAGACAGAATATATGGTAATTTCAAGAGACGGAATGGCTAAAAACTCTGGCCACATACAAATAGATAATATGACCATTAAAAGAACGGAAACATACAAATACCTGGGTACAATCTTCAACTGCTCCAACATCATAAGGGAAGAAATACAAACTAGAATCAACTCTGGAAATAAGATATACTATGCACTACAACATCTACTAAAATCAAAGGCGCTATCTCGTAACACCAAAATCACAATATACAAAACACTGATCAGACCAGTTGTGCTGTATGGCTCTGAAACCTGGAGTACAACGAAAGGAGACGAAGCCTTGTTACAAACCTTTGAGAACAAAATTTTAAGACGCATCTTTGGACCCATTAGGGATACACAAAGTGGAGAGTGGAAAAGAAGAAGTAACAAAGACATTTATGATTTGTTTAAGTCCCCGCTAATCACTGGTATCATGAAGGCTAATAGACTACAATGGCTGGGGCATATAGAAAGAATGGAAGATAATAGGGAAACAAAACTCGCTTACACTCAGGAAATAAATGACCGTAGACCCCGAGGTAGACCAAGAAGGCGGTGGAGAGATAATATACATACAGACCTACAAGCACTTGGAATCAACGACTGGCAAGAGAAGGTCCACCAGAGAGACGAATGGAGACAGATTGTATTTGCAGCAAAGAACCTCAATGGCTCGGAATGCTGAAGAAGAAGAAGATGGATCACTTTGGAAAGCGTGTGTCTTAAGAAAAGAAAGTAAATGTCTTCATGTCTGATATCTATTTCCCTTATAAGCTTTCTTTGTAATATAAACAGCATTCTTTTTCTTAATTTATTTTCTGCAAATTTATCAAGTTAACAAGTGCCAGGAAGAAGTTGGATGTGTAGGGTGATATTTCAGCTCTGCCATAAAAAGACATGCACATTATATATATATATTGTTTGAAACAAGCCTCGAGGCAGGAACATGTTATGGGGCTGTGATGTATGGGATCATCCTATTTTTCGATCTGAATGCACAGAGGAATAGGTGGCCAGTAAGAAAGAAAGAAAGAAGGAAGGAAAGAAAGATAACATGCAAGAAAGAAAAAATGCAAGAAAGAAACAGAGACGGAGGCAGAAAGAGAGATAGACAAGAGAGAAGGTAAGCATAGTGGAGTTCGCCTGTTTAACAAGAGCTGCAGAGAAGTGACATGAACTTGTCCAACAAAACATGTGGCAAACACTGTATGTATCTTGAAGGAAGAATCCATGCAGACTGCCATCTTTATGAGAAGTACAGACCTGGATATCATGCAGACAGTGGGATCATCACCTTATGCCACATTTCTTGAAAGACAAGATCAAATTCAGCCATCTCTTTAGAATACAATACCTTTGGTTACCACCAGCATTGGCGCTAAACCAAAGCAGATGTCTTACAGAGCAAGATGACGTATGCGAAGAAAATGGGTTGACAATATGAAAGACATTGTACAATCACTATACTATACTGTGCCACCCATAGGGCGCTGGAACGTCAAATATTCCTCCCCACGACACTTGGTGGCAAAAGTAGAAAATGATGATGATGATGATAGACCTGCTATTTGATAGCCAGTGAAGATGAAGACAATACATTCATTTATTTCACTACGATGATCAATGATAAATTCACAAAGGCATAGAAAGTGTACCTTCGGATGTCATGTCCGGAAAGTATGATAATTCGTATGGCAGAATGGATAAGAACATGTGTTCTCAAACATCCTGCGTGCTGATGCTGAGGTAAGGGGCTCAACCTCTACACCGGACAGTTGGACTAAAATGTTGACCTATCGTCCTTGACTTGGGGACATTAATTACAAGTATCTCTGAAGTCGGAGTGGGTTTGCCTGATGGCAAGGGATACTGTTACTAGGTAAAGCAAATCCACACGCAAAATTCAGTGCAGGACTACTAGAAGTAGTGTGTATGGACTACGCTTGTGTTCAAAGGGAGCGAGCACAAACAATGATAATTTTTGTCTACGTGTGTAACATGTACAATTGTATATGTTTTGTTTATTCACAAAAGAGGCTTTAAAATTGAAAACGGTTTAAAAGAACAGATGATCAACTTCATTGCACCATGTGATATTTCATATGGCTCAGTCTCCGTAGCTGCAGTGATGACCTCCAGGAGTAAGAAACTTGCACTCTTGAACAGAATGTGGCCCGGGATTGAGCACACAGCAGGCAGCATAAATAGTAAATACTTCACCACGGAGACTTCGAAGATAGGCTAAATAGAAAGTAAATTATACGTTAAATAATATCTAACACATTGTATACGGTGCCGATCACTGAACAACAGTTTGACGGGAGGGGTAGGACTCTGTCATTTGCTGACGACACTCTTGTGTATCGATAGGGTCGAGATAGACAGGCGGTTGCCAACTATATTCAGGGCGAACTAGATCGAATTTCCTCATGGTGTGCTGATGCCGACGCCCTTGTCAACCCTGCAAAGGCAACGGTTACATGGTTCTCCCTAAACAACCATATTGTGAAAACAGACCTGCCGGCAGTAAGGATGGATGGGAGCAGTTTGAGTAGAACCCAGTCAATGACATATCTTGGCGTGAGGCTTGATCGTAGCCTGTCCTTCAGAGATCGTGTCGATTAAGTCATAATGAAAGCTTGAAAAGGTTTGTCAGCAATGAGAGTCATGGCAACTGCCAGTATTGAGCAAAGACTGTTAGTACTTCTATTTCAAGGACTGGTACTTTCACCAATCGAGTATGCCCTGGTCATCCTCACTGTCAGCCCTACACGGAATGGAAAACTTGAAATGGTACAAAACGAAGCCATGCGCATCATTTTGGGCTGCACGAGAGACACCAGCTGTGTAGCAAAGAGATACCTCCTTTACTTCCCGACCATGAACCACAGGATCAAGATCCAGAGAGCTCGTGCATACTTAAAAATAAGTGCAGATGAGCAGCACCCTCTGCATGACGCTATATTCAGTGAAAAGGGTGACAGGATAAAGAGGGGCAAATCATGGATAGATCGGGCGGAAGATGTCATCAGACAGGTCTGCAGTCCTACCAGTATCAACCCCGGCAAGGAATGGGTGCCTGTGCCCCCAGCTTTTAAGTGCACCTTCTCCTGCATTATCAAACTTGACAGACGGTGCAGAGAGCAGAACTCTGCCGCTGTCAATGCAGAGGTCAACGAGCTCATCAATGAACACTCAGACAACCCCGAAGTGCTCTTCTATACAGATGGATCTCTTGTAAAGCAGCAGAGAAGTGCGTTGGCATTTACAGCCCGTTCAGCGGGCCGAACCGTTCAAGAATCCAGTGGTGCCCACTCCGTGACCACGAGCAGCATGACGATGGAAGTGATGGCAGTAACACAGGCTTTCATGTGGCTGGAATCACAGCTTTATACCAACGTGTGTGTACTAAGTGATTCAATGAGCATGATTCGCAGGGTCGAATACTGTACGTTGACAGCGGACTGATTCGCTGCAGAAGTTCGTTGTCCGTAAGGTTACCTTCATCTTCATCCCGAGACATGCGGGAGTCGAAGGAAATAAATGAGCTGATAAATTGGCCAACTCTACATGCCCTGCTAATGGCCAGCCCATGGACCGCGCCGATGTTATTAACATCCTTACAGAGATGTTGAGAACAGAGGACTCTGACGTCAGTGAATCCACATCGTTGTCCAGGATGAGAGACTTGGCACGGCCAGACACGAGAGGTACATCGGGACAACGAGGGGCCTCATCAACCAACATAGAACTGGCACTATTAGCCACCGGACGCTGATGCATATGCTGGTGGGAGGAACTGAGCACCTATGGACCTGTCCGGAAGATACCCCAACTGATAACTGATAACTGATAACACATTGGAGGGAGTGAGCTGTGGTAGTTCAGTGACTAGCACGGTTTTCTACTGGCTAGCCCGGAGGTCATGCGTTTGAATCCACATTAGACGGATTTTTGTGAAATTAACCGGGATTCCAAGCCTACAATGGATGCCAGAAAATGTCTTGAGAGGTAAAGTTGGCTGGCACGATACTGACCACTCCCTTCGAGTGTCGATTGGTTTATACAAGTATATGAAATAGCACCATAGTCTCAGAAGGCTACACCTCAGGGCATGTTAAAGGGTTTCCACCTAATTTCCTTACATTAGAATGAGTGCAGGGTGTATTTTTTTTTTATTACTGTGCAGTTTTTGAAAATATTGCCGTTCCAAGTTTTGTATTTACTTACTGTGGAGTTCATGCAACACAATGCAACATAATTTCATTGTATTGGCACCTTTCCGTCTTGGCAGATGAGTTTGTTACATTTTGCTTCAAAAAGGCTTAATAACTACAACATATGGTGGTGGCGAATGTGGCTGATAAGGCCAATTCGTGCTGTAAATGTTCGTCCACAGTGGATGCATAATAGGTAAATACAAAACTTGGAATGGCAATATTTTCAAAAACTGCACAGTCATTCAAATACACCCTGTATAAACTGGCAAATTTAGATGAGTCATTGCAATGTGGCAAACATTTGCATATTAAATCTTATGGGGACTGTGTTCATTTGCAAAACAAAATCTTCTTGTTTTCATCGTGGCGATTGCTTTATAAAAGTACGGGAAATAAATAGCACCATCGGTCAAGTACACCACAAGATATGTAAAAGGATTCTCCACTTACTTTCCTTACACAGGGATGAGTATAAACTGGAAACTTTACACGATTCATTGTAATGTGGCAAACATTTGCATATTAAATCTTATAGGGACTGTATTCATTTGCAAAAGAATATCTTTTCATTTTCCGCTATGGTGTCTTTATTTTTTTTTCTTTTCAAGAGAAGATCTCACTGGGGGAGGGAAGGACCGAGCTGCTTGATCTAATAGTTATCGGTTCCGTGTAGACTGGATTTTTTTTATTTTTACAAAAATAGGAAAATGATAGTGTATAATTCTGGGGTGGTGGATCAGACATCCACTCTTCTAGGATAAGGATGAAAAACTCAGAGGATTGGTTATGCATATGCACATGTTAAAAATCCCTCTGCTGTTGGAAACAGAAGTGCAGGCTGAAAAGCTTCTTGTTCTTTATCTGTTTCTGATTCATCTTCTTCCTCAACCTTTTCTGCCTTTCATATCTGAATGGAGCTTAGACCCACAACAAACTTATGTTAAGCTCTTTGTAGCCGGATCCGTGGCGAAGAGGTTACAGACGCAGTTCGTGATCCTGCAGACAGCTGCAGGTGATTTGGCAGAAGATCCGTAACCCCCTTCATTTTCAATACAGCATCTGTATATTTCCATTGAAACAAGAAAAAAGAGTGTTGAGGTGCTACATACAGCCTCTGCTTTTGTATGGATGTGAAGCTTGGACAATGAGCAGTCAAGCTGAAAAACATCTGATGGCTGTGGAAATGTGGTTTCTGAGAAGAATGCAAAGAATACCATGGACAGACAGAAAAACCAATGATATGTACTACAAGAAACGCATGAAAATCGTAAATTGATTAGAGAAATTAGGCGTAGACTGTCACAGTTTTTTGGACATGTTATGAGAAGAAATAAATTGGAGAACTTGGTGACAACTGGCAAGATCGAGGGGAAGAGAACAAGGGGAAGACAGAGAAGTAAATACCTGGATGGCTTGACCAAGTGGCATGGTCGAGACAAGAAGACAACGCTGGATCTGGTGATTGAGTGAAAAGGGATGGTTTCATGACCGCCCACGCTTACCGGCATGGCACATGATGGATGGATATTTCCTTGGGAAGTTTCTTTTTTTCAGCAGAGGATCTTCTGATCTTTCTAACAATTCTATGTTGTCATCGATGCCATTAATTTCATATGCTATCTAATTCCAGCAGTTTAATTGTTTTCTCCCTTCATCTTCTTATAGTCCATGCCTTGTGGCATTGGTGATCATGACTGTCCACAGCCTTGTCTTCTGTGCTGCCAGTCATTTCTGATACTGCCTTTATGCCATGATGTCAAACTGTCAAGCATCTTCTTTCTTGTTCTCCCCCTGCCTCCCCTATCCACCAACTTTTCCATTGTCATGACACACTTCAGCTTTTTCCTTCTCATGACATGATCAAATAATGTGGACTGTCTTCTTCTGATGCGAGTAACTAGTTCTCTTTATGTATCTTCTTTCAAGATATCTTCATTACGATTTCTGTCTGTCCACGGTGTCCTCATCATGTTTTCAAACAACCAAATCTCTGCAACTGTCACACAATTCCTCACTTGTCTGCTATTTGTTAATGAATCGCTTTGGTACGTCAGGATTGGCTCGGCAGAGGTCTTAAGAACTCATTTTTTAAAAACTCAGTTGACAGAGACATTGCAGAGAATATTTTTCACCTTCTGAAATTCTGCTTTTGGTTGAATCTTTTGACATTGAACTTCCTTAAAATATCTTCCATCTGCGGTGATCCAAATACCCAAATACTTGCTCCCTTATCATGGCTAATTTCAACAGAGGTGACTAAAAAAAAAATAAGTATTGTCTTTTTCTTTGGAGTGTCTTTTTTTTCAACAGGGCAGCCGTTTAATTATTTATACTGATGCTTGCAACTCAAGAAAATTCAAGCAAACTCCAAAGCACATCTTACAAAGCTGACCAGATTTTACTAAACAGGGAATTTAAATCTGGTTCACAAAGGATGTTCTTACAGGACAAATTGTGGGAGAGCAGCGAAGACCTCAAGTACACCACCCTTACGCTCCATTAGAAGCACAGCAACAATTTATCTTCTTTGTCTTATAGTCAGTGGAATACAGCATTGGTCATAATGTCTGGCCACAGCTTTCTGTCCTGTGTACTGCCAGTCATTTCTCATACAGATGTTTCCCTAGGCCATGAAGCCAACTCTCTAGCAACTTCTCTCTTGGTGACCAACTTTTTCTCTCTCCAACTTTCTCACCGTAATGACATACTCCAGCCTTCCCCCTTCCCACTTTTCACTGTAATGACATACTCCAGCCTTCCCCTTCTCCACTGTAATGACACACTCCAGCCTTCCCCTTCCCACTGTAATGACATACTCCAGCCTTCCCCTTCACCACTGTAATGACATACTCCAGCCTTCCCCTTCCTCACTGTAATGACATACTGACATACTCCAGCCTTCCCCCTTCCCACTGTAATGACATACTCCAGCCTTCCCCTTCCCATTTCTCACTGTAATGACATACTCCAGCCTTCCCTTTCCTCACTGTAATGACATACTCCAGCCTTCCCCTTCCTCACTGTAATGACATACTCCAGCCTTCCCCTTCCTCAATGTAATGACATACTCCAGCCTTCCCCCTTCCCATTTCTCACTGTAATGACATACTCCAGCCTTCCCCTTCCCATTTCTCACTGTAATGACATACTTCAGCCTTCCCCTTCCTCACTGTAATGACATACTCCAGCCTTCCCCCTTCCAATTTCTCACTGTAATGACATACTCCAGCCTTCCCCTTCCCATTTCTCACTGTAATGACATACTCCAGCCTTCCCCTTCCCATTTCTCACTGTAATGACATACTCCAGCCTTACCCCTTCCCATGGTATGCCCAGAGAGTGTGAATTGCTTTCTTCTGATATGAGCAACCAGTTCTCTTTGTGAGCTAAAAGAAAATAAAGATATTTCAGAGATAAGGAAAAGACACAAGCACTGGAAAGAAATACACAAAGAAAACCTGAAAACACTAGAAAGAAATATACAACAAAAACCTGAAAACACTGGAAAGAAATGCACAGAGAAAATCTGAAAACACGGGAAGGAAATACACAGAGAAAACCTGAAAACACTGGAAAGATATACACAGAGAACACCCGAAAACACTGGAAAGAAATACACAAAGACAACCTGAAAACACTGGAAAGAAATACACAGAGAAAACCTGAAAACACTGGAAAGAAATACACAGAGAAAATCTGAAAACACTGGAAAGAAATACAAAGAGAAGACCTGAAAACACTGGAAAGAAATACACAGAGAAAACCTGAAAACAGTATAACTAGAAAGTCTTTTCTCTGGAGCCCACAGAATAAATACAAAAAGAGGGAGAACTGAATTCTCATAGAGAATAGAAAACACATAGATAAGAGAATTAGAGAAAGAGGTCAATTTATTGGAAGAACTTGAAGGGAGCTGCAGGAGACAGCAAAAGAAAGGGCTACATTTGATTGATGGCCTATGCTCCATTAAGAGACGAAGCACAGAATAACAGAAGGAGAAGAGGCCAAATCAACAGCTCTGCCAGTGACAGAAGATCACAGTAGCTTCCTAATGAGGTCAACAATGACAATAAAAAAAATCACAAGTGAATTACTTTCACAGGGACCAAAAATACACACCTGGCACAATAACACAAAAATAATACTCTTGGCACGATAACCACAAATACACACCTGGCACAATAACACAAATATACACACCTGGTATGATAACACAAAAATACACACCTGGTATGATAACAAAAATACACACATGGTACAATAACACAAAAATACACACCTTGTGCGATAACACAAAAATACACAACTGGCATGATAACACAAAAATACAAACCTGGTACGATAACATAAAAATACACACCTGGTACAATAATACAAAAATACACACCTGGTACGATAATACAAAACGTGGTCAGATTTCTTTAGAATACCCAGACTAAATGTAAGAAGTACAATCACACAGGACATGTTGATTGGTACACACAAAGAGTGGCCAATCACACATTGTGCATTGTTTGAAACATAAAGCTTTAAATGATGTTAAAATGATATTCAGGTACAGAAATGTTTTATTTTATTACCCAGCAATCTCACACAACTGTTTACAGAGCAGAATGGATAAACAATCTTAGAAAATCTGTATGTATGTTGCAATCATATTTATCTTCATGTCAACCACACTTATGATTATTATTATTATTTGAACAGCACAGCCAAGTTTTGTGTGTGTGAGACAACCTAGAAGAATGCAGTTTCAGCTTTTACACAATGACAAAGATTTGTTAAATTGTATTTATCTGAACATAAAACATTCACAGCAACTCAAAAAAGTATATCTGCCAGTACAAAGGCAAGATGTGATGAGTAGTATCACATGCAAAACTGGAAACAGTGGGTTGTCTTCTCTTCAGTATAATAGAAACAATGAGTTATCTCATCTTAAGTATTAAAAATAACAATGGATTGTCTCCACTTCAGTATGTAAAAATGAAGCAATGAATTACTTCCCATTTAGTGTAGTAGCAAGTTACAAATAAGTTGTCTCCTAATCCATACAGGAATAATCAATGAGAAGTCTCCTGCTGAAGACACAAACAGAAATAGAAATGATGAGGACTTCACACTCAAGTGCAAAATTACAATAACAAAAATGTGTAGTCTCCCATTTGGAACCAAAAACATGAAACAAAACAATGGTCTCTCATCCAATTTAAAAACAAAAGTTAGGAGTTAAAGTTATAACTAGTAACAGTTTCAGTAATAATTAGTAATGGTTTCGGCTATAACTAGTACGCAGTAAGTTAATAAACTGGCGCGGGAAACATGAAGTTACACCAACAGAAACGATTCTTACTGAATAAGGACAAGTTTTCCCATACATTCATTGAAAATATTAACCCATTTATCAAGTAAAAACCAGGTGTGGTTACATGGAATTATACACACAGAATGCAGGTCAGCATGGTCGAATGGATAAGAACGTGTGTTCTTAAACATTCGGTGCGCTGATGCCGAGGTTAGGAGATCAACCCCTACACTGGACAGCTGGACTAAAATGTTGACCTGTCATCCTTGACTTTGGGACGTAAATTACAAGTACCTCAGAAGTCAGAGTGGATTCGCCTGTTGGTGAGGGACACTGTTAATAGGGAAAGCTAATTCACACACAAAATTCAGTCCATCACCACTATAAATAGTGTGCATGGACTACGCTTGAGTTCAAAGTAAGCGAGCGCCCAAACAAAAAATATACACAGAGTTATCATCACCAAATCAACTACTTAAATGATGGGAGCATTCAAAGAAAAAGATAATGAGTTGTCTCCACCTCATGTTATCTCCATGGTAATTTCAAATTTAACACAAACTATTTGTGTTTCCACAAAACTGGCTGGAACCGCCTAATTGCTAGCACCTCACTATATTTGATCAATTGTTTATTCCACATTCAAACAAAAACCTGTCACTATGTGTTTTAATTGTTTCAGCTGAAGTATTATTCATTTATTCACTTCATATGTTATATAACTGTGAAGTATGAACCTGAGGAGATGCAGCGAAATATTCCAGGCAATAAATCGTACAACATATTGCTTGTGGCTTATGTGTGTAAATTCACTAAGGGAACACATTGTTTTGAAATTCTGAAGACTATCCATAAATAACTGCTAGTTGAAGATACAATAACGGATGAAACAACATATTTAAGAATGCCTTGGTTTGAATTGATTAGTGTGATTCCAGCGAGCAGAGATGCGTGAGGGGATGAACCCGACGTGTCTACAACCAATGTGTTACTGGTACGATCAGGATCTACAACTGACAACATTTGCTGAGAGAGTCTCTGCATCTATGGAAGTGTCTGAAATGCTAGGATGTCAATTCTCAGAAACCAAGAACAAAGCTAGATCTAAGGTGGAATGGCTTGCTAAAAAATGTTTTAAACCAGTGGTAGGACTTTCATTAACCTGACATGAAACAAATATTATACTAATGAGAACACTTTAAGTAGGTCAGCATGGCCAAATGGATAAACCGCTCTCTCTTAAACTTCTGGTATGTTGATACTGTGGTAGCAGGTTCAACCCCTACCCCAGGCAACTGGACTATAATGTTGAATTCTTGTCCTTGACTTGGGCATGTAAATTACAAGGACCTCGAGGTCGGAATGACTTTGCGTGATGGTGAGCGAAACTGGTAATAGGGAAAGCTAATCCACGTGCAAAAAATTAGTCCAGTGCTACTATTAGCATGTGTATGGACTACGCTTGAGTTCAAAACAAGAAAATGCAACAAAAAAGAACCTTTAACAATTCTTAAATCTGTTTTGTTCCAAGATGGCGGCTGTTATCTTACACAAGCAACAGACCAATTCAAAGTTTTAATATTGACCTGAGGTCCTGGGCGATCAAGACTATAAAATGGGTCAAGAAAATATCTTGGGTAGTAAAAGTGGTTCTCATTATACTGACCACATGACCTATGAAGTGCTAACTGGCCAATAAAAACGAGTCTTGCATGATATACCCAATGCACTGCATGTAAAGGTGTGTTAAGGGTCCTTTACTTTACTTAACTTCTTAACCATATATAGGGTGTATTTTTAATGACTGTGCAGTGTTTGAAAATATTGCTGGTCCAAGTTTTGTATTTACCCTCTGTAAAGTTCATGCAACATAATAGGTAAATACAAAACTTGGACCAGCAATATTTTCAAACACTGCACAATCATTAAAAAAGCACCCTGCAAAAGAGTTAAGGTAATAGCAGTATGGAACAGAAAGAGTTACAGAAACAGCTGGGATAAAGTGGTTAGAGTAACAAATATCTGGAAAAGAAGCAATTTAAGTAACAACTACGAGGTGGCTTCAAATTAAAACCTTAAAAGTGTAACAGAAATTATAATAACCATGCCATTGTCTTGTAACCTGTCATATTGTTGTTAAGGATGTCAAGAATGCTAAGGATGTGATATCACATTGCTGACGAACTTGGTGACATCATAAGGATATTTTAAATATGGCAGCCCCACTTTTGACATGCACCAAAGACGGGCAGCATTGTGTTATCAGTTTTTGATCAGTAAAGGTGTGAAACCTATATTGGAGAATGAAGGTCCAGTATGGTGATGCATGCCGGTCAGTCCAGCAAGTGTATGTGTGGAGTAGGAAGTTTTCACCAGCAATCACATCCAAACAATGTAGAGTTCTGAGTAAAGGTGTCCTTATGCAACATGACACTGCTCAACCTATGATCCATGCAACAGTTGAAAGCATCGAAGACCTCCACTTTCAGTGTGTACCACATTCCCCATACTCGCCAGACCTAGCCCCAATTGATTTACTTTTTGAGAATATATTCACACACAAAAAACATTTAAGGTCTTCATTTGAAGCTCCCTCGTACTACACAGGAAGTTACATTAACTGTCGAGGGAAACAAGAAGTTACACCAATGAAAACAACTGTTACTGAATAAGGACAAGTTTCCCCATATATTCATTGAAAATATGAACACATGTATCCAGTAAACACCGGGTGTGGTTGCATGAAATCATATACACAGAACTATCATCACCAAATCAACTGCTTAAGAGACAGGAGCATTCAAATAAGTTGGCTGTATTTCTGGAAGACATTGCCAAAACATTCTAAGTGCTCACTCTGTGAATGTTTCAGTGGTAATGTATTAGTAATGAGGTACCTAACCCTACAATACATCAAAAGTCACAAAAAATAACACATTTAACATATTGAAATGATTTCATCTTAGGCTATCTGTACTGAGCGGTATTTTATTCAAAATGGTAAAAAAAATTTCTTGTTTTTTAAATCTATTGCGAAAACAATACACTATAGATAATGATACATATAATTTAAGCCATTCGACAATAGTGATCCACAAATGCACAACTGAAATGCACAATGTTAGCCACTTTGGCTAATTAAGACATTAACCACATGTGGTAACAATAACCACAACAGACATTTATACAGATCAGCTCAACATCTAAGTATAACAATGATATCTGCAAACAATAACAACACACAATCTAACCAAAGTACGTCCGATAAATTGAAACAATAACATCAGATAACTATAATAACCACCATTTCAGGTGACAACAGCAACTAGTACATCCACTAAGTATAACAATAACGACAGTGTTAACAGTAACCATTTCATAAAATCTGTAACATGCACATCCAATACATTTAACAATAACATTAGGTAACTATAATAGCCACCATGTCAGGTGACTATAACAACAGCACATCGACTAAGTATAACAATAACCATGCCTGCTAACAGTAACCATTTCATAAAATCTGTAACAAGCACACCCAATACATTTAACAATAACATTAGGTAACTATAATAACCACCATGTCCGGTGACTGTAGCAACAAGCACTTGCACTAAGTATAACAACAACCATGTCATAAAATCTACAAGCACATCCAGGATGTGTAACAATAACCACATCATACAATCTATAGAAATGACCACTTAATTAAACATAACGATAACCACAGTTGCTAAGAATAACCATGTTACAAAAGCACACACAGTAAATATTACAATAACTGCTCTAGTCATTTGTAACAATAATGTACACTGCATGATTATAACAATAATTAGATCATATACATATTGAAAAATCATATATCAATTTCTCCTACTCTTTGCTGTCTCATATGTTTTTCACACCATGTATATCAATTTCTCCTACTCTCTTCTATCTTTTATATGTTTTTCAACACCATATGTGTTAATTTATCTTACCCTTTACTATCTATTATGTTTTTCAACACCATATATATCAATTTCTCCTATCCTTTGCTATTTCTTATATAGTTTTCAACACCATTCCCATATTACAGCCTACAACACCTGCTGAAAGAGACAGAACACCTACAGAGGGATTCTTGACAGTTTACTTCAACATGGAGTAAGCATTTGGTGCATCACTATTGATAGAAGTGATTCTTGTTGGTCTGTGTAGATTGTTATTTTCTGTATGAGAAAGCACTTGTCTCTGTTGTATTCTTTACATGGTCTCATAACTGTAAAGTGAAGATCCCCACTGTACCTTCACATGGCAGAGGATGGGAAACACATTATGGTGTGACATACATAGTTTGGGGACTGAGGATCCACCAGGATAAGCAGACACTTCTGGGGTGCTCTTTGCTCTTAGCTAGAACACCACAGAATAGGGTACTAACTTATTATTTCAATTTAAAAGCTTGCAGAAGGTTGAGGATGTAGTACAAAGCCTTGTGAATGTGAAAATGAAAGGAAGCTAACACATCACTTATTCCAAGTTACTCACCACAACACCTTGGACACCTTAGAAGGCTTTCTGACCACAACATCTATTCTCTCCCTTGTGATAATGCTCTTGTGAATTGTCTCCACTTTCTGTTTTTATTATTTCGTCATTATGTTGATACTGGTAGTATATACTGTGTCCAGTTTTGTTAGTCTTTAGTAGCGGTTCCAACTTCATGGCAACGGGTCGTTCATAATGTTCCTGTGCCAGTGAATATCACACAAAATGCTCCTCAGTGTCACATGTGAAAAGTGGAACAGACAGCAGTCCCGGCAAACCAACAGTACTCATAGGCATACAATTTTGCCAGTTTCATTATGACTGTATAGGCCTGATTTCCCACTATTTAAAAACAAGGAACCAATTTTACATTTTCAATATAATGTGTCTTAATGGTCAGCAAAGTGATACATTTTGTTTCACAGACAAGACATCCAGCAAGACATTCCCTTACAGAGAATCACATATACAGATTATGAGCCTGAGCTGAAAGCACTTGCTGAACGTAGTAAAGAGACAAAACAAAACAACTCATGCATCTAACAATCAACAATGTTTAGGTTACAAGAAACAAAAAAGTGTGCGCACCACTTTATGTACATAACAATATCAAATCACATGTTTGTTCTCAATAATGTATTGATAGTGATATATGCTTCGCAATTTAAATGAAATCTAACTCATGGTTTCCCTAAGGTTTCAGAAGAAGAAAAAACCAACAACTTTTGAAGTGTAGGGGATATCACTACAGTTACAGAGAGAGAGGGTGAGAGTTAGCTTTCATTGACTAGTCACTCTCATCATCATCCCGTGTCATATCCATACTGAAGGTAGGCTGTATAAGAGTCCAACACTGTCTATCCGATGTCTTCGCAGTGCACTCACAGTCTTCTTCCAGTCCTTCTTCTGAATTATGTCCACCTTCATGCAACATCATCTTCCTGTACGTGCATGTAAAATTTGAATCCGGTCACTAGATAAAAGGCAGACATGGAGTCTGTGAGTAGAACTCATGACGTGTTTAAGCGATTGTCTCCTGTGTCGCTTGCATCGCTCGACAAGGTGCAGGTTGTGAGCATATCATGGATTTTCTGCCCAGGGCATGCAGGTGTGCGGAACAATGAACAGGTAGATAGACTGGATGCTGCTGCTGCCACTCTAGTCAGAGAGCTATTTTACAATATGGATGATATGGTGAAGGCTTGCTGGGACCAAGTAGAGTGCAACTGAACAGACAATGTCCATATCTGGAGAGATTGATTCATAAGGGAGTGATTAGAGTGCCTGGATGATACTCAAAGCATACAGGAAAAATCAAGTGGACTTTTAATCAAATTGATAAAAGAACAATCATTATGGGAACTCCTCTCAGTGGCTTTTGATTTCAGTTGATGGAGAATTCATGATGGTGTTTTGTTTCCTCCCACTGCAACTGTTTGTAAGGTTTGTACTACGATGGAAGAGTTGATTACTGGTGTTAGAGAGTCTGCTGACAAGCATGTCATGTTTATATATACTGAAAAACCAAGTCAGGTTTTAGTCAGATATGACAGAGCTACCGTATGACAGTAGACAGTACTACCTGCTTTCTGTTAGTGCTGAATATTGGGCGGCACTACTCACACCTGACACCCCACATTGTGTCAACGGCTTTGGGTAGAGAAGCACAATTGGGAAGGTACAAGCCTTACCCTAGTGCAAGGAAATGCAACCTAAAAACTAAATGTCATGGCAGGGCAGACCAGGCCCTAAGGCTTGGTCAGCAACTGGTCTAAGATCGAAGCTTCAACAGGCGACAGTTAGAGCAATGCTTTGCTCATCCGGCAGCTTCTGCAGCTTGTCTTGTTCCAGATGTATTGGTGATACCTTCCCCCTGGAGTAAACTAGGCAGGCTGTGAGAGGAATGATGCTGCATGGGCAACACATGGTTTCTATAATTCAGCCCAGGCTGAATACTCTGTGCTATGGAGAGGACTTTTGCTACTGCCATGGGTTGTAGTTGTTATGCCTTTTTTTAAGCATAATGTAACAAACTATTGTCTATCAAGATGACAAGGAGCCAGCAACAATAGAAGACAGCCACTACTGCACCTAGGATCACTGATGATGTTATACTGCCTGCAAAGACAACTTGTGATTAGCAAAACCTTCCATGTAATCACTTTTACACCCAAAGAACAGTAATAAGTATTGTTAAAACCATACAAACGGCCTTTCTTGCATTTTGTAGTGTGTTCAAAGTTGTGGAAGATATCAGTCTAGTAACTCCTAGTATCATTTACCGGAAAAGTGTCCAGAAAAATCTCTAATGCTTACACAGCAACAGCAGTATAAAAACAATGTAGTATTGATGAAATCTGGCAAGGCAGAAACAATAAAACATCAAAATTCCTAATAACATACACAAAATTGTTGTAGCACTACTTCAACACATTCCAATAACATTAAATTTAATTTACATTCAGTTCAACAATTAATCTTCTACATATATATATGTACATTGTCAATGGCATTTTAACAAATTATTAATTATTAATGTATACTTGTATTCTTTCACTGAAACACAAATGACCTTTTTTTTTCGCTCTCTCCTTGTCTAACCTATAGGGGGGGGGGGGGGGGGGGGGGAGGAGAGGGTAGATCTGATATCATAGTGTTTGCCTCAGGCTCAAGAAGTCCAAGTTGATTTCATGTTGTTCTTCTATTGCTTCTTCTTCTTTCATTCACTTGAAATTTGTCTATTCTCAATGCTCTCTCTTGTATGAACTTTACTGTCTATGAAGGCTAAATATCATGGCAGGGCAGATTAGGTCCTAAGACTTGGTTGGCAGCTAGTCTAGGATGGAAGCTCCAACAGGTGGAAAGTTAGAGCATTGCTTTGCTGATCTGGCAGCTTCTGCAGCTTGTCTTGTTCCAGATGTATTGATGTTACCTTTCCTCTGCAATCTTTCCTAATCAGTAATAGAATACTTTGACCACATGTGATGGCTCTCAACTAAATGTTAACAATCAGAATATATTTATGTAATGCAATGTAACCATCATAACTAATAACATTCTGGTGTCTTTAGCATTGCGTGTGTTTAATCTAACAAGCCATTGTCCAGAAACAGCATTTTACATAATGTCAGCTATAGTCAGGGGTTGTAACAAATCAGGATTTGTAACAAAGTAACAACAAAACTCAAGTGTAGTCAGAGTTTTTAAAGAAAAAGTGACAACAATCGTACTCAAATCAGCTGTAATCAAGGGTTTACAAAAAAAAAGACTTAATAATTCTATTATTAGTCCTTTGTAACCCTTTTTAATGTGGATTTTTACGAGAAAAATTTATAATTTACAAGCCAAAATCAGAATTTGTAACCAAAGTATTAACAATCCTACTAACCTTAGCTATAATCAGAGGTTGTACCAGAATAAATGACAACTTCAAGTCAGCTGTAATCATAATCAGGATTTATAATAGAGAAATTAACAATGTTATCAATCCATAATCAGGATTTTTAACAAATAGTTAACAATACTATAACCAATAATAAAAATTTGACATCATATGTGAGCATGGACAGTAAATAATAGTTGACATTTCTACTAATAATTATTTGTTATTTAGCTCTGAGAGACAACATCTTAAGAATGCCTATGGTAATCAATTATAACAAAACAGTTAATTTTACTAAGCTCATCTGTAATCAGGATCTGTTTTCAATAGTGTTGCCTATTTTTACTCTACTCAGCTATAATGAGGGTTTGCAACAAAAAAAATTAATAAATTAATAATAGTCAGCCATAATTATAGTTTGTATCAAAAGACTTAACAATTATACTATTACTAATTTGCTCCTAAATTGCTGTCAAGATGTCTGAACAGGCAGACAGTTAGAGCAATGCTTTGCTCATCCGGCAGCTTCTGCAGCTTGTCTTCAGCCATCTTTGCCAGCACCAGCGGCAAATTGAATTAACAAATTAAAAACATATCCAGAAGAACATAACAAAACAAACAAGAATAAAAATTAGTATACTTGATTACTATTTATAGATGACATATTTAACAGCATTTCTGCTTCTTCTTTGCTGCTGCACTGGGGCCCACGCGTATTGTGTTGCTTGGTTGCTTCCTGGCCTCGTCCTGCATCTTACGCTTGGATTCCAGCACAAGTCTAGTTATGGCGTTAAACATCTGCGGAAATATGAAATTACAGACATTATTAATGTTAGCCAACTAACCAAAGATATCAGTTAATGCATACATTTGAGAAAAATATACAAAGAATACATGATCACATAATATTTAGTGAACTATCAAAGACGCAAATAAACACTTAATTTAAGACAAATTAACAACAGACATGAACATATAGATTGAAGACAAATTTACAACGACATACATGAACACACATTTTTAAGCAAACTACACAAAGATATATATGAACATGTATATTTAAGAAATATTTACAAAGACATACAATACATAAATTTAAGACATTTTAAAAATATTCATGACAACACACTTTTAAGAAAAATATTCAAAGACATAAATGAAGACATACATTTCAGAAATGTGTACAAATAAATACATGAATACACACATTTAAGCAAACTATACAAAGACACAAATGAACATATAAATGTAAGAAACAACTACAAATACATACATATGAAAGATACAGCTAAATACATGTACAGATGAATCTCTTCTTCTTTCATGTCTAGTTATGCATCTCAGAAGTCTGTGTGTCTGACTTCGGCATGCACTTGTGCAAGGTTTACTTACTCTAGGTAACACGCGCTGCCTACCTATGGGTAGGTTTATGTTTTCCTAATAATTTTGCCAGAGCAGTGCCCTTACAGCCTACTCTTTGTAATTTCCAACTGCTATGGGATTTTTAATGTGCGCAACTTGTACAGAGACCTGCTTTTAACCCTTATCCGAGAAGGCCATCTTACTACCAAAGAGTTCAGGGGGTAAAGTGATATCATTTAATAACAATGGCTCGTGGAAAAATGTCCAACCCTACGCTGAGATCTAACCCAGTACATTCTGATCTTGAAGCAACCACTGTCATCTCTCAGCCACCGCCCCCCCCCCCTCTTCAAAGATGAGTCTGAAAATTAATGGTTGTGTGTCAACTGTTCTTCTTCACATGACATGTATTCTGGCAAGAGGATCATGTCTCTCCACAACCCTCACTTCCTAGTGCTATTTTTCTATTAATATTAATATTTTTATTTTATTTTTGCGATCGCTCGCTTTGAACTCAAGTGTGGTCCGTACATGTGATACTACGTCTAATGTACTAGACTGATTTTTGCTTGTGGATTTGTTTTTCTTATAACCAGTGTCGCTTGTCATCAGGCGAAGCCACGCTGACTTCTGAGGTACTTGTAATTTACAACCCCAAGTCAAGGATGAGAAGTCAACATTTTGGTGTAGAGGTTGAACCCACTACCTCAGCATCAGCACACAGGAAGTTCAAGAGCAAACATTCTTATCCATTCATGCTGACCTCTTTTTCTATTCATGTAATGATATCTTTCCATAACATGACACAAGCGTGCCTGGCTGGTTAAGGATGGTTGGTTGTGTATCCACAGGAAGAATATGAGTTTTAACTCTTTAGTCCAATGCATTAGCGTTCACATCATCTAGGAATCTCAAAAGGGCTTGCACCTACTGGAGTGAAGTTGATGTAGAGACTTATCTCTCAACTCAGTACCCAAATACAATCTGCACAGGAGAGGTCTGCTTTGTAGAGCTCTCCTTCACCTCTCCAAACTCAGGAAACAGCAGGGTGGTTATATTTTTAAAAATCTATATTGTACCTGGCCATCTCGACAGACGATAGTTTGCTACATTGTGCTTCAAACAAGGCATAATAACCACAACCAGACCATGGACTGAGTTATAATTCTCCATAGCACAAAGCCTGGACTGACTTGTAGAGATCATGTGTTGCCCATGCAGCATGATCCCTCTCGCAGCCTGCCTAGTTTACTCCAGAGGAAAGGTAACACTATTACATCTAGAACAAGATAAGCTGCAGAAGTTGCTGGATCAGCAAAGCAATGCTCTGACTGTCCACCTGTCAGAGCTTTGATGCTAGACCGGTTGCTAACCAAGGCTTAGGGCCTGGTTTGCCCTGCCATGACATTTAATCGTTAAGTTGCATTTTCTCGCACCAGTATAAGGCGGGTACACTTTCAACTGCACTCTTCCACCCAATGCTATTGGCACAATGTGGGGTGTTGGAGTTGGTGAGCAACACTAAACATTCAGAGCTAACAGAAAGCAGGTAGTACTGTCTACTGTCATATGGTAGTTCTGCTATACCTGACTAAGACAGTATGAAAATAAAATCTGAAGAGAATGCTTTGTAGAGCTCATCTTCCCCTCTCCAAACTCAGGAACCAATAGAGTGGTTACTTTTCTAATGTATAACAAATGATTTTAATGACTATGAAATCAGCAAACAATAACCCAAACAACAGAAGAGTAATACAATATAAATATTCTGTCAGCTGTAATTATGTCAGAGCATTCTCATTTCTAAATTACTCTCCTGTGTCGGCCTGGTGAAACATCACGATTGTCGTTGGATCAGCGTTTCTTATTGCCAGTGTGGACTTTACTGTGATACTATAACCCAAGGGCAGGTCATTCATGTTGCAGACAATGAAATCCTGCTTTTACTCTGTCCCTTCTGTTATACGACCAACGCCAGATGGTTACTAGAATTTCAAATTTACGGAGACATGTTAAGATCTAACCAGGTCATGATTCAGTACAGCATATTTGGACTGGTTGGGATTAGGCTTAAGTCGGTCATGTTTCCTCCACAGGTTTTAGATATTTCAGTGTCAATTACCCCAACACAGTGCCTTGAACGAGGCTATAGTGTCCACATTGAGGCCTTTTTAGCATAGTTAATCGATGTTCAACAAGCAATACTACCAAGTAGGTATAAAGTACGATCCCTTCAAATATATTGTGTCATGGCATAATAATGTCAACCGACCAGCCTTTAATATACTTATAATCATCATCATCATCATTATCATGTGCCCTGCCAACTGACACAGGTATTCTTGCGTCTCCACGGATCTCAGTCCCTGGTGTTCTGAATCAATTCTGCTAATGATATTTCTCTACACCATCTCAGCCCGTCCAGAATCAATTTGCTCGGTATGCTCCTGTCTCTTCTATTGATGATCTGCCCAGTCGTCAAAATGTTTTCCAATGCCTCTCTTCTCATTATAAGACCAAAGAACACTGTCTCTTTCTTATATTTGTATGTAAAGTTCTAACTTTTTCTTATATTTGTATATAATGTTCTGCTTTTTCTTATATTTGTATATAATGTTTCTGCTTTTTCTTATATTTGTATATAATGTTCTGCTTTTTCTTATATTTGTATATAAAGTTCTAACTTTTTCTTATATTTGTATATAATGTTCTGCTTTTTCTTATATTTGTATATAATGTTTCTGCTTTTTCTTATATTTGTTTATAATGTTCTACTTTCATTAGCCTTTTCAAAGCACTCACTGCTCATGTCTCAGAAACCACATGATCATTGCCTCCAAGCTCTTTTTATATACTCATTCACAATCCATGATTTATTGTCATATATAACAATCGGTTCTATACAAGATGCCAGTAAAATATGTAAGTTAAAAATCACATTTTAATACTATAATATCCACAATTGGTCGAGGCAGATACACTGAGCTGATCCACAACTCTAGATATCGAGTGAAATGACCGCCCATGCTTACCAGCATGGCACGTGATGGATGGGATATCCACAAGAAATCTTGCTAAAATTGTTCCCTTTCTCAAGTGATTCAACTGTTAAAATTATATCCCCCTTTCTTATGTTATTTGCTAGTTAACATTGTGTTCATTTTCTTATGTGAATCGCTTGTTAAACTTGTCCCTTTATGATGTGATTCACTTGTTAAATTGTGTCCCCTTACGGTGTAATTCACTTGCTTAATTTATGGCAATGTTTTAAATTAAGTAGCATTCCTGCAGGAAGTCAATATCATAAAATTATGTTCTTTCTGGTGTGATTCTCTTGTTAAAATGCCACTACCTGTTTCGAAGGTGGCTTTAAATATGTTGCTAGTTCACTCATCTGCCAGCCTGAGGCAGGATCTTGGCATGACCACATGCCTGAGGAGTTGTCTGCTTTAAAAAATAAAGCATTAACATCAACTATCAACTGGCATAAGCACTCATGCACCTTGTCAGACCTTGCTCCTTGGTGTTCTGGATCAACTCTGCTGATGATATTCCTCCATGTCACTGTCTCAGTCCATCCGGCATCATTTCTCTGTCTACATCTGCTACATTTGTCTTTCCAGTTGTCACAATGTTTTCCAATGCCTCCCTTCTAATTATGTCTAAAGAATTATGTTTATCTCTTTCTTATAACTGTATATAATTTTCTACTTTCATGAGTTTCTTCCACGTAATAGTTGTTAGCTACTCTGGCAGTCCAAGGTATTTTTGCAATATACATCTCAGGATCTAATATCCATTGCCTCCAAGCTAATTATAATTTGTTTGTTCACATTTCATGATTCAGTGCCATATAGCACAACCGACTCTATATACCATTTCAGCACTTTCTTTCCACATTCAGTGACAGACAGTGACATAATAAGATCCTTTTCATTTTCTGAAATGCAGATTTTGCTTGACCTATTCTGCTCTTAATCTCTATCATGCATCTTCCAGCTGATGCTATTATTGCTCCTAGATAGTTAAATTGTTAAATTTGATTAAGCATTGTACTTTAACAAATATTCTGGAAGGTTAAGTAGCTGATGTGATACTATCCACATGCCACCAAGAGAAGTTTGTCAAAAGAATGTTAGCCTTAAATCATATCCCCAATATGCCAAGACAGCTTGGAAACAAGTCCTCTAATCTATTTACCTTTTTTTTTTCAAGCAGAAAGTTACTAGCATAGAGGTTTTAACGTGGCAGTGGAGACAGTATAAGACTCATTCCTCTCAGCCTGACCTGCTCAAGTCTATCGTACCTACAAATAGTGAACCCTGTTACTCCCAGAAATCTGGCCAAGAATAGGGTTGAAACCCCAGCAGGCAGCATGAGACAGGAAATGAAGTCAAAGTGACAGGGAGCAGTTCTCAACAAAGTTGAGTATATCAACTATGAAATATTGGGTCTATAACATGAGAACATCAGCAAACGGACAATCTCTAGTAGAAGAAGGTCTACTGATTGCTGCCAGCAATGGCTCTGAGGTTGACCAAGCTTCATAAAAATGGGTACCAGACAATTTTCTGGCAATTGTCTGAGAATGGAAGCTGACAAGGAAGGGAATTAGTCACACTAGCTCATTGTATTATTACTTAACATATGTGAAGACCTTACACTTCATATCTCAAAGGCGGTATTCATTATGGGACTACCATTTTTTAAAACCCTCTTCATGTAATTAGCCATATTAAACGTTCAATGGTTTGAACATACAATGAATAAATACCAAACAAGAAGTAGACAGTAAGCTCAACTAGAACATGATCATAAGTAACAAATGGATGTGGCAACACAAACAATACACACACACATGGTTTGCAAAGAACAGTGGCACAAAGAACAATGGTGTGCAAAGAATAGTGGCACAAAGAACAGTGGCGGAAAGCATGGTTCCTGGACAGAAAAGGCAGGGATTGGCAAACATGAAGCTGGACACAAGACACTGCAGACACTTAGGGCATGAGGGCGCACGAGGCAGAAAAAATGACAGGAAATCGAGAAACACTTCAGCAGGCCATGATGAAAATGACAGGAGATCAAGAAACACTTCAGCAAGCCATGATGAAAATGACAGGCGATTGAGAAACACTTCAGCAAGCAATGATGAAAATGACAGGAGCTCGAGAAACATTGCCATGATAAAAATGACAGGAGCTCGAGAAATATTTCAGTACGCCATAATGAAAATGACAGGAGATCGAGAAACACTTCAGTACACCATAATGAAAATGACAGGAGATCGAGAAACACCTCAGTACACCATAATGAAAATGACAGGAGATTGAGAAACACTCTAGTACACCATAATGAAAATGACATGAGATTGAGAAACACTTCAGTACACCATAATGAAAATGACAGGAGATCGAGAAACACTCTAGTACACCATAATGAAATGACAGGAGATCGAGAAACACTTCAGAGGGCCATGATGAAAATGACAGGAGATCGAGAAACACTTCAGTACACCATGATGAAAATGACAGGAAATCGAGAAACTCTCTAGTACACCATAATGAAAATGACAGGAGATCGAGAAACACTCTAGTACGCCATAATGAAAATGACAGGAGATCGAGAAACACTTCAGAGGGCCATGATGAAAATGACAGGAGATCGAGAAACACTTCAGTACACCATGATGAAAATGACATTAGATTGAGAAACACTTCAGCAGGCCATGATGAAAATGTAGTTGTGTTAAGGTACTGCCACACGATGATTTGATCCCCTTACTGAAATGGTGCTACTGGTTTTTGAGAGGGCCTCATTGAGGAAGCCACTATCATAAGATTGTGTCCTCTGGGAAGGTGACCAGGTCAACAAATGCCTGAAGAAGTCAGATGTGTCGGCCAAAAGGTGCAAATATCGCAGCTCTGTGGTAAACAGGCACAATGCGATTGTTGTCTAAAACAACATTCCAGACAAACACAGAAGAAGAAGAAGAAGAAGAAGAAGAAGAAGAAGAAGAAGAAGAAGAAGAAGAAGAAGAAGAAGAAGAAGAAGAAGAAGAAGAAGAAGAAGAAGAAGAAGATAGTGTCCCCTTTCTCATGTACTTCTGTCATTAAAATTATTTCCTGGCTTTGGAAATAGTTTTCAAGCAGGAAGCCACTGTCGGGGGCAGCTGATTATCATGCACCCTGCCAACTGACGAAGGCACTCATGCACCTCCACATATCTCAGCCCTTGATGTTCTGGGTTAACCCTGGTTATGATATTCCTCTATGACATATCAGTCCATCCAGCATCATTTCTCTTGGTCTGCCTCTGCTTCTCCAGTTGTTACAATGTGTTCCAATGCCTATCTCCTCATTATTATATTATAATTATATTATCATTATATTTGCCTCTTTCTTATAGTTGCATATTATGTTCTACTTTCATTTGCCTCTTTCAATCATTGTTAGTTACTCTGGCAGTTAAAGTATTCACAATATTCATCTCAGCAATCACATCTCCACTGCCTCTAAGCTCTTCCTAATTTGTTTATACATACTCCTTGATTCACTTCCACACAGCAGAACAGGTTCTGTATAGCATTTCAACACTCTCTCTCTCTCTTACATTCAATGATGGTGATGTATTGCATAAGATACTTTCCATTTTCTGAAATGCAGCTTTAGCTTGGACTATTCTGTGTTTAATCTCTGTCACACATCTTCCGATTGATGTTATGATTGTCCCCGGAGGTTAGCATGGGCGAATTGATAAGAGCGCTCATTCACAAACTTCCAGTGTGCTGATGCCGAGGTAGCGGGTTAAACCCCTACACCGGTCAGTTGGACTAAAATGTTGACTTCTTGTCCTTGACTTGGGGATGAAAATTACAAGTGCCTCTGAAGTTGGGGTGGGTTCGCTTGATGGTGAGGGACACTGGTAATAGAGAAAGCTAATCCACATGCAGAAATCAGTCCAGTGCACCAGAAGTAGTAGCGTGTGTGTGGACTACGCTTGAGTTTCCAAGCGAGCAACTGACCACAGACACAAATATTTCCTGTGGCAACATATAAATGTGAGACATGGAACATTTCACTATCACTAATGAAGAGAATGGAGTTTTTTAAAAACTCAAATTGAACAACTCTTAGAGTATAATGGATGAAAACAAAGACATTTTAAGAAATCAAAACATCAAAGAAAACTGGTTCATAAACAACAGCAAGTCTTGGAAAGTGAAATACTGTGGACAGATTACGTGATACAATAGTTTAGCCAGATTAAGTGGCACAGTAGTTTAGCCAGATTAAGTGGCACAGTAGTTTAGCCAGATTAAGTGACACAATAGTTTAGCCAGATTAAGTGGTGCAGTAGTTTAACCAGATTAAATGGCACAATAGTTTAGCCAGATTAAGTGATACAATAGTTTAGCCAGATTAAGTGACACAGTAGTTTAGCCAGATTAAGTAACACAATAGTTTAGCCAGATTAAGTGACACAATCGTTTAGCCAGATTAAGTGACAATAGTTTAGCCAGATTAAGTGACACAATAGTTTAGCCAGAATAAGTGACACAATAGTTTAGCCAGATTAAGTGACACAATAGTTTAGCCAGATTAAGTGACACAATAGTTTAGCCAGATTAAGTGACACAATAGTTTAGCCAGATTAAGTGACACAATAGTTTAGCCAGATTAAGTGGCACAGTAGTTTAACCAGATTAAGTGGCACAGTGCTTTCTTCTCAGCCTTGATATGATCACCTTTTTTCTCAACAAGCCCTTATCCACTGCTTCCAGTTCCCACATCATTTTATTGCTCATTGTCCAGTATTTGTAACCAAACAGACAAACAGGCCACACACGATTTTTCAGTCAGGAGATTTGGATATTTACATGAAATTTCTGTTTTTAAACCTCTAATTAAACAAAACACTTTTCTTCTTCTTTATCCATCCTGTGAAGGACGTTGACTACATTATGACTAATGACAACTACAGTACAAAATTTGCTCTTTTTGTGAACATATCAGATGGCTGCACATATTTAAAGGGTTGTTTCCTTTAACTCTGCACATGTAAATATTCTGTTGAGGTAGGCTTTCTAATTTTGTGGGAGTCTCTGTGGTAAAGTGATTACATTGCCTGCCTCATGCTCCGAAGGTTATGGGTTCAATTTCAGGCTACGGCATTCGGCTAACGAGTGCAATTTTGTCAGAGACTTCCGGGGGGTAATTGCTGGAGCTGTGGATTTTGTGTTTTCTACAATGGTTTTGGCAAGCCGCCTTGCCGAAAGACAGCGAGCCATACTGGATGAAACCCAGAACGATGAAGTCAATACTCTTGCCATGTAAACTCTTAAACCATTTTAAATTTTGTTTCATATGTCACTCGTTACATTATCATTACTTATAATTCATTACACAGAAGTCACTGAGAAAAAAACCAAATGTTTTCAGAACACGCTATTCATCAACAGTGGGATTTCCCATTAGGCATTACATTGTGGAGTCTTATTTTGTTATTTATGTTTGCTCGCTTTTAACTCAAGTGTAGTCCTTACACAAGCTAATAATTTTAATGTACTGGACTGATTTTTGCGTGTGGTTTGGATAAGCTTTCCCTATTACCAGTGTCCCTCGCCATCAGGAAAACGACTTCTGAGGTAACCCAAGTCAAGGATGAGAAGTCAACAAGTTTCAGTCTATGACCAATGTGCTGAATCATGGCCAAGCTACATTTTGTGTCTCTGCTGCGGTGGAATTCCAGAACGATCTTACACACAACCTTAGTTTCTGAGCTTGGAGAGGGGGAGCAGTGTTCTGCAACACATGTCTTTATGGAGATCGTACTTTGGTACTGGGTCAGGAGAAATGTCTCTAAATAAGCCTGATTCTGACAGATGAAAGTCCTTTTTCTGGCCTTGACAACCTGAATACCAATGCAGCAGTTTTTAAGAGTTAACATTCAGTTCTGAGGATTCACAATCAACCACCCATGATGAGTGGGAAAGGGTTAACAAAGATGGCATGGCTAGAAGCGAACGCATCATCCAATGTTTCCTGCATACACACCAGAGGCAGCCAAGAGATGGAGCTCAACAGACAGTCAAGGAACATACAGACAAGCACAAATGACTCTTTGTGGAGCCAGGGTGGCTGAGAAGGGAAAGCAACAAGATACACTGGATGAGGCAGAGTATTGTTTGAATTGCAAACGAGGGGAGAAAACAGACAACATGAAAACAATGGAATCACCAGGTAAAAAATGCTAAACTACACATGCTCAAGACAACCAGAGATGCATCATGAAGTACAGAAGTCCATTCAAAGATACTGCTAACAAAGACGACAACAACAAGGGAAGTAGTGCTCAAATTGCTACCCACTAACAAAATCCTACAAATGCACAGTAACAGGTGGGGAGGATCTAGCATTATAAAAATAATCCAACACAATCACGGTATCAGTGCAGTATTTAACAATATCGCCAGCACAGACAGGTTAATTAATGAGCTGAAGATTCAACTGCAAAGCAATAACCTACTGCACGGCATCAAAAATAGGTTGGAGATGACTAAATATAGGAAGATACCAGGGATCTCCAGCTTTACAGATAACAGATTTTATTTTGGTGCTAGCTTGCTTTGACCTCAAGTGTAGCCCTATTCACACTGCTTCTAATAGTGCTGGACTGAATTTTGCATATGGATTATCTTTCCCTGTTAATAGTGTCCCTCATCATCAGGCAAACCCACTCCGACTTCAGAGGTACTTGTAATACGTCACAAAGTCAAGGACAATATGTCAACATTTTAGTCTAAATGTTGGGTGTAGGGGTTGAACCCCTTACCTTGGCATCAGCACACCGGATGTTTAAGAACACGCATTCTTATCCATTCAGCCACGCTGACCTACAACAAACAGATTAATAGCACTGTCATCAGAAAGAGCATACCAATCACACAAGCCAGGAGGGATGTGGAGCAGTCCACCTTCTCGACCTCAGCAGGAGCTAGTGCTATGAACATAACATTTCTGTGTTGATGGTATTGGTTAAAGACCGTTTGGGAAAAGGAGATCAACTAATAACAACTGACATGTTTAAACCCAATCTCCGAAATAAGAAATGTGACTGATGCAAAACAAAATACAGAACGATGTGAAGGAACTTAACAAAAGATGTCAAGATCCTATAGCAAATCCAAGCAAAAAGACAGTTATTAGAGAAAGACAGAGAAGAAATAACAAAAGCAGCCAATGCCAACAAAGCCAGCTGAATGAAAGCATCAAAGGAGCTAGCTGAGAACAATGAGGGTAAAATAATAAAAAAGCTAATGGAAACTCCAACAAAGAGGAACAAACAGACTGTAACAAAATTGCCTGGCAATCTCTCTCCACCTAAATAAATTAAACACTGACCAAAATAGTATTCCTTAATAGTCATAAATTCTACTTATAACTGACCCAAACGGAACTCCGTAGGAAAATGTAAGTTGGCACACTTAGTAACCTCATTAACATATGGCCTTCTAGAAGGATAAAGAAGTCTGTAAGTTAGTCGGGAAAGGAGTCTTGTCTATATTCTCGTTAGACACGGATTGAACTTTACATGTATTCCAGGATAGGATACATTCTGGTCAGGTAACTTGCGTGAATTTGTAGATTTAGTAGAATCTCGAGTTCACGAGATTAGCTAAGCCCCGCCTTCTGCTGAATCCATGTTGAGTGTGCGCAAGATCTTAATACGGAGAGGATCCATCTTTGAACCTTCTTCAAACTATTGTGTGATAGTAGTTATTTATTCAAAGAGCTCTATCCACCTTTTTGTTACTGGACTGTGTTCCAAGATGAAGGTCCCCTATGTGAAGTTCTAATTCTATGAAGCTCAATATTCATGAAACTCTTTATGGAGGAATCTATATGAATCAATATTGAGAATTATATCAAGAGAATGAATTTTGAGAATTATATCAAGATGAATCAAGATTGAGAATTAGATCAAGATGAATCAAGATTGAGAATTATATCAATATGAATCAAGAATGAGAATTATATCAATATGAATTAAGATTGAGAATTATATCAAGTTGAATCAAAATTGAGAATTAGACCAAACTGAATCAAGATTGAGAATTATATCAAGATGAGTCAACATTGAGAATTATATCAAGATGAATCAATATTGAGAATTATATCAAGATGAATCAATATTGAGAATTATATCAAGATGAGTCAACATTGAGAATTATATCAAGATGAATCAATATTGAGAATTATATCACGATGAATCAATATTGAGAATTATATCAAGATAAGTCAACATTGAGAATTATATCAAGATGAATCAATATTGAGAATTATATCAAGATGAATCAATATTGAGAATTATATCAAGATGAGTCATCATTGAGAATTATATCAAGATGAATCAACATTGAGAATTATATCAAGATGAATCAATAGTGAGAATTATATCAAGATGAATTACTATTGAGAACTACATCAAGGTGAATCTATGAACACTTATACAAATACCAGGTTTAATTCCATTTGAAGGGAAGAAGACTTTATACTTTCCACATTAGTCAAAGATGGAATCATCCAAGATCCATTCCAGTGTTGAATTAACTCTATAACTATTTATATTAAATTGGAAGTGATAAAATCCAGTTGTTCAAGAACATTGCTTGAATATCAATAATAACAGCATTGAAAGATCTAGCCAGTGTCATTCCGAGGGGCTAAAGGAAGATTACGCCATAGTTTAAGCAAGAAGCTGAATCCAAACTCCAAGTAGGAAAGAAGCTGTCTGCATCCTGGAGAAGTCCCGGAAGGAGTCTACCAACAAATCAGGTGAAATATGTGTCACCCAACCAGACAGAAAGATAAACGGATTCCCTGGTCTATGATGAAATCTCAATTAAAGTTCTGAAGTCCTTCCATTTTCAACTTGTCTTATCTGTTAGCCCTATCTATATTGTAAAAAGGGATCTGTTGTGTGTGTTGTGTTTTATGATGGATTGAGTTGATTAAAGTTTTTGAAAATGAGAGACATGGTTCTTGTTGGTGAAACAGCATTGAATGAATGCCTGGTTTATGTTGTAATTCTTGAGTCCAGGTGGTCAGCAGGAGTAACAGTTGAATGGGCTAAGATAGATACATGTTCACATTGTTTCAGTCCTAAAGCCAACCCCACTAGAACTGTTACAAAATACAGAATGATGAGAAGGAACTTGACAAAAGATAAGTCAAGATCCTATAGCAAATCCAAGCAAAATGACATTAAATAGAGAAAGTCAGATAAGAAACAGCAAAAGCAGCCAAAATCAACAAAGCCAGCTGTCTGAAAGCATCAAAGGAGGCAGCTGAGAACAATGGGGGTAAAACAATAAAAAAGCTAATGGAAACTCTAACAAAGAGGAACAAACAGAAGTGCTGACTCCCAGACTGAACACTCACCTGCAAAAGAAACCTGCACATATGCCAGAAAAAAAACTGTTAGAAGCAATACCAGCTAAAGACAAAGAAGAAATGTACAGATCTCTTCAAGCTTTCCAGCAAATAATGACAAGATGAAAGCAAATAATGCTGAAAGCAGAACAATTATGACCAGATTATATACAGAAAAATCTCATTAATTATAACCACTGAATACAGCAATATTTCATCAATCATAACTGCTGAACAGGGCAACTTCTCATCAGTTATAACACTGAACAAAGCAACATCCCATCAATTTTAACCATTGAACAGTGCAACACTGCATCTATTATAGAGGAGATTTAGAATGTTCACATTTTACCAGGACTGTGGCCTAATTTTCAGACTTTCAAACTTCTGAAGGATCTTTAAAATGTGCAGAAATGACAGCATAGTACCTCTGCATCACTTAATGGCCAATTTATATAGTAGTTTTCTTCTTCTCTGCCTCATTGGTACTTTTCACCAAATAACTATTTTTCTGGGCTTTTATGACGTTTTACGAGTCGGAAATATTTACTTCCTTGAGTTTTGTCTTAACAACCAAGACTCTCCAATACTAAGACCTTGTTGGTTGATCTGTTTATTTTCATTTCTGTCCAATGCATTATTAATACTCTTCTATAACATTTATATTCAAAGGCAGAAACATGCCTTTCAGTTGATTTGTTACATGTTGATGTTGAGCTAAGAACCGGCATCACTGCACTCAGGACATTCCCACACACGCTCCATCCCCTTGTTCAACAGCCAGTGAAGAGGCATACATATGATTTGTTACATATTGTGATATAGTGAACGTCAGACAAAAGCGTTATTCAAAACAGAATAGTTAGCCAACACAGAACTGGCTTCGTTGAACACTGCACAATAAGGCAGATACTGAGGAGGGGAAACGAGCACTTATGGACTGAGTGATTCCATGATGATAATCTGATGACTGACTAACAATCTAACTGTTAAATATCTCAGTTTCACAGCCTTTTGTTTCCACAGGAAATATATATGCTCTTAGTATTTTGACAATACTGTATAGTATCTTCGACCTGCACAATGATGGGCACAGGAGATTGCAGACACTGTTAGCTAGAGGCAAAAGAAATGGCGAGAGAAATGGCAAGAGATAGAGAGGCATTCGGCACACCGTGTTGAGGGCAACATTCTGCAAAGGACCTGCTATATGAGAGAGTATAGTATCTACAGTTTAAACTTGTAATTCAACATTTATACGTTTAAACTTGTAATTCAAGATATATACAGTTTCAACTTGTAATTCAAGATATATAGTTTCAACTTGTAATTCGAGATATATACAGTTTAAACTTGTAATTCAACATATATATGTTTAAACTTGTAATTCAACAATGTGGGTATAATCTCAAAAAATATTAAGTACAATGCTATGAACCAAGTAAAAGTAGCTACTTTTCAAGAACTTTCTTGTTTATGTAATGACACAGTTACAGAGCTACTGTAAGCAATTAGGTGTAACCCCTACATGTTTTAAGCTTCTAATAGAACAGTTAGTTGCAATCATCCTCAACATTTATTGACTTTCTTGTTTTGCCCTCACTTGTATTGAACTCAAGCATAGTCCATACATGTGCCACTTTTTCTTGTAGCAACTGGACTGAATTTTGCATGTGGATTAACTTTCCCTTTTCCCAATGTCCCTCACCATCAGGCAAACCCACTCCGACTTCTGAGGTACTTGTAATTTATATCCCCAAGTCAAGTACTGAGAAGCCAACATTTTAGTCCAACTGTCAGGTGTAGGTGATTAACCTCTTACCTCGACATCAGCATACCGGATGTTTAAGAACATGTGTTCTTATCCATTCGGCCATGCTGACCTCCACTGGCTGTTTGTGATTTACTAGGCAATGTTAGTTTGGTAGTTTGCCATTGCTTTCCGAATGACCCACAGTCCACACCATTGAAATTAATGTGATTCGCCTGCCGCTGATTTCGAACCCTCAACTATGTGTGTCTGGGAATTACAAAACTGCGCACCTCACTATTCCGTAATCCACAGCTCTGGTTTCTAATAGAACAACAGAGGTCTCATACAGAAAAGCAGAGGTTTCGTATAGATCAACAGAGGTATTCTCATATAGATCAACAGATGTCTCATATAGAACAATAGAAGTCTCATATAGAACAACAGAGGTCTCATATAGAACAACTGAGGTTTATTATAGACCAACAAAGGTCTATCTGATATAGAACAGAAGTCTCATAGAGTTCTCTCTCATATAGATCAACAGAGGTCTCATATAGATCAACAGAGGTCTGTCTCATACAGAACAAAAGAGGTCTCATATAGATCAACAGGTATTCTCATATAGATCAACAGAGGTCTGTCTCATACAGAACAAAAGAGGTCTCATACAGAACAAAAGAGGTCTCATACAGAACAAAAGAGGTCTCATATAGATCAACAGGTATTCTCATATAGATCAACAGAGGTCTCATATAGAACAACAGAGGTCTCATATAGAACAACAGAGGTCTCATATAGAACAACAGAGGTCTCACATAGAACAAAAGAGGTCTCATACAGAACAAAAGAGGTCTCATATAGATCAACAGGTATTCTCATATAGATCAACAGAGGTCTGTCTCATATAGAACAAAAGAGGTCTCATATAGATCAACAAATGTCTGTCTCATATAGAACAGAAGTCTCATATTGAACAACAGAGGTCTCTCTCATATAGATCAACAGAGGTCTCGTATAGAACAACAGAGGTCTCATATAGAACAACAGAAGTCTCATAAAGAACAACAAAGGTCTGTCTCATACAGAACAAAAGAGGTCTCATACAGAACAAAAGAGGTCTAATATAGATCAACAGGTATTCTCATATATATCAACAGGTATTCTCATATAGATCAACAAAGGTCTGTCTCATGTTGTGTTATTTGTCCATCAAGAATGATGATGACCATTCATTTCATCCAGTGGGGTTGAAGGTGTGGAGCCGTGGGTTCTAAGATGGCTGATAAGGCATATTTTGGCTCGAAATGTTCTTTGACAATGTGGACAAAGAATGCTTGACGTCTCTGGAGGAGGATTTCCTGCAGTGGTTTTTCTGTCCTGCCTTTTCTTCACAGCTCTTGCAGTCCTGGTTGCCTCACATATAACTGCACCTTTGCGCAATGATGCACGCCACGAATATCGGTCTCTGGCTGCAGCCTCCCAGGTGTCATGATGAATTCCAAAAGCATTCAGTGAAATTTTCAGAGTGTCTTTAAAACGTTTCCTCTGGCCACCTTGGGAGCGTTTACCACAACGCAGTTCGCTCATATAGAATAACAGAGGTCTCATATAGAACAACAGAGGTCTCATATAAATCAACAAAGGTCTGTCTCATATAGAACAACAGAGGTCCATCTCATGTAGAACAACAGAGGTCCATCTCATATAGATCAACAGAGGTCTCATATAGACCAATAATGGTCTCATACAGAACAACAGAGGTCTCATATAAAGCAGCAGAGTACCATATCTACAACTGTAACCAATTATTCATCAATGAAGCTATAACTTTTGATAATTATTGTTGTTGTTGCTGTTTTCCACTTATGCTGTTAGGTGTCATGGGGAGAAGTTATTGAAGTTCCACTGCCTGTGACTAGCGTCTTTCCTCCAGTTTCCTACATGATTCATGAGCAATGTTTTTTTTTATTTCTAGGATCAAGTAAATTCCCTACCGGTTTGCTAGACCAGTCATAGCTTCCTGACCTACTTGATCCTTTTGATAATTATTAATCTCTAATTTAACAATCGGGGCATGCTGTCTGCAAATATATACACAATTAATTATTAACAATGAAGAGATGCCTTCTACGGTTATGTACCATTAAGCAAACAAGAGAATCATGGCTATAAACATTCTCAACAAAAATAAACAAAAGTTACAATTTAAAACAACAAGGAACACATTATTTCTACAAATTCAAAGCACAAATCAAACAATCAAGGATAAAAAATACTACAAATGGGATTACATTTCTAAGCAAACACTCCATGCTAACAACATTTTTTCTTCTTTGACGATTTCGTAGAGCCCAGATGTATTGTGTTTTCGTTGGCCCTCTGTGCTTCCTGTTGCTGCTTTTTCTTGGCATCCAGGGCTAGTTTGGTAATTGCCCTAAACATCTGCTCATGGGAGAATGGGATCAGAAACAAAACAAAGGGTGTGAACATAAGCAGGAAAACCGTGCAACAAAAAGGAAATGTGAGCAAACATTAAGGAACTTGGTGGTATGTTCAAAATAAAAAATAATAAACAGCATAACTAAACAAAACTGGAATGCATAACAAAATAGTAAGAAAAATCTTGAAGACAGTCTATTCGATGCCAATTTATTATTGTCGACTTAACTCTTATGCCAGTTCCGTGGTGAAAGGGTTACGGGCGCAGTTCGTAATCCCACATACCCACGTTCGAAACACAGCTGTATGTGATTTGGTAGCAGTCCGTCTTGTGTTGGTTTTTCTGAAAATGGTATGAGTGCCAGTTGTTCGGAAAGCAATGGCAAACTACTGAACATAAACTTGCCAAGAAATCATGAACAACCAAAACATGTTGGGGTTGACTGTGACGTCCTGTAAAGCATACGCAACTAACTAATTGTTATATACCACAGGGACGTTTTATGTAGTAACGTTCATTTAATGTTAAAGTTTACTTGTCAGTTATTTCCAACTTTTTGGAGTCAAACTTTTGATGCTACACATGATTATAAGAGAAACTAAGCTGCAGTGGCATAGTAGTTAGAGCACTCGCTGGCCACGACAGTGGTCTGGGACTTGTACGTCTCTGGGATGAACCCAGCCTAATCAGATGAGTGCTAGACAATTTTCATAATTTCCAGGAAATTGTCTGGAAGGAAAGGTGGGAAGAAAGGGAACTGGCCATGTTATCTCATTACACTGTGACCTAGAATGTGTGAGGCAGCCACAGTGGCATAGTGGCTAGATGCTTGCCTGCCAGCTTGGTGGTCATGGGTTTGAATATGCATTGTGGCAGATTTCTTTAATTGACACGGGCTTCCAGATTGATACAGTCTAAAATGTGTGCCAGGAAATGAGATGGGAAGTAAAGGTGGTAACTGTGGTACTGACCTCATCATTCACTAAGTGCCAGTTGGTCTATTCAACAATATGGATGGTCTATTCAACAATATGGATGGTCTATTCAATAATATGGATGGTATATTCAACAATATGGGTCTAGCACCATATGACCAACGCAGCGAAAGGAGTTTAATAGGGTCCTGTACTGGAATATATCAATGCTTGATCCTAAACACTTCATACCCAAAGGCAGGACCTACGTTGGCAGTACCTTGACTTTCTATAATATAAATATTTTAAAATTAGTTACAGGTGTAAAATTGCATTAAACCAGTTATGAATTATGACTTCATGTTGTATAGTTCAAAGACCCCTCTGCCATACACCACAAGGTACTATATTGGCAGTAAATGACAGTTGTATAGTTAAAATTTTTCAATTTCTGCAATTATTTCAGATTTTTTAGTAAAGAATTTTATATTATTGTAATACCCCGGGAAGGTTAACCCGATCAACAAACGCCTGAAGAAGTTGGATGTGTTACCGTAAGGTGCAAATGTCGCAGCTCTGCTGAAAACAGGCACAACACACTTAGTTCAAAACAAACATTTTGGATGAACGAAGAAGGTGTTGATGTTTCTATACGATGTAGTGCTTGGTTTTATTAAAATTGTTTCTTGTTAAGGACTTTATATTGTTTCTAGGTGATATGGTGCTTGGTTTTATTTTAGTATAGCATCACTTTCTCTGCACACGGATATCTCCATTTTCCTTCCATAATCACACAAGGAGAATCTCAGCACAGTGCACAGATTCCATACCACTGGCAAGAAGATAAATGTGTCTATAACAGAATCACACATGCTATAAACATTATTTGTGTGTGTTAAACAAATTTAGTTGCATGTCCTGTCTTTTACACGACATCGCAACCAACCCCAGCATTTTTTGGGCTGTTTGTGATTTACAAGACATATATACGTTTAGTAGTTTGCCATTGCTTTCTGAACGAGTGATGCTCATATCATTAAAAATCAACACAAGGTGGTCCGCTTCCAAATTGCCTGCAGCCGATTTAGAACGCAGTGTGCAGGATTGTGAATCGCTACCTCTTTGCTACAGGCGCCAGCTTTTTGTGGGTAAGTTTCATAATTTTGAAAATTAGCCTGGGCAGAGGCCTAGGTGACCTGGTCTTGTTAATTCCCAACTGTGAAAGAATTTTGAACGTATGCAACATGCAATTGGGTCCTCCAAGTTTTTAGCTCTTGTCCAAGAAGACTTGATGTCTGATCCTCTACACCAAGATTAGGAGTAGTATAGCATCCTTTTCTTATTCCGGTCCCCAACATGGAGGATAGGCGGCTGAGCTGTTATGGCCTGTGGAGTGTTTATGCTTGTGACTACAGTTCGCTTATGCATTTTCCTCACTGCATGGTTCCATCGTCCTGCTATTGAGTTGAGTGCATGGAGCGATACAGTGAGCTGTGAATTTCGTGTGGAGTGCTTTTACATATGTCCTTCGGCTGCTTGTAGCATGAACTACATGTTAATAAAATTTGTGGTAGGCCAGTCGCTGAACTAACTGGGTTGTCTTATGCAGTAATGTGTGGCTGCTGGTTTTCTAGCGACTGCCATTTCCATCGACAATGAACTGTATTTTTTGTGGCGGACTTTTGTGTTGGCATTCTGGCAACGGCCTTTTGCATAGTATACCTATGCAGGTTGTTGGTTTGTAGAGACTCCTGTCTTTTCCACTTTTTTCACATGGGGCAGTGAGGAGCATTTTATGTGATATTCACTGGCACAGGAACGGAGCATAATGGGCAACCCTTTGCCGTGAAGTTAGAGCCGCGACTAACTAACTAACTTTCTTATTTTATACAAAACCCACACTGTCAACACTGAAAAATGAACCAGACCTGCACAAGCCAGATGTCAATGCCGTAACCTCTAAGCTACTTGACCCTTGATTTAGTGCTTACGAATCCCAAAAGGGTTTTCACAGACAGACAGTCACTGTGGAGTTAAGCCCCTGCTTGCATAGCATTAGATTTTTGCATACATTCATATCCGATCCAATTTGTAGATAAAGGTGTTCAGTCCTTGTTCAACTGTCAGGCTGATGTGTTATAGTAGTGGCCTTTATAGTGTTTCTTTTCTGATCTGCTTTCGGAAATAAGAGTTGTGTGTTGCTTCCTAATTTATATGGGTTTGTAGGCTTGATGTGGTTTTATTCTTTGTTGCTGCTTGTCATGTCTGGTCAGGTTCATGGACTTCAAAGGCTTAGTGTTGTCAGGTTCCCGCCCTGTCTCCTGGTGTCCTTCTTTTAGGCAGTGACTCATCGATAGTTGACCCAAGAGATGAGTCACTCCCAATATGTTTTAATGCTTGCATCATTTCAGTCACAGGTTCCCAGTAACCAACCCTTTACAGCAACCCTAAAGTTTTTCAAATGCAGGAGGTCACTGCAGAGTTAAGCCCCAGCTAATAGTATCTGATTTGTGTTAATGCTTATATGATTTCAGTTTTACAGTAACCTGATAAGAGATGAGAGTATGAAATAATGTAAGAAAGGTACGGGATAACAAAGTGCTAGCTGGGCTTGTGCGAACAATTCTCAACCCCTGTATCAGTGTTACAGTAACCTGATAAAAGATGAGAGTACGAAATAATGTAAGAAAGGTGAGGGATAACAAGAGCAGAGTGCTAGCTGGGCTTGTGTGACAATTCTCAACCCCTGGAAACTAAGTTCGTTCATTTGTATCTTCTCTGATACAGTGCCATGGGATGGTTAATCATCTTAAGTGACTTCTCGTATCTACCATGGGCTTATATACAGTAGTTTTCTTTATGCAACTCCCTTTAATTTTATATATAACATAACATATCTGCTACCATATTAACAATTTTAAAGTCATAACTGTGACACAAGCCTACTTCCCATTTTCCGCCATCCATTTTTGTTAGGTAAATACCTACTTTTTGTTTGGCAATGAATCAGTAATAACCCCTCTGCTGTGTGTCCACCGTGACGAGGTAGAGGGGCTTGTGCGTCCCAATGACCCCAAGAGCTATGCCGACGGTAGCACAGCTACTGGTAGGGCCACCCATGTCGGACAGGTCAAGGGAGAGGGACCAGACGAAGAGACACACAAACCTGCTGCCTTGTAGGTAGACTGGGGACAGTCAAAGGCTAGGGAAAGCACCCCAAATACATGCTTGTCGAAATCGGATGTACTGAGCCACAGGCTTGACAAAGCAGTGCAACGTGAAACCTGCTGCCTTGTAGGTAGACTGGGGACAGTCAAAGGCTAGGGAAAGCACCCCAAATAAATGCTTGTCGAAATCGGATGTACTGAGCCACAGGCTTGACAAAGCAGTGCAACGTAACTTAATTCATGATGTCACAAATCAAAATCGATATGGTGCTAATCCCGTGAAGTCCCATCAGGCGGTGATAGTGCCGGGCCCCCTGCCTCGAGGGGGTCCACCCATGACTACTGGTGGTCACCTTCCCCTGTGCTGTGGAGTCAAGGCACAGAGGAGTAGGTTAAGAGCTATTGACCAAATACCCCGGACACTCAACATACTACAGTGGAATGCCGAAGGAGTTTACAAGAAGAAAGACTCCCTAACACAGCGTCTTCATAAAGATAGAATAGATGTGGCATGCATTCAAGAGACACACCTCAACGCCAATCACAAATTCTCAGTCAGAGGATATCAGGCCACACGTTTCGACCGCGAAGGACACAAAGGAGGAGTTCTAATACTTACACGAAATACAATACCTTGCAGCGAAGTATCTGTGATCTCTGACAACCAAACGGAAATTATAGGTGTTGATATAATGATAAAGGACGTGAAAATAAGAATCTACAATCTGTATAGCCCAGCAGATAAGGACCTTACACTCTCAAACATGAAAATAACTGACACAAACTGCATTATTGTCGGAGACTTTAATAGCCGTTCAGAAAGATGGGGATACCCAGATACTGACAAAAGAGGAGATGAATTGGAGGACTGGGAAATAGACTCAAATCTCCATCTACTCAACAAAGCGGATGACACACCGAGCTTCTACTCCAGAAGATGGCTTACCACTTCTACTCCAGACTTAGCTTTCTGCACAGGAGACATCCTCCACAAAATCGATCGCCATGTGCTGGACCAATTAGCAGGTAGTGACCACAGACCAATCAAGCTTGAAATGAATATGGAGTATGTTCCACAGGAGCAAAAGCCCTTGCCCCGCTGGAATTACAAACGAGCAGATTGGGACAGATTTGCCATACTAACAGACAAATATTGTGAAAACATAAATACACGATATGGCAACATAAAGCAAATGGTGGAAAGTCTAAACAGAGCGATAATACAGGCAGCCACTGAGTCCATTCCAAGAGGAGCGAGGAAAAATTACAAACCATACTGGACTGAAGAACTACAAAGTTTGGAGGACAAAGTTGAAGATGCCAGGAAGACAGCAGAGAGAGAACAAACAATTGAAGCAAACATCTCTCTCAAAGCCATCTCAGCAAAATATAAAAGAACAGTAAATCAAACAACAAGAGATTGTTGGAGGGAAAAAACAGAAAACCTGAATTTTGACAGGGATGGAAACAAACTATGGAAACTAGTGAAAGCCATGAACAATGAAGGACCTAGAAACAAACAAATAACAATTAAACAAGGAAATGCCTTGCTTACAGGCAAAAAGGCTGCAAATGCACTAATGGAACACTATGCAAATGCAAACCACATTGATATTACAACCGAACAGAAGAAAGCAATCAAAGACAAACAGATACATCATAGAAATACAGAGACAGCAGCAGAATATATGATGGCAAATCTAACAATGGAAGAAATGGAACAGGCAATGAATACCCTAAAAAAGAAGAAATCACCAGGAAAGGATGGAATCACAAATGAAATGCTAATAGGACTAGGCACCAAGGCAAAGAAGAAACTACTAGCAGTCCTAAATAACAGCTGGAAGAGAGGAATAGTCCCACAGGCATGGAAGGAAGCTATACTAATACCAGTCCCAAAGAAAGGAAAAGACCTGGAAGAACCAAATGGCTATCGACCTATCAGTCTACTGAGCTGTGTAGGAAAATTAATGGAACGCATTATCAATGGCAGGCTAACATGGCATCTGGAAGAAAACAAACTCTTAACACCACACCAAGCAGGATTCAGAAAGTACAGATCCACTGAAGATCAAATAACCTATATAGCTCAGGAAATAGAGGATGCCTTCCAAGAGAAAAAGCACACACTAGCAGTCTGGATAGATTTAGAAAAAGCATTTGATAAAGTATGAAAGGAAGGACTGAAAGTAAAACTGCAAAACATGCATGTTTGTGGAAAAATGTATAAATGGATCAGCCACTACCTTGAGAACAGAACTGCCAGGACAAAAGTACAAGGACAAACAAGCAAAATGATGCTGCTGGAGCAAGGTGTCCCCCAAGGAGGAGTTCTTTCACCAACATTTTTTGCATAAAAATACACACAAAAATTTTTGGGGTAAACAAATTTTTGCAATGCCTGCCTTTTGGGCATCGAAAAAATTTTTGGGGTTTGGAAAAACAAGCCTTTTTACGTTTAAAGGGTGGGCAAAAAATTGGGTTGAAGATAAGTAAAAAACAACACACAGGTTTCCCTTCCAAAAAAAAAGCACCTAGCGGATTTAAGGGAAAAAAATTTTCGCATGAGAAAAACCAAAAAATTTTTAGGGCCCCCTTTTTGTGGGTAATTTAAAATTGAAAAAATCGACAAGAGCAGGCGGAATCAACTGAAAAATTTTTTGGGACAACTGGGGGAATGGGTTCCCCCAAAAATTTTTACTTGGCCGGGAAAACCTTTTGGTTTTCAACAGTTGGGAAAGCACTTTTCAAAATTTCCCCAAAAAAGGGAGGCCAAAAAGGTGGAATTTTAATGGGTGAAACAACGCCTTTAAAGACTAAAATCACTTGTTTCCCAAAGCGGATTGAAGGATGCAGGAGCAACAAGCGAAATTTGGATTTCCACCTATGTCCTTTTGGTTTTGGAAAGGGGAAACTGAATAAAATTTTTTAGAAAAGCAAAAAAAGGTTGGCATCCTATCTTAATTCACGTCAGCCATCACAATGCACCAATTTCCAGTTTGGGAAACGAACTTGGATTGCATTCCCGGATTTTGGAAAAGAACCTAGCAGGGAGAGAATCCCTTTCCACTTTTAAAAAATCCCCGAGGAATTTTAATTTATATTCAATGGACAGCCAATTAATGGGAAAGGGGGGAATTCCCAAATTTTAAAAAAATTTTTAAAAACCCCATTCAACAAATGGAAAAATTTTAAAACCTTTAAAGCGAGGTAAGGCGAAACTGCAGCAAAATGCTCCTGATTGAGGAAATAAAAAACAAAAGGGTTTTCACAGAGAAAGTCAGCTGTTCAATTAAGAGCTAACGCACAGCTAACTGATTTTGGGAACTTCCCTGGGCCAATTTAAAAAGGTGTTCAGTTTTTCAACCGGGGGGGGTTTTTAAGAGGGCCTTTTTTTGGTTTCCGAGCCGGGAAAAAAGGTTTTTTTGCCCCCAATTTTTATGGGTTTGTAGGCTTGATGTGGTTTTATTCTTTGTTGCTGCTTGTCATGTCTGGTCAGGTTCATGGACTTCAAAGGCTTAGTGTTGTCAGGTTCCCGCCCTGTCTCCTGGTGTCCTTCTTTTAGGCAGTGACTCATCGATAGTTGACCCAAGAGATGAGTCACTCCCAATATGTTTTAATGCTTGCATCATTTCAGTCATAGGTTCCCAGTAACCAACCCTTTACAGCAACCCTAAAGTTTTTCAAATGCAGGAGGTCACTGCAGAGTTAAGCCCCAGCTAATAGTATCTGATTTGTGTTAATGCTTATATGATTTCAGTTTTACAGTAACCTGATAAGAGATGAGAGTATGAAATAATGTAAGAAAGGTACGGGATAACAAAGTGCTAGCGGGGCTTGTGCGAACAATTCTCAACCCCTGTATCAGTGTTACAGTAACCTGATAAAAGATGGAGAGTACGAAATAATGTAAGAAAGGTGAGGGATAACAAGAGCAGAGTGCTAGCTGGGCTTGTGTGACAATTCTCAACCCCTGGAAACTAAGTTCGTTCATTTGTATCTTCTCTGATACAGTGCCATGGGATGGTTAATCATCTTAAGTGACTTCTCGTATCTACCATGGGCTTATATACAGTAGTTTTCTTTATGCAACTCCCTTTAATTTTATATATAACATAACATATCTGCTACCATATTAACAATTTTAAAGTCATAACTGTGACACAAGCCTACTTCCCATTTTCCGCCATCCATTTTTGTTAGGTAAATACCTACTTTTTGTTTGGCAATGAATCAGTAATAACATGTAGAAAAAAATAATGTAGAAAAGCTATGAAATCAATTAGTAAACAAGCATAACACAAAATACACTGAACTTAAGAAATATACAAAGGTATAAAGGTAACTCTGATCAAGGTGATGAGATAAATAAAATAAAGTCAGTCTACTCCAAACAAGACAACATCCACTAAACAATAACTGTATTCAAATACTATTAATTTTCTTGATCCTTTTATGTCAAATAAACCATTCTATATTAATTGATTACTCCTTTGCATGAGCAAAACTGTTTTCTTCAGTAAAGTATGTCATGTGTGAGATCTGTTAAAAAAGTATCGGGCCATAATTTTTCCAACAGATAAAAAGGAAGCTCGGAGGTGTCCTCCGACATGTGTGCATTCTTTTCCATCTGTAGGGAATGTCAGCTGCTGACAGTCAGTTTGTGAATGAGTGAGTAAGGGTAGTGAATGTCTGTTGGATTTTCATTCATTGGCCTCGAAATGGTGGAACCAAAATTTGCCAAGCACTTGGTGATAATACCCAGGTGGAAACCATTTGGAAGGCTCAACAGGATTTCAGGACAATGCCATGAAAGTCACATAAATTAAGGTGGTACAATTGCTTCCAAGATGGGCTCACATTAGTGGAGAGCAGACCACGTTCTAGTAGACCCTTAACAAGCCAAAATGATGAGGTCATTGGCAAAGTGCAGACATTAGTCATGCAGAACAGTCTTACCACCCTCCTAAAACTTGAGGATAAGACGAGGAAAAGCACTGATTCAGTACATTCTATTTTGAAGGATGATTTGGTCATGTGGAGAGCATGCATGATATTTGCACTGAAGCTGTTAATCATGGACCGACTCCATCTGGTGGTCTCGCAGGACATGCTGGACCATGCATATAGTGACCCTGATTTCCTGAACACCATAACTGGTGAGAGGTATTGGGTTTATGAGTGTCCAGGAAACCAAGGTGATGTCTTCTCAGGAGACATTCATCATCCTTGAGGCCCAAAACAAAACAAACAAACAAAAACAATAAGAAAAGCAAGCCAGGTACACAGCAACGTCAAAGCCACATTGACCGTTTTCTTTTATTCCCATGGTGTGGTGCAAGACAAAGTAAGCACAATGAGATCACACCATTACCAAAGACTACAACCAGAGGGTCATCTGTCCCCTTTGTGATGTTGTTTGATGCATGGCATCAAACTTGCCAGCTTAACTATGACAACATACCAGTCAATTCTTCACATTGGACTAAGACTTTTTTTGATCAAATACAATATTTCTTTGGATTATCAGGCTTCCTGTCTGGCTGAGTAGCTAGAATGCTGGGCTCCCATTCGGAATGCCTGGCTTCAAAACCTTGGTAAGGTGATGGATTTGTCACTGTTGGAGGCAAAAAGAAAACCCTAACCTGCAGAGTTCGCAGCGACTGCACTAGCCAGGTAGCCTAAACTCCTCAGACTCAAGGCCCTTATGTTCTAAACTGCCAGATATTATAAGCAACAATGAGTTTTTTCTCCGAACTGAAAAATCCTGCTCAAAGGGGCCCAATATGATAAGACTTGCAGAGCACGATGGCCACACTGTACTCCTTATAGAGACTTTTCTTAGAAGCTTCCAACAATGGTGATGGCCACACTGTACTCCTTATAGAGACCTTTATTAGAAGCTTCCAACAATGGTGATGGCCACACTATACTCCTTATAGAGACCTTTCTTAGAAGCTTCCAACAATGGTGATGGACACACTGTACTCCTTATAGAGACCTTTCTTAGAAGCTTCCAACAATGGTGATGGCCACACTGTACTCCTTATAGAGACCTTTCTTAGAAGCTTCCAACAATGGTGATGGCCACACTGTACTCCTTATAGAGACCTTTCTTAGAAGCTTCCAACAATGGTGATGGACACACTGTACTCCTTATAGAGACCTTTCTTAGAAGCTTCCAACAATGGTGATGGCCACACTGTACTCCTTATAGAGACCTTTCTTAGAAGCTTCCAACAATGGTGATGGCCACACTGTACTCCTTATAGAGACCTTTCTTAGAAGCTTCCAACAATGGTGATGGACACACTGTACTCCTTATAGAGACCTTTCTTAGAAGATTCCAACAATGGTGATGGACACACTGTACTCCTTATAGAGACCTTTCTTAGAAGCTTCCAACAATGGTGATGGACACACTGTACTCCTTATAGAGACCTTTCTTAGAAGCTTCCAACAATGGTGATGGCCACACTGTACTCCTTATAGAGACCTTTCTTAGAAGCTTCCAACAATGGTGATGGCCACACTGTACTCCTTATAGAGACCTTTCTTAGAAGCTTCCAACAATGGTGATGGACACACTGTACTCCTTATAGAGACCTTTCTTAGAAGCTTCCAACAATGGTGATGGCCACACTGTACTCCTTATAGAGACCTTTCTTAGAAGCTTCCAACAATGGTGATGGCCACACTGTACTCCTTATAGAGACCTTTCTTAGAAGCTTCCAACAATGGTGATGGACACACTGTACTCCTTATAGAGACCTTTCTTAGAAGCTTCCAACAATGGTGATGGCCACACTGTACTCCTTATAGAGACCTTTCTTAGCAGCTTCCAACAATGGTGATGGACACACTGTACTCCTTATAGAGACCTTTCTTAGAAGCTTCCAACAATGGTGATGGCCACACTGTACTCCTTATAGAGACCTTTCTTAGAAGCTTCCAACAATGGTGATGGCCACACTGTACTCCTTATAGAGACCTTTCTTAGAAGCTTCCAACAATGGTGATGGACACACTGTACTCCTTATAGAGACCTTTCTTAGAAGCTTCCAACAATGGTGATGGCCACACTGTACTCCTTATAGAGACCTTTCTTAGAAGCTTCCAACAATGGTGATGGCCACACTGTACTCCTTATAGAGACCTTTCTTAGAAGCTTCCAACAATGGTGATGGACACACTGTACTCCATCCTCACAGACCTTCCTTACAAGCTTCCAACAATGGTGGGACTACAGCGAGAAGTGTGCACAGGTCCAGGGAGAGTACTTTGAAGGGTTAGGATTTCAGACCTCCAAGTGAGTAATTGTATTTTCCCCCGTCAAAGAACAGACTTTATAAACAATAATTAACATATAGAAATTGTTTGGCATAGAAAGAGTTATTAAATAGTTATCTAAAATAAATAAATAATTTTACATTAATGTATAATTAACCTATAACTTAATCTATATCAAGTTATTTCATGTTTTGTTTTCATTGAAGCATCCATACTATTATTAGTGTGAGCAGGGAGTTTTCTCTAAATGTAGGAATAAATGTTGCTCACCCAAGCAGTAATTATGGCATGCACGGTAGGTTACTATGTTAATATTTTTTGGTTCCCTTATGAGCCACGTGAAGACATGGGCAACAGGCAAAGATTAGAATAGGAGTAATCTTATGAACCCTTCATAAAGCAATTACAAATAGGGAAAGTAAAAATAAAACCCAATAAAATAAATAAACTGCAACTATTACTCCACCAATAAAGGTCCATGCAAAAACAGTACTAAAATCAAAAATCTAAAGTACCATTTCCCACATGAATAACTGCTGAACCCTTCCAGTCCCACAATGTTTCTCAGCAGATGATAAAAGGGGGAAACAACCACCATGAAAAATCATGAGTGCATGACTTTCAAAGAGGTTAATATACAGAACTGATATGGACACTGGGGAAGTCAATTGGGGAAGCCAGATTTCTTAAGTATGAGGTCTCTTCAAAAAGTATTGGACTTTTGGCCTGAAAAAATACAATTACTCGTCTGGAGGTCAAATCAAAATCAAATCAAATCAACTTGAGGTCTAAAATCCTAGCCCCTTCAAAGTGATCTCCTTGGGGCTGTGCACACTTCTCGCAGTGTCCCTCTTAGAAAATGTTGTACAGGTGGCCTTCGAATTCAGCATGTCCTCTCAAAGATCAAATTGGGTATCTTTCAGCAGCATTTTCTACTTGGGAAAAAATTGCAATGAGCCATGTTGGTAGAGGGAGCCTGACAAATCAAAGGAATATTGTGTTTGGCCATGAAGGTCTGAATAAGATACGAGTAATGGACACAAAATGGACCTGCAGTCAAAGGGAACTTGGCAGCTCCATCATGATATTGCACCTGCAAAGTTTTAGCTACTGATTTAGACTTTCTTGGCCAAACACAATTTTTCTCTGGTTGGACCCCCTACTCTCCAAACAAGGCTCCTTGTAATATTTGGCTGTTTCCCCAAAGTGAAAAAATGCTGCCAAAGAGTCCTGATTTGAGACATGAGAAGATATGTAGAACGCAATGGCCGCACTGTGCAGTTTTTCTAAACTGGCCTTCCTAAAATGCTTCGAACAATAATGGGAACACAGGGAGAAGTAAGTACAGTCCCGAATGGAGTACTTTGAAGGGGATTATAGTTTCAGACCTCATGATGAATTATTTTTGGTTTTCTGGACAAAGGTCCGATACTATTTTAAACAGATCTCACATTTGAATAATGAAGACACAAACAATAAATTGCACGATTTATTGCCTGACATTTTTGGCTGCATCTCATCAGGTACATACTGAAGAAATCATGTACGAACATGTGTATAATTCAGCTTGAATGATTTATCTAGTTAATTTACTTTATGTTGTGTGATTTCTGCAGTATGTACCTGATGAGGTGCAGGGAAATATGCCAGGCCATAAATCACGCAATCTATTGTTTGTGTCTTCATTATTCAAATTCACTACGGGAAAACATTGTTTTGATTTTCTGAGACCTCACATTTTCTAACAAAATATAAAAAGCACAAAAAACACACTACACAGTTGTTGGGAGTAACATGAAAGGGTAGAAAATACACTAAGGAATGTGTGGGACTGAAAAGTAAACTACCAAAGAAGTAACATATAATAAAGACTTTGAGGAGACTCGAGAACAACAAGAAAAATAATGAAGACCATACCTCTTCCACATTTTTATTCTCTTTGGCACTGGTTTCAAACAGCTGAATCTGCATCCGCTCAGCAAACCTCTGAGCGTCTTGAGTCAGGACTACTTTTCTGTCTGGATCATCATCTTTGTTTCCAACTGGGATTGAACAAATACAACAGTTTGAGATTCACGGGGTTTATATAATTTATTGTTCCCAAAAGTTATTGAACAAATCAGAAAGCTTAAGGTTAATTGAAAGTTATATTATTTCCAACTGAGATTCAACAAATAAGATAGTTTGAGGTTAATGGAGTTTGTCATCATTGATTGTTTCCAAATGGGATTGAATAAACAAGATAGTTTGAGATTAATTATATTACTTATTATCTCCAACTTGAATTTAACAAACATAACAACTTGAGGTTAACGGAATTTTTCAAATATAACTTCTTGTTTCCACCTGGGACTGAACAAGAGGTCTCTCAGCAAGCTTTCAGTTATATACATACATCCAGAAAACATGATTTCTTGTGAAGACATTACTAGAACACCAGCAAGACAGGAATTGCTGCACAATTTGTTTTAACACTAAAACTTTAAAGAACACTAATTTAGACAAATAACCAATGCCAAACTTAGAATATTTAACTCTAAGATTAAATCAATATTACTGCATGGATGAGAAATATAAAGAATGACTAAAATGGTTAATAATAAACTACAAACATTTATTACTTGGTGGCTATGCAGAACAGAAGGACTAAATTAGTATATCACAATCATCAATGTGGAGACCGTGGAGAGACCTAAACAAATACCAGTGAATCAAGAGGTGAAGACAAGATGCTATGGCTGGATAGCAGATACACTGAGAACAGTGAGAATAGTGTAACTAGAAAGTCGTGTGTCTGGTGCCCACAGGACAAATGAAATAGAGGAAGACACAGAAATGTATTCATTCATTCATTCAGTAGTATGTCCTTTGCAGAATCTCGCTCCCTAACAACCTCCCAGAAAACCTCTTGATCATAAGCAAGATGTTCCCCCGTCTGATACACCCATCTGGAGATTATCTACCACATCCTGTACCCAACTTCTCTTTGGCCTTCCTCTTCCTCTCTTCCCGGGCATATACCCCTCCAGCATTGTTCTCTCCAAACTTTCATGGCATTTCAAGTGACCAAAATATTTCAAATGTCTTTGCTTTATAGTCTTTAGTAGCCAACCTTCAATATTCAGATCTTGTCATATGGATGCAGCTGTTCTTTTCTGTATCCAAGATATTCTTAGGACCCGTCTATAACATTTATATTCAAAGGCATTTATGCACTGTTCAGCTATAGAAATGTATAGAGAAAAGAATTAGAGACAAATGAAATAGAGGAAGACTTAGAAATGCATAGAGAAAAGAATTACAGACAGAAATGAATAATATGGAGGAGGACATGGATGGAGCTGCATGAGATAGCTACAGATAGGTCAGCCTGGAGTGAGTTAATTGATGGTCTTATGCCCCAACAGAGAATAGACGGCAGAGGCAGAGAAGAAAGAACTCAGACAAAAACAGAAAACCACTGCTACTCACCTAAAATTCTATTGACCACATCACAGTTCTGATCTATTTCATGCAGCCATCTTTGTACATTTGCGAAGGATTCACCACTGGTTACATCATAAACAACTACAACTCCATGTGTACCTCTGTAATACCTGCATGTGTACAAAAAAAAAGGAAACAATGTTTAGGTTTTCTTTTTCCTCCAGTTAAATTAGTTTAAAAAGTTAGTTGCATATCCTTTACATGACTTCACAGTCAACCCCAGCAGTTTTGCCTGTCTACGATCTCTTGGCAAGTTTACATTCAGTAGTTTGTGCATAGCTTTCTGAACGACCGGCACCCACATCATTTCATAAAAAACCAACAAAAGGCAGTCTGCTGCCAAATAGCCCCAGCTGTTTCAAACAAGGTATGTGGGATCACGAACTGCATCCATTACCCCTTAGTTAAAGTAGAAGACTTTTATATTCCTTTGGGTTCCCTGACAGCGAGGTGACTAGCATGTTTGCAGGTGGACAGGGGATCAAATCCCCATCAATGTAGACTTTTTATATTGACCTGGATTACTGGCTCAACCCAGCCTAAAATTGGCACCAGGAGATGTTCTGGGAAGCAAAGGCAGCTAGCGTGATACTGAACCTGGACCATTGTCTTGGCAGGCAAGTGCACTAATCACTATGCCACTGTGACTCTGTTGATTTGAACACATCAGTAATAGCTGATTACACCTGGTGCCTTGCTTCAGACAGAACAAGTAAACATCATGATGCTACTGAATGTTACTGGTTAGCAAACTGTATCTACTACTTCATCTAATTTATCAACATTTTACTTGAAAAGGTCATTCTTGTTGGGGAATCCTTTGTAAGACCAAGTTTTCGCAGGCAGGCAGACACACACACATGCGCACACAAACATACATACATACATCATAACCACTGCTAAAGTCATCCAAAAGGCACTAAAGCAAAACATAAGGGGGGGGGACACAAATACTATGGAATACCAAGAGAGAGGGTACAGATTTTAATAGTACCATCTGTATGAAACGATGCAGAGAGAAGAAACAACTATAATCTGTAGGAACAGATGCAGATAGTACAATTAAAATCCTTAGGAAAAGATGCAGAGAGAGGAAACTATTAAAATCTGTAGGAAAAGATGCAGAGAGATGAAACACTTAAAATTCGTAGGAAAAGATGCAGAGAGATAAAACAATTAAAATCCATAGGAAAAGATGCAGAGAGAGGAAACACTTAAAATTCGTAGGAAAAGATGCAGAGAGATAAAACAATTAAAATATGTGGGAAAAGATGCAGAGAGAGGAAACAATTAAAATATGTGGGAAAAGATGCAGAGAGATAAAACAATTAAAATATGTGGGAAAAGATGCAGAGAGAGGAAACAATTAAAATATGTGGGAAAAGATGCAGAGAGAGGAAACAATTAAAATATGTGGGAAAAGATGCAGAGAGAGGAAACAACTAAAATATGTGGGAAAAGATGCAGAGAGAGGAAACAATTAAAATATGTGGGAAAAGATGCAGAGAGAGGAAACACTTAAAATTCGTAGGAAAAGATGCAGAGAGATAAAACAATTAAAATATGTGGGAAAAGATGCAGAGAGAGGAAACAATTAAAATATGTGGGAAAAGATGCAGAGAGAGGAAACAATTAAAATATGTGGGAAAAGATGCAGAGTGAGGAAACAATTAAAATATGTGGGAAAAGATGCAGAGAGATAAAACAATTAAAATATGTGGGAAAAGATGCAGAGAGATGAAACAATTAAAATATGTGGGAAAAGATGCAGAGAGATAAAACAATTAAAATATGTGGGAAAAGATGCAGAGAGATGAAACAATTAAAATATGTGGGAAAAGATGCAGAGAGAGGAAACAATTAAAATATGTGGGAAAAGATGCAGAGAGATAAAACAATTAAAATATGTGGGAAAAGATGCAGAGAGAGGAAACAATTAAAATATGTGGGAAAAGATGCAGAGAGAGGAAACAATTAAAATATGTGGGAAAAGATGCAGAGAGAGGAAACAATTAAAATATGTGGAAAAGATGCAGAGTGAGGAAACAATTAAAATATGTGGGAAAAGATGCAGAGAGAGGAAACAATTAAAATATGTGGGAAAAGATGCAGAGTGAGGAAACAATTAAAATATGTGGGAAAAGATGCAGAGTGAGGAAACAATTAAAATATGTGGGAAAAGATGCAGAGTGAGGAAACAATTAAAATATGTGGGAAAAGATGCAGAGAGATGAAACAATTAAAATATGTGGGAAAAGATGCAGAGTGAGGAAACAATTAAAATATGTGGGAAAAGATGCAGAGAGATGAAACAATTAAAATATGTGGGAAAAGATGCAGAGAGAGGAAACAATTAAAATATGTGGGAAAAGATGCAGAGTGAGGAAACAATTAAAATATGTGGGAAAAGATGCAGAGTGAGGAAACAATTAAAATATGTGGGAAAAGATGCAGAGAGATAAAACAATTAAAATATGTGGGAAAAGATGCAGAGTGAGGAAACAATTAAAATATGTGGGAAAAGATGCAGAGAGATGAAACAATTAAAATATGTGGGAAAAGATGCAGAGTGAGGAAACAATTAAAATATGTGGGAAAAGATGCAGAGTGAGGAAACAATTAAAATATGTGGGAAAAGATGCAGAGTGAGGAAACAATTAAAATATGTGGGAAAAGATGCAGAGAGAGGAAACAATTAAAATATGTGGGAAAAGATGCAGAGAGATGAAACAATTAAAATATGTGGGAAAAGATGCAGAGAGATGAAACAATTAAAATATGTGGGAAAAGATGCAGAGAGATGAAACAATTAAAATATGTGGGAAAAGATGCAGAGAGAGGAAACAATTAAAATATGTGGGAAAAGATGCAGAGAGAGGAAACAATTAAACTATGTGGGAAAAGATGCAGAGAGAGGAAACAATTAAAATATGTGGGAAAAGATGCAGAGAGAGGAAACAATTAAAATATGTGGGAAAAGATGCAGAGTGAGGAAACAATTAAAATATGTGGGAAAAGATGCAGAGAGAAGAAACAATTAAAATATGTGGGAAAAGATGCAGAGAGAGGAAACAATTAAAATATGTGGGAAAAGATGCAGAGAGATAAAACAATTAAAATATGTGGGAAAAGATGCAGAGAGATAAAACAATTAAAATATGTGGGAAAAGATGCAGAGAGATAAAACAATTAAAATATGTGGGAAAAGATGCAGAGAGATAAAACAATTAAAAATATGTGGGAAAAGATGCAGGAGAGATGAAACAATTAAAATATGTGGGAAAAGATGCAGAGTGAGGAAACAATTAAAATCTGAAGAAAAAGATGCAGAGTGAGGAAACAATTAAAATATGTGGGAAAAGATGCAGAGTGAGGAAACAATTAAAATATGTGGGAAAAGATGCAGAGAGATGAAACAATTAAAATATTGTGGGAAAAGATGCAGAGTGAGGAAACAATTAAAATATGTGGGAAAGATGCAGAGTGAGGAAACAATTAAAATATGTGGGAAAAGATGCAGAGTGAGGAAACAATTAAAATATGTGGGAAAAGATGCAGAGAGATGAAACAATTAAAATATGTGGGAAAAGATGCAGAGTGAGGAAACAATTAAAATATGTGGGAAAAGATGCAGAGTGAGGAAAACAATTAAAATATGTGGGAAAAGATGCAGAGTGAGGAAACAATTAAAATATGTGGGAAAAGATGCAGAGAGATGAAACAATTAAAATATGTGGGAAAAGATGCAGAGTGAGGAAACAATTAAAATATGTGGGAAAAGATGCAGAGAGATGATAACAATTAAAATATGTGGGAAAAGATGCAGAGAGAGGAAACAATTAAAATAGTGGGAAAAGATGCAGAGTGAGGAAACAATTAAAATATGTGGGAAAAGATGCAGAGTGAGGAAACAATTAAAATATGTGGGAAAAGATGCAGAGAGATAAACAATTAAAATATGTGGAAAAGATGCAGAAGTGAGGAAACAATTAAAATATGTGGGAAAAGAATTGCAGAGAGATGAAACAATTAAAATATGTGGGAAAAGATGCAGAGTGAGGAAACAATTAAAATATGTGGGAAAAGATGCAGAGTGAGGAAACAATTAAAATATGTGGGAAAAGATGCAGAGTGAGGAAACAATTAAAATATGTGGGAAAAGATGCAGAGAGAGGAACAATTAAAATATGTGGGAAAAGATGCAGAGAGATGAAACAATTAAAATATGTGGGAAAAGATGCAGAGAGATGAAACAATTAGAAATATGTGGGAAAAAGATGCAGAGAGATGAAACATTAAAATATGTGGGAAAAGATGCAGAGAGAGGAAACAATTAAAATATGTGGGAAAAAGATGCAGAGAGAGGAAACAATTAAAATATGTGGGAAAAGGATGCAGAGAGAGGAAAACAATTAAAATATGTGGGAAAAGATGCAGAGTGAGGAAACAATAAAATATGTGGGAAAAGATGCAGAGAGAAGAACAACTAAAATATGTGGGAAAAGATGCAGAGTGAGGAAACAATTAAATATGTGGGAAAAGATGCAGAGTGAGGAAACAATTAAAATATGTGGGGAAAAGATGCAGAGAGATAAAACAATTAAAATATGTGGGAAAAGATGCAGAGGGATAAACAATTAAAATATGTGGGAAAAGATGCAGAGAGATAAAACAATTAAAATATGTGGGAAAAGATGCAGAGAGATGAAACAATTAAAATATGTGGGAAAAGAATGCAGAGAGATGAAACATTAAAATATGTGGGAAAAGATGCAGAGAGAAGAAACAATTAAAAATATGTGGGAAAAGATGCAGAGAGAGGAAACAATTAAAATATGTGGGAAAAGATGCAGAGTGAGGAAACAATTAAAATATGTGGGAAAAGATGCAGAGAGATGAAACAATTAAAATATGTGGGAAAAGATGCAGAGTGAGGAAACAATTAAAATATGTGGGAAAAGATGCAGAGTGAGGAACAATTAAAAATATGTGGGAAAAGATGCAGAGAGAGATAAAACATTAAAATATGTGGGAAAAGATGCAGAGAGATAAAACATTAAAATATGTGGGAAAGATGCAGAGTGAGGAAACAATTAAAATATGTGGGAAAAGATGCAGAGTGAGGAAACAATTAAAAATATTGGGAAAAGATGCAGAGAGATAAAACAATTAAAATATGTGGGAAAAGATGCAGAGTGAGGAAACAATTAAAATATGTGGGAAAGATGCAGAGAGAGGAAACAATTAAAATATGTGGGAAAAGATGCAGAGAGATGAAACAATTAAAATATGTGGGAAAAAGATGCAGAGAGAGGAACAATTAAAATATGTGGGAAAAGCATGCAGAGTGAGGAAACAATTAAAATATGTGGGAAAAGATGCAGAGAGATGAAACAATTAAAATATGTTGGAAAGAGATGCAGAGAGAGGAAACAATTAAAATATGTGGGAAAAGATGCAGAGAGAGGAAACAATTAAAATATGTGGGAAAAGATGCAGAGTGAGGAAACAATTAAAATATGTGGAAAAGATGCAGAGAGATAAAACAATTAAAATATGTGGAAAAGATGCAGAGTGAGGAAACAATTAAAATATGTGGGAAAAGATGCAGAGAGATGAAACAATTAAAATATGTGGGAAAAGATGCAGAGTGAGGAAACAATTAAAATATGTGGGAAAAGATGCAGAGTGAGGAAACAATTAAAATATGTGGGAAAAGATGCAGAGAGAGGAAACAATTAAAATATGTGGGAAAAGATGCAGAAGAGCATGAAACAATTAAATATGTGGGAAAAGATGCAGAGAGATGAAACAATTAAATATGTGGGAAAAGATGCAGAGAGATGAAACAATTAAAATATGTGGGAAAAAGATGCAGAGAGAGGAAACATTAAAATATGTGGGAAAAGATGCAGAGTAGAGGAAACAATTAAAATATGTGGGAAAAGATGCAGAGTGAGGAAACAATTAAAATATGTGGGAAAAGATGCAGAGAGAATAAACAATTAAAATATGTGGGAAAAGATGCAGAGAGAGGAAACAATTAAAAATATGTGGGAAAAGATGCAGAGAGATAAACAATTAAAATTATGTGGGAGAAGATGCAGAGAGATAAAACAATTAAAATATGTGGGGAAAAGATGCAGAGAGATAAACAATTAAAATATGTGGGAAAAGATGCAGAGAGATAAACAATTAAAATATGTGGGAAAAGATGCAGAGAGAGGATGAAAACAATTAAAATATGTGGGAAAAGATGCAGAGTGAGGAAACAATTAAAATCTGGAGAAAAGATGCGAGAGATGAAACAATTAAAATATGTGGGAAAAGATGCAGAGTGAGGAAACAATTAAAATATGTGGGAAAAGATGCAGAGTGAGGAAACAATTAAAATATGTGGGAAAAGATGCAGAGAGATGAAACAATTAAAAATATGTGGGAAAAGGATGCAGAGATGAGGAAACAATTAAAATATGTGGGAAAAGATGCAGAGTGAGGAAACAATTAAAATATGTGGGAAAAGATGCAGAGAGATAAAACAATTAAAATATGTGGGAAAAGATGCAGAGAGAGAAACAATTAAAATATGTGGGAAAAGATGCAGAGTGAGGAAACAATTAAAATATGTGGGAAAAGATGCAGATGAGGAAACAATTAAAATATGTGGGAAAGATGCAGAGAGAGGAAAACAATTAGAAATATGTGGGAAAAGATGCAGAGTGAGGAAACAATTAAAATATGTGGGAAAAGATGCAGAGTGAGGAAACAATTAAAATATGTGGGAAAAGATGCAGAGTGAGGAAACAATTAAAATATGTGGGAAAAGATGCAGAGAGATGAAACAATTAAAATATGTGGGAAAAGATGCAGAGTGAGGAAACAATTAAAATATGTGGGAAAAGATGCAGAGAGATGAAACAATTAAAATATGTGGGAAAGATGCAGAGAGAGGAAACAATTAAAATATGTGGGAAAAGATGCAGAGTGAGGAAACAATTAAAATATGTGGAAAAGATGCAGAGTGAGGAAACAATTAAAATATGTGGGAAAAGATGCAGAGAGATAAAACAATTAAAATATGTGGAAAAGATGCAGAGTGAGGAAACAATTAAATATGTGGGAAAAGATGCAGAGAGATGAAACAATTAAAATATGTGGGAAAAGATGCAGAGTGAGGAAACAATTAAATATGTGGGAAAAGATGCAGAGTGAGGAAACAATTAAAATATGTGGGAAAAGATGCAGAGTGAGGAAACAATTAAAATATGTGGGAAAAGATGCAGAGAGAGGAAACAATTAAAATATGTGGGAAAAGATGCAGAGAGATGAAACAATGAAAATATGTGGGAAAAGATGCAGAGAGATGAAACAATTAAAATATGTGGGAAAAGATGCAGAGAGATGAAACAATTAAAATATGATGGAAAAGATGCAGAGAGAGGAAACAATTAAAATATGTGGGAAAAGATGCAGAGAGATGAAACAATTAAAATATGTGGGAAAAGATGCAGAGAGAGGAAACAATTAAAATATGTGGGAAAAGATGCAGAGAGAGGAAACAATTAAAATATGTGGGAAAAGATGCAGAGTGAGGAAACAATTAAAATATGTGGGAAAAGATGCAGAGAGAAGAAACAACTAAAATATGTGGGAAAAGATGCAGAGTGAGGAAACAATTAAAATATGTGGGAAAAGATGCAGAGAGATAAAACAATTAAAATATGTGGGAAAAGATGCAGAGAGATAAAACAATTAAAATATGTGGGAAAAGATGCAGAGAGATGAAACAATTAAAATATGTGGGAAAAGATGCAGAGTGAGGAAACAATTAAAATCTGAAGAAAAAGATGCAGAGAGAGGAAACAATTAAAATATGTGGGAAAAGATGCAGAGTGAGGAAACAATTAAAATATGTGGGAAAAGATGCAGAGTGAGGAAACAATTAAAATATGTGGGAAAAGATGCAGAGAGATGAAACAATTAAAATATGTGGGAAAAGATGCAGAGTGAGGAAACAATTAAAATATGTGGGAAAAGATGCAGAGTGAGGAAACAATTAAAATATGTGGGAAAAGATGCAGAGAGATAAAACAATTAAAATATGTGGGAAAAGATGCAGAGAGATAAAACAATTAAAATATGTGGGAAAAGATGCAGAGTGAGGAAACAATTAAAATATGTGGGAAAAGATGCAGAGTGAGGAAACAATTAAAATATGTGGGAAAAGATGCAGAGAGATAAAACAATTAAAATATGTGGGAAAAGATGCAGAGTGAGGAAACAATTAAAATATGTGGGAAAAGATGCAGAGAGAGGAAACAATTAAAATATGTGGGAAAAGATGCAGAGAGAGGAAACAATTAAAATATGTGGGAAAAGATGCAGAGAGAGGAAACAATTAAAATATGTGGGAAAGATGCAGAGTGAGGAAACAATTAAAATATGTGGGAAAAGATGCAGAGAGAGGAAACAATTAAAATATGTGGGAAAAGATGCAGAGTGAGGAAACAATAAAATATGTGGGAAAAGATGCAGAGAGATAAAACAATTAAATATGTGGGAAAAGATGCAGAGTGAGGAAACAATTAAAATATGTGGAAAAGATGCAGAGAGATAAAACAATTAAAATATGGTGGAAAAGATGCAGAGAGAGGAAACAATTAAAATATGTGGGAAAGATGCAGAGAGAGGAAACAATTAAAATATGTGGGAAAAGATGCAGAGTGAGGAAACAATTAAAATATGTGGGAAAAGATGCAGAGAGATAAACAATTAAAATATGTGGGAAAAGATGCAGAGTGAGGAAACAATTAAAATATGTGGGAAAAGATGCAGAGAGAGGAAACAATTAAAATATGTGGGAAAAGATGCAGAGAGAGGAAACAATTAAAATATGTGGGAAAAGATGCAGAGAGAGGAAACAATTAAAATATGTGGGAAAAGATGCAGAGTGAGGAAACAATTAAAATATGTGGGAAAAGATGCAGAGAGAGGAAACAATTAAAATATGTGGGAAAAGATGCAGAGTGAGGAAACAATTAAAATATGTGGGAAAAGATGCAGAGAGATAAAACAATTAAAATATGTGGGAAAAGATGCAGAGTGAGGAAACAATTAAAATATGTGGGAAAAGATGCAGAGAGATAAAACAATTAAAATATGTGGGAAAAGATGCAGAGAGAGGAAACAATTAAAATATGTGGGAAAAGATGCAGAGAGAGGAAACAATTAAAATATGTGGGAAAAGATGCAGAGTGAGGAAACAATTAAAATATGTGGGAAAAGATGCAGAGAGATGAAACAATTAAAATATGTGGGAAAAGATGCAGAGAGAGGAAACAATTAAAATATGTGGGAAAAGATGCAGAGTGAGGAAACAATTAAAATATGTGGGAAAAGATGCAGAGTGAGGAAACAATTAAAATATGTGGGAAAAGATGCAGAGTGAGGAAACAATTAAAATATGTGGGAAAAGATGCAGAGTGAGGAAACAATTAAAATATGTGGGGAAAAATGCAGAGTGAGGAAACAATTAAAATATGTGGGAAAAGATGCAGAGTGAGGAAACAATTAAAATATGTGGGAAAAGATGCAGAGAGATAAAACAATTAAAATATGTGGGAAAAGATGCAGAGAGATGAAACAATTAAAATATGTGGGAAAAGATGCAGAGAGATAAAACAATTAAAATATGTGGGAAAAGATGCAGAGAGAAGAAACAACTAAAATCTGTGGGAAAAGATGCAGAGAGAGGAAACAATTAAAATATGTGGGAAAAGATGCAGAGAGAGGAAACAATTAAAATATGTGGGAAAAGATGCAGAGAGAGGAAACAATTAAAATATGTGGGAAAAGATGCAGAGAGAGGAAACAATTAAAATATGTGGGAAAAGATGCAGAGTGAGGAAACAATTAAAATATGTGGGAAAAGATGCAGAGTGAGGAAACAATTAAAATATGTGGGAAAAGATGCAGAGTGATTAAACAATTAAAATATGTGGGAAAAGATGCAGAGAGATGAAACAATTAAAATATGTGGGAAAAGATGCAGAGTGAGGAAACAATTAAAATATGTGGGAAAAGATGCAGAGAGATAAAACAATTAAAATATGTGGGAAAAGATGCAGAGAGATAAAACAATTAAAATATGTGGGAAAAGATGCAGAGAGATGAAACAATTAAAATATGTGGGAAAAGATGCAGAGTGAGGAAACAATTAAAATATGTGGGAAAAGATGCAGAGTGATGAAACAATTAAAATATGTGGGAAAAGATGCAGAGTGAGGAAACAATTAAAATATGTGGGAAAAGATGCAGAGAGATGAAACAATTAAAATATGTGGGAAAAGATGCAGAGTGAGGAAACAATTAAAATATGTGGGAAAAGATGCAGAGAGAGGAAACAATTAAAATATGTGGGAAAAGATGCAGAGAGAAGAAACAACTAAAATCTGTAGGAAAAGATGCAGAGAGAGGAAACAATCAAAATCTGTAGGAAAAAAAAGAGAGAGAAAAAATAATTAAAATCTGTAGAAAAAGATGCAATCAAAATAAAAGCTAAACAGAAGTACACCTCTCATCTCATCTCATCATGTTCCTCTTGTACCTTGCGGTGTCGAGGTGAAGTATAAACTTCGTGAGAGTACCCGGTTATGGGCTTCGTATATCGACATTCCCATGGATTCTGTTATTCCCTCCGTCCAGCGTTTACGTGGTCGGCCTCTTCCTCTGTTTCCATCTGGTCTGTACGTCATTGCTTGTTGTGGCATGCTGTTGACTGGTAGCCTACTTGCATGGCCAAACCATTTGACTTGCTGCTTTCTAATAAAATCTAGAGCAGCTTTAACCCCCACTTTAGTCCTGATTTCTTCATTTCTGATCTTATCTCTTCTTGATACGTTGAGTATTCTTCTCAGGAACCTCATTTCTGTTGTTGTGATTTTTCTTTTCTCTTTTTCTGTCATTGTCCAGGTTTGGCATTGGTAGCACAGAGTTGGTAGGAAGATTGTGTTGTAAAGTGCTTTCTTAGTAGTTATTGATACATGTTTGTTCTTTAGTATTGGTACACCAAAACAACCAAATCATAAAACAACCATGGAAGTCCTCACAAGGGCACCCATGGAAAAGAAACAACAAAGATATAATTTACATAACACAATTCAGGTCAGTGTTCTATGCTGACAATCCTCGCCACCTCGCTGTAACATTCAACTGTTCTTTTGACTTCCTGGTGCACTTATATTTCAAACTCACCAGGAGTGGCCATGTTTGTTGGAAACAAAAACAATAGCATACACATTGGCGCTCTAATAATAGACAGCCAGAGTGCTAATTCAGAATTATGGAGAATGACTCAAATGATTACAAATAAGCATTCTTTAATTAGTGCCTGCGCAGATTAGGACTAAAATGGTTTGATAAAATCAACAATGTGGAGCTCATGGAAAGAACTAGACAGATATGATGGAATCAAGACGTGAAAAAAAAAAGACACTGATACTCAATAGGACTTACTTTTTTTTAGAAAACACATGTATAGTATGACTGGAAAGGTCTTTTCTTTTAAAAAACACATGTATAGTATAACTGGAAAGGTCTGGAATCCACAAGGCAAACGAAATAGAAGATTACCTAAAACTACATAGAGAAGAGAAGCATGGACAGAAATGAACAATACGAGGAAGATATGTATGGAGCTGCATGAGATAGTTAATGATCGGAGTGAGCTGGTCAAGGACTTATAACCTAGTTGGAGACAAAGGGACGAAAGAGGAAAAAGAATGCAAGGGAATGTTACTTTACAAACAGTGGTTTTGTTATAACGACAACAGGAATTATAAGTATTCTGCCAAATGGTTGTTTGTCATTTGCTAGAGTTGTTAAGCTTTATTTAACCTTTAGCCAATGGCTGGTTATTCCTTCCTAGAGAGGGTACTCACTCTTGTTTCCTCACCATTAATCGACAGAAGCCAGTCTTGTGCAAACAGAAAAACATAATAGTCAGTTTAAAATTACAGTGGTAGACAATTAAAATTATTGAGGACTATGTGTATATTTCAGCTAGAGGGATTTATCTAATCACTTCAGTTTATGTTGTGTGATTTCTGCAGTATGTACATGACGAGATGCAGCAAAATATGCCAGGCATTATATCATGCAATCTATTGTTTGTGTCTTCGTTATTCATATTCCTCATTATGTCATAATGTAGCAGGTTCTTTACAGAACATTGCTCTCATCACGATCGGTCAAAAAAGTGTTTTGATCCTTTTTCAGCTCTCCTGCCTCATGCACTCTCATGCCTAAAGTGTCTGCATTATCCTGTTTTTATTTTTTGCCATCAACTCCTGCCTTTTCTTTCAGAAGCCATGCCTTCTATCATTGTTTGTTGAGTTGAGTTGAGTTAAGAACCGACATCACTGCACTCAGGACATTCCCATACGTTCTCAGTCCCCTCGTTCAACAGCCAGTGAAGAGTCATTTCTATCAATGTTTTTTCCAAGCTACTGTATTCTTTCATGTGGCCAAGGTATTTTAGTTTTTCTGATCATGGTATTATCAAAATCTTCACCGTCTGTGTTAGCCTGGCATTTTGTTTTTAAAGTGTTAATTGGAATTTACATTCTCTCTATACAGCCCTATACAATTTTTTTAGGACAAACATAAACAAACAGTATCAACAGTAACTTACGTTGATGTAATTGTTCTAAAGCGTTCCTGTCCCGCTGTGTCCCATATCTGAAGTTTGACTCGTTCCCCATTTATGTCAATGGTTCTGATTTTGAAATCAACTCCAATAGTTGTTATGTATGTCCCTAAGAAAGAAATAAAGGTAAAGATAGTCCTAGCTTGACTCATTTGCTGATTATGTCAAATATATTTTGGCGCTCGCTTGCTTTTAACTCAAGTGTAGTCCATAAACGCTACTTCTAGAAGAAACAGACTGAATTTTGCATGTGGATTAGCTTTCCCTATAACAAGTGTCCAGACAAATCCACTTTGACTTTATAGGTACTTGTAATTTACGTCCCCAAGTCAAGGATGAAAAGTCAACATTTCAGTAAAACTGGCCTGTGTAGGGTTTGAACTCCTTACCTCAGTATCAGCAAACCAGATGTTTAAGAACAAGCACTCTTATCTATTCAGCCATGCTGACCTCCTGTCAATGGTTCTGATTTTGAAGTCAACTCCAATAGTTGTTATGTATGTCTCTAACAGATAAATATAGATAAAGATAGTCCTATGGCTTAGGATTTTATTTCAGATTCTGTCTCTGCTTCTAGTCCCCAGTATTCTTATGAAGATTCACATTTTTGTGTGTGCGTTCGATCGCTTTGAACTCAGCATAGCTCATACAACTTCTAGTGCACTGAAATTAGGCACCAGGATACCGGAAGTTTAAGAATGAGTTTTCTTATCCATTCGGCCATTCTGACCTCCAATCACATATCTGTCTTTCACAGTTTCCTGTTTTCCTTCTGTGTAAGTATACATGTGTCTTCTGTGTAAGTATACATGTCTCGTCTGTGTAAGTATACATGTCTCTTCTGTGTAAGTATACATGTCTCTTCTGTGTAAGTATACATGTCTCTTCTGTGTAAGTATACATGTATACACGTCTCTTCTGTGTAAATATACACTTCTCTTCTGTGTACATATACACGTCTCTTCTGGGTGAGCATACATGTCTCTTCTGTGTAAGTATACATGTCTCTTCTGTGTAAGTAAGAATACACGTCTCTTCTGTGTAAGTAAGAATACACGCCTCTTCTGTGTAAGCATGCATGTCTCTTCTGTGTAAGTATGCATGTCTCTTCTGTGTAAGTATGCATGTCTTTCTGTGTAAGTATGCATGTTTCTTTTGTGTAAGTATGCATGTTTCTTCTGTGTAACTATACATGTCTCTTCTGTGTAAGTATACATGTCTCTTCTGTGTAAGTATGCATGTCTCGTCTGTGTAAGTATACATGTCTCTTCTGTGTAAGTATACACGTCTCTTCTGTGTAAGTATACATGTCTCTTCTGTGTAAGTATACATGTCTCTCCTGTGTAAGTATACACATCTCGTCTGTGTAAGTATACATGTCTCTCTGTGTAAGTATACATGTCTCTCTGTGTAAGTATACATGTCTCTCTGTGTAAGTATACATGTCTCCCTGTGTAAGTATACATGTCTCTCTGTGTAAGTATACATCTCTCTGTATAAGTATACATGTCTCTCTGTGTAAGCATACATGTCTCTCTGTGTAACTATACATGTCTCTCTGTGTAAGTATACATGCCTCTCTGTGTAAGTATAAACATCTCTTCTGTGTAAGTATACATGTCTCTTCTGTGTAAGTATGCATGTCTCTTCTGTGTAAGTATGCATGTCTCTTCTGTGAAAGTATGCATGTCTCTTCTGTGTAAGTATGCATGTTTCTTCTGTGTAAGTATACATGTCTCTCTGTGTAAGTATACATATCTCCCAGTGTAAGTATACATGTCTCTTCTGTGTAAATATACACTTCTCTTCTGTGTACATATACATGTCTCTTCTGTGTAAGTATACACGTCTCTTCTGGGTGGGTATACACGTCTCTTCTGTGTAAGTATACACGTCTCTTCTGTGTAAGTAAGAATACACGCCTCTTCTGTGTAAGCATACATCTCTCTTCTGGGTAAGTATGCATGTCTCTTCTGTGTAATTATGCATGTTTCTTCTGTGTAAGTATGCATGTCTCTTTTGTGTAAGTATGCATGTCTCTTCTGTGTAAGTATACACGTCTCTTCTGTGTAAGTATACATGTCTCTTCTGTGTAACTATACATGTCTCTTCTGTGTAAGTATACACGTCTCTTCTGTGTAAGTATACATGTCTCTTCTGTGTAAGTATACACGTCTCGTCTGTGTAAGTATACATGTCTCGTCTGTGTAAGTATACAGTCTCATCTGTGTAAGTATAAACGTCTCTTCTGTGTAAGTATAAACGTCTCTTCTGTGTTAAGTATACATGTCTCTTCTGTGTAAGTATTCATGTCTCTTCTGTGTAAGTATCCATGTCTCTTCTGTGTAAGTATATATGTCTCTTCTGTTTATGTATACATGTCTCTTCTGTGTAAGTATACATGTCTCTCTGTGTAAGTATACACGTCTCTCTGTGTAAGTATACATGCCTCTGTGTAAGTATGCATGTCTCTCTGTGTAAGTATGCATGTCTCTCTGTGTAAGTATGCATGTCTCTCTGTGTAAGTATACATGTCTCTCTGTGTAAGTATACATGTCTCCCTGTGTAAGTATACATGTCTCCCTGTGTAAGTATACATGTCTCTCTGTGTAAGTATGCATGTCTCTCTATGTAAGTATACATGTCTCTCTGTGTAAGTATACATGTCTCCCTGTGTAAGTATACATGTCTCTCTGTGTAAGTATACATGTCTCCTTGTGTAAGTATACATGTCTCTCTGTGTAAGTATACATCTCTCTGTATAAGTATACATGTCTCTCTGTGTAAGCATACATGTCTCTCTGTGTAAGTATACATGTCTCTCTGTGTAAGTATGCATGTCTCTCTGTGTAAGTATACATGTCTCTTCTTTGTAAGTATACATGTCTCTTCTACATAAGTATACACGTCTCCCTGTGTAAGTATACATGTCTCTCTGTGTAAGTATACATGTCTCTCTGTGTAAGTATACACGTTTCTTCTGTGTAAGTATACATGTCAAACAGATGGTTTAGACTTTCCACTTAATGAATTTGTTAGCCCAGCAATTTTAAGTTTGGAAGCCATCGAGATACTTTTGCCACCTATATGTCTGGAGGCATTCAGTGTAACAGATCAGAGGCATTCAGGATCTTTCTTTCAATTTTGATAAACTTGCATATGAAGCAAGGTTATTTTTCTCTCATGGCACCAAAATTTCACTTATAGTATGTCCCACAAAGAATGCCTTCATTCACGATCAATTTTTCTGAAAACTGTCTGTTGCATCGTTATGAAATTTTTCCAACCGTCTTCTATTTAATTCAGATGACACACAGATTCGTATGGGAGTGGGTGCAATGAAAGAAGTAGCTTAAAAGTCTACAGGGTCGGCTGCATTGCACCAGGTTTTTATCCCATATGGCTCAGTTTCTTTCCGCAGCGCGGAAAGCGTCGCACAAAGCACGAACTCTGTACCTCCAGCGACGACCCTCGGGAGCCTCAGAAAAAATGCACTCGTGAAATGAAGGACGCAGCCTAGAATCGAACATATAACCTTCGGAGCCCGAGTCAGACGGCTTCACCACTTCACCACGGAGAATCCCGAAGAGGGGTGCAATGTGTAATATTAGTAAAGACAGAGAATTTACAGAGGCATGGGGTAAATAATTTGTAAATTAACAGGAAAGTAGAAGGAATATATTTCTTACCTTATTTTTCATTTCCTTCTTGTTTCTTCAGCTGCTGGTTAATAAAGTGTACACAAGTATTCATGTTAGCTTTTTATATTGAGTTCGTGAAAGCTTCCAAATAGCTGTGCGTTAATGTGCGTATGGAGTGACCAGAAATGATACCGCAATTTAGTCATCATGTTTACATTTTTAAGGATATGTTCAGCTGTCTGTGTAGTTTGTTCACACGTACACATGGGTGACAGGCCCGCTTTGAGTCTTCGTGAAAGATTGTCTACTCTGCTGTTTACCGTTCAGAGACGGAACATGATTACCTGTTTTGCACTATGAAAATAGTTGTCAGTGTCTCTGTAGTGGGCTTTCTTCTTAACGACCAAGATGTTGGTCCTCTTTTCACTGAAGTTTATAGATTGATTCGTATGCACGTGTGTTGTCCACTAATTTGATAATGTGTTTGCTCTCACGTTTCTTGTTATGCCACAATATGTCAGTTTCCACCACAATATTACTCTTCTGTTGGTATTCAATGCGTTTAGTGTGTGTGTGTGTTTTTTTTTTTTTCAATACAGTTGTTTGTAACCGCTGAGGGCTTGCGGAATTGAAAATTAATCACTGTGGAATACAAACTGTTGCCATTGACATTGTGCTGATGCTGTAATGTTTAGGGCCTGCAATTCATCTGAATAGTTGGAGCAAAATATCCCAGTAAGCATGCACACGGATTAAGGTCTGCTCTCAGTTGCATAAAATTCAATCCATCCTTTTTCCAATAGTCCTCTTCCTCTTTCAACACATGGTCCTCACATTTTTCCCAGTAACTTTTATCAATATTTAATAGCGCTGACTGGTTGACAGACAGACAGGATAGATAGATAGACAGACAGACAGACACCCGCCAGGAGCTGGGCAAAGCCAGGCCGAGTCAGCTAGTTTATTTATATAATCACGTTTCATGAAAGAACCCACAGTTTGACAACACCTCTGAACTATCCCATATAAATGCGCTCAGTCTGTGCCAAAATGAAAACTGCGAGACAATTTCAAAAGCGCGGATGTGTCTTGCTGAAGCTGTAATACTCTTAAAATGATGATATTAATCCCGGAGCCGTAAATTATATGCCGCATATAAACAAACATTGAAATCTGCTGTACAATCTCCAGACCAAAAATTTTTTTGTTGGGTGGACATAATGATAAGGTTATATGCTAACTCTCATCATTTTCCCTCAGTTGGTTACTGAGATATTGAATTTTATATTGGGGCAAAAAAAATAAACACACTATAGTATACGACATGTGGTGAACATTCAAAAATGTCATTTAGTAGAAACCCCACTTAGCGGACATTAGAGCCCATTTGTGACATTAGTAGAGCACACCTTTGACTGTGATCATGTATGCATATGACAGTTCTTGATAGGCTGTTTGTGGAACCACCTGTAGTTGGAAGGACGAAGATGGCATCACAACCCTGAGGCCATGGAATGTCTTACAAAATTACCAAGGAAGGTTAACCCTAACCGAGTCAACAAATACCTGGAAGATGTTTAATGTCAGTCAAAAGGTGCAAATATCACACCTTTGCTGTAAACAGGCCCAATACAGCTACTTTCAAAACAAACAGACAAAAATGCTGGAAGAAGAAGACAAATAATTACAGCTATATTGGCAGATTACCTGAAAATACATTGTCAGCGAATCGCAACAGTAAACTGCTTTTTCCAACACCTGAAAATAGATAAGAAAACATGTAGTAATTATGTATGTGGATAGGGATATTTTCATGTCTTATACAAATGGTTCGGGCGGAGATGCAGAATTAGGTGGGAATTATGGTGTGAGGACATGCAGTCTGAAGACTAAATGTCACAGCCGGGCAGACCAGGCCTTAAGCATTGGTCGTCAACTGGACTAGAACCGAAGATCCGACAGGCAGGCAGACAGAACATTGTTTTGCTGATCCAGCAGCTTCTGCAGCTTGCCTTGTTCCATCTGTACTGGTGTTACCTTTCCTCTGGAGTAAACACAAGAAATAACACTCTAGTATCTAGTTGGTCGTGCGTCGAAGTACACTTGTTCCTGCAGGCGAAGCGCCGTCGTCATTTGGAGGCGACAGGTTCGATCCCGGTTGGTAACTATTATAGCTTTCAAATTGTATGTTGTCTAGTGCGTCTTCTAATCTCTATTTCCTTCTTCTTCTTCTGTGAGTGCCAAATAATACTATGTGTGTCCATGTATGTATTCCTCTGGAGTAAACTAGCAGGCCGACAGAGGGATCATGCTGCATGGGCAACACATGGTCTCTAAATTCAGCCCAAGTTTTTTGTTATGGAGAGGTTTAACTCCATTTTACAAACTATCGTCTGTCAAGACGGCAAGGTACCAGTCAGATCAGATAGGGATATTTTCAAGGTGTCTTATACAAAGGGGAAACGCAATAGCTTACCTGCCGGCCGGGTGGTCATGGGTTCAATTCTACATAGAGACTGGATTTTTCATTAACCTGGGCTTCCAGGTCGACTAGCCTAGAATTGGTACCAGAAAATGCCTTGGGGAGTAAAGGCACCCAGCTTGATACTGACCACATCACTGCTTGAGTGTCAGTTGGTCTATAGAAATACAAGCTAGCGTCATATGTTCAATACACCTCAAGGTATGTGAAAAAAAGAGTCCTTTACTTTAACTTATGCACATGGACAGATAATTACCTACATCAGAACATGACAACTGTAATAATGTTGGTCACAATATGAGAAAGAAAGTCACAATATAAGAAAGGAAGCCACAATATGAGAAAGGAAGCAACAGGAGCGCTGTGGCTAGTATGCTACAGACCCGGTGATCATGTGTTTGAATCCCCATCAAGGTGGATGTAAGACCTGGGCTCCCAGTTTGACCCAGTCTAAAATGGGTCCTTAGAAGTAAAGGCAGCCGGAAATATATTGACCACATGACCCACTGAGTTCCGACTGGTCTATGAAAATATGGGCCTAGCATAATATACGCAATATATCAAATCAACACAAGTGATTCAGTAGGAGAAAGTGAAGGCTGACACTTAAAATTTGTCTATAACTGCAATGTTGTCTCTTGTATGAATTTAACTCTCTTTTTTTAGTTCACTCAGTGGTCCATAGAGTTTATCTTCCACTGTTATTTCTCTAAACCTTAAGGTTTGCCTAGACATGCTGTAATTTAAGCAGTTATCCAAGACGTGACATTTCTGAGATGCTTACTACAGAACAAGCTGTTAAACTTGTGCTCAATGATTAAGAGGATGATTAATTAGATTCAGAATGTGATTATAATGTTATTATAAGGAAAGCAAATCCACATGCACAAATCAGTCGAGTGCACCAGTAGTGTGTGTATGGACTATGACTATGCTTGATTTCAAAGTGAGCAAGCAAAACAACAACAACAAAAAAGAAGGGCTTGGTGCGAGTTTGTTGAGGACCTATGTTCCACTGAAAGATAAGAAGAAAAAGAGGAAGAAGAAGAAGATAGACTGCTACAGACATGTTTTAATTTAATATATATATAGTCATATTTTTGTTTATATACGTCTGGATTGAGGGTAATTAAATTAGTAATAAATTGTGTTTTAACAGTATACAGTCAGTGATAAATAATTAAATACAAGTACATATGCCAGTTGATTAGTTTAAGCCACAATAAGGACTTTCATAGCATCCTCTAGAAGTGTTCTCAACGGCTTCATCAAAGGTTTTCCCATAATTCATATATGGATAGATATTATTATTTTTTATTATTTCTCTTTATTTATATTTAGTAGTTAGCGGTCCCATTTTTACTCATACACGCGATCGTTTCCTCGAATAATCTCCATACTAAGCTAGAAACTATAATCTCCTATACGCCTTCATAAATCAGCCGCAGTTACTCTAAAACTAGTCTAAAATATGTACGAACCTGGGAAACTCAAGAGACTCTGCTACTCTACTTACTTCTGACTTCACTCTGTCTCTACCCTACCTACCCTCAAATGGAAGCCAGATCAACCACCAATAAACGAAGGAAAAGCTACACAAACATGGAACACACAGCAGACGCAATACCCACAAATCAAACCAACAGACTGTCTTACCGCTGTCCCCGATTATCAGTAACTTAAATAGATGGTCATATTCTCGAGCCATGGTAGCTCCTTGCCCGAATTATGTATTAATGTGTGTGTAACCGGTGAAGTTATGAGGGGAGGGGTATCGCTGTCAAGACGGAAGCGATAGCTGATTACAGACGGCTATTTCCGAGTTACTCCAACTGGCTTCTGCTCATGCGCGGGATTCCCAGCAAAAGGAAATGAAGGGCTCTGGGGGAAACCCCTTAGCCATCAAAATCAAAGAATTAACCATTGCTGGACCAGGTTGTTGCGAATTTCTTGGACTGCCAAAGTAACTAACAACGAATGCCTGAAACAGGCTAATGAAACTAGAACATTATATACAACAATAAGAAAGAGGCAAACAGCTTTTTTTTTACTGTTCATGTGATGAGAAGAGAGGCATTGGAGAACAATAAGTAATAACATCGAATGGATTGCGACGGTGGCATGGGGGAATATCAACAGCAGAGTTGATCCATAAACCCAAAGACCGAGATCTGTGGAGAGTCATGAACGCCTACGCCAGCCGGCATGGCACTTAATGATGATGATGATGATGGGCCAGGCTGACATTCCGAATGCTCTACGAGAAGTAAGTCAGTTTAGTTTTAGTCGATGGATCAACATCACGGCACACGGGTGCAACCCATAAGTGTTCCGTTCTACTCTTAACTCAAGCCTGAGTCCGGAGAATCTCAGCTCAGTGCACGAACTCCGTAACGCCGGCGAGGATCCTGAAATACTTTGGGCAGATTGTTAACTCGAAATGTTGCCCTGGCAGCGCTGTTAGGATACTCTTTTTCGATTTCCAACTGACAAGCGATTTTTTACGTGGCGGAACAATACACACGGGCGTCCGATCTCATTACCCAGAGACTAGGGGAAATTGTGTTACTAGAAGTCCACGGGAAAAAAATTCTGGCCCTCACCGGAGCTTGAACCCGGGACCTCCAGCACTCGAGGCGGACACCATACCCCGAGACCGCTCACCCCTACCCCCCTTTTTCAAAGAATTAACCAAGCTAGACCAGGCTGACATTCTGAATGCTCTAAGACACATGTGTCAAACTCAAGGCCCGCGGGCCACATCCGGTCCGCCGTACAATCATATCAGGCCCGAGAAGTCTCAACCGACGTACACATATATTCGGCCCAAGAGATAATTTTACCCAAGAAAAGATGCCAAACATCGTGCTCTGACAAATTGACATAAGAGTGAAAATGTGTATACCAATGATGTTTTATCATTAATTTTTTTTACTGTTTTAATTTATATTAATGTTTTTAAAAGGTTTAATTTTCGGCTTATTGAATGTTTATCCTGTCTGGAACGCAACCTTAAGTGTGATTTGAGTGTTGGCCCGCTGAGCGATTGAGTTTGACACCCCTGCTCTAAGAGAAGCACATCGTTTGCGAGAACCAAATGATGACTGTGAATCTACAACCATAGTCAGGCTGCGAGATCAATCAAGTTAAAAGAGGTGTGGCCAAACAAGAACATTATGCAGAAGCCAAAGAAGATTAATAAACCAACAAAGAACTGGTGTCGTTAGCCGTTACACTCTGCGGGATTTACTGAAGAGGTTTTAAAAAAAAGGGGGGGAGGGGGGTCCGAGCACTTATCGACTGAATGGTTCGATGTACAATGAGGATGATCTGTCGACAAGCTAACTAATTGACTAGAATTACAAGTTAATTCTTAATATACCCAGCATGGTTCTGTCGCCCAGCTGCTGAGTTGAGTGCGTGGAGCGACACTGAGCTGTGGATTTCGTGAGGAGTGCTTTTACATCTGTCCGCGGTTGTTTGTAGCGTGAACTGCATGTTCAGAAAAGTGGCGGGCGGCCCGTTTGCTGAACGATCTGGGTTTGAGCTTTGTGATTTAAATGCAATTGAAGAGCTGAGAATCTTGCAAAGAAAATAGCAAAAGAAGAACCTACGAATTCGCCACACTGACTTCAGAGGTAAATAACTAACTGGGACGCAATTCCCATGAAAGAGAAACGAAAAGGGGAAAGATGAAGAACAATTGGTGGTGGTGGTGGTTGTGGTTGTGGTGGTGGTGGTGGTGGTGGTGGCGATGGTGGTGATGGTGGTGGTGGACGGCTAGGAAGAAGCAGAAGATGAAGCAGGAAGAGTAGAAGGACAACGACGAGGAGAAGGAGTTAATGAGGAGGAGGAGGTGGTGGTTGTAGTAGTGGTGGTGGTGATGGTGGTTGTAGTGCACGGCTAAAAAGAGGCAGAAGAAGAAGGAGGGGGAGGTGCTGGTAGTGGTAGTGATGGCGGATGTTGGCAGTTCACTCGCTTTGAACTCAAGCGTTGTTATTTCTAGTAGCACCAGACTTAATTTTGCGTATGATTTAACTTCCCCTATTACCAGTGTCCCTCACCATCAGGCGAACTCACTCCGACTTCAGAGGTACTTGCTTTTTACCAGTCATGTGATGAGATGAAGGGCATTGCAGAACATCGTGACAACTGGAAAGATCGAGGGGAAGTGAGAGGCAGACAAAGAGAAATGATGCTGGGTGGATAGAGACGGTGGCATGGAGGAATATCAGCAGCAGAGTTGATCCAAAACACCAAAAGACAGAGATCTGTGGAGAGGCATGAACGTCTATGCCAGGTGGCAGGGCACTTGATGATCAAGTGGTACCTGTGTAGAGGCAATCAGCACACCTGGATTATTATTTTAAATTAATTGTTTAGTTCCCAGAGCCAGCCCACGAGGTTTTCTGCTTGCGGCCAAGGACAGATCAAACGAGTTTAATAAGCGCTTTTATTTTATGACGTCTTGTGGCCTTCATATTTCAAAGGCCAGTTTAAAAAAAAAAAAAAAAAGTTAATTTCATCACACCCTTATCGGGGGAGGATGCCATTTGTTACGAAGTTAAATATAAAACCGTAAGAAAAAGTTAACATATTTCTTAACAAACTTATTTTATTTCTTAGCTTTTAATTTTGTTTACATTATTTTAAATGAAAATATAAAAATAGAATTGATTTTTACAATGGTGTCTGCAACAATAATAAAAAATAAAATACTTATATCTTAATCCATCCATCCATCATGTTCCATGCCGATAAGCGTGGGCGGTCATGTTCTGCCATCTCACTCGATCACAAGAGTCGTGGATCAGCTCCGTGTTCCTGTCTCAACCATGCCACGTGGCTAAGCCATCCAGGTATTTACTTCCCCTTTGTCTCTTCCTTTCGATCTTCCCAGTCGTCACCAAGTTCTCCAAGTCATTTCTTCTGACTTTTATATATATAACATAACAACATAACAAATATAATAAGGGACGCTATATATATATATATATATATATATATATATATATATATATATATATATATATATATATATATATATATATATATATATATGAATAGCGTCCCTTATTATATTTGTTATGTTGTTATGTCCCTTGTTACAGAACAGAACAGGTCTATCTGAACAAAATTCAAGATCGGCAAATCAACCATGCGCACCTGTGGAATGGTGCCGCTGACACCCGTTCACGTAATGTTTGAGATTCCCATGTAGCACAAGTCAAGGGATAGAACAGTGGCGTGTAGAGGGGGTGCGGCGGCCCCGGGCATCCAGCCGGGAGGGTGGCATCCAATTAGGGAGAAGGGGCAGCACAGTACAGTGGGAGGGGAGGAGGAATGAATTAGGAAAAGAACAATTTAGGGGCATCCAATCAAGGGGTTGGCCCCGGGCATCAAAGAACCTCTGCACGCCACTGGATAGGAACCAGGCCAAGAGAGACATAAACCTGCTGCCATGTAGGTAGACTGGGAATCGTTAAAGGCTAGGGAAAGCAAACAGGGAAAACGGAAAATAGAACACATAAAATCAGCTACAAACTACAACTGGTATTCCTGGGGGGGGGGGGGGGGGGTGTACAAGAACAAGTAATATTTTGAGGTAGAACAGGTAACAGTGGGTTTGAGAGTCGCTTGTTTCGCACATTTCGATTCGGAACAAACACGAGCTCTGCAAACGTCTTCAAGCTGAAATGACGGTCGGGCTTAGCCTTCAAGAATGCCTTATGTACACAAATTTAAAATCCAAATATGGCCTTCAATCGTTATTTGTCCATGAAAAACCGTAATGAGGTCTGACCGCCCTTTGACTATCAGTGCAGTTATATTATGTAAAGGACACTTTTCTGCGCCTTTCCGCCTACTGGGTGCCAGTCCCATAATTTTTATAGACTAGCCGGAACTCGATCGACGATGTGGTCAATAATACACCGGCCGCTTATAATTCCTAGAATATTCCATGTGTCAGTTGTAAGCTGAAAAAACATCTAATGATGTGGAAATGTGGTTTCTGGGGAAATGCTGAGAAAACCACTGACAGACAGAAAAAAAAAAACAATGATCAAATCCTAAAAGAAACAAATGAAAATCGTAAACTGATTAAAGAAATTAGACGTAGACAGTAAACATTTTTGGTCACCTTATGAGAAGAAATAAATTGGAGAACTTGGTAACAACTGGCAAGGTCGAGGGAAATAGAACAAGGGGAAGGCAGGGAAGTGGTATGGTCGAGACAAGAACACTGAGCTGATCCACGACTCTGGTGATCGAGTGAGATGGCGAAACATGACTGCCCATGCTTATCAGCATGGCACACGATGAATGATAAATGAATGTCTGAAAATGGATTAGACATCTGAGAAAGAAAGAAATGATAAGGAAGGAGAGGGGAAGAGGGAAAGAAGGAGAGGAAGGAGGAGGTGGTTATGGTGTTGGTAGTTTTTGTGGCGAAGGGATATGAATGTAATTCGTGATCCCGCATACCGCGTTCGAAACACAGCTGCCTGCGATTTGGAAGCCGACATCCTTGCGTTGGTTTCCACACAATCGCGTGAGTGCCGATCGTTCAGATTTCAATGGTAAACTACTGAACGTAAACTTGCCCAGGAATCATAAACAGCCGAAAATACTGGAGTTCACTGAAACGTCCTGTAAAGGATATGCAATTAACTTTTTTGTGTGTTTCCATATGATGTGATTTTACGTTTGTATGTTTCTAGTACTGTCCATTGCCTGGCATTGGTTACACGGTGTTGGGACAAATAAAACATCTTCCATATTGTTTTGGGAGTTTGCATGTTGATATTGACTTTCGTGCTAACAAAATTGATAGCGAACTTCGCTAGTAATGTCATTAGCAATTTCGAACGCTGGCTCGTCGCTTGTGAAAGTGAGGAAGCGATTGGCCACCTATTCCTTCTTGCTCTCAAGCCTACAATATATAATAGCGCTATCACCCCTTAGACCCGTAGCAGAAAACTGATTCGCGGCAGTTCATTTTAAGAGCATCCGCTCTTAAACTTCCGGTGTGCTGATGGCGAGGTTTGCGGGTCAAACCCCAACACCTGTCAGTTGGACTAACATGTTGTCTTATAATCCTTGACTTGGGGACGTAAACTACAAGTCCCTCAGAAGTCGGAGTTGTTTCGCGTGATGGAGATAGACATTGGTAATAGGGAAAGCTAATCCACACGCAAAATATTTCCCCCATTATATTTTACCAGTGCCCATACCCTGTTCAACCTTAGAAGAGAAGTTATATTGGGGTTCATTCCTGGCTCAGATTAATAATCCCCTGACCGAGTCAGCCAAGAACAGGATATTAATTTGAAAGTAATTGTACAAAGAGGGTAATGACTTCAACGCAAAGATCCATCCAGTACATTAGAAGTTGTAGTATATGTATGGACTACGCTTGATTTCACACACACACACACACACACACACACACACACACACACACGCATACACACACACACACACACACGCACACACACACACACACACACGCACGCACGCGCACACCACACACACACACACCACACACACACACACGCGCGCACGCACACACACGCACGCACACACACACGTACGCACACCACAGACACACACACACACACACACACACACACATACATACACACACACGCACACCACACACACACACACGCACACCACACACACACACACACCACACACACACATACACACACACGCACACCACACACACATACGCACACACACGCACACCACACACACACACGCACACACACGCACCACACACACACACGCTCACGCACCACACACACACACACACACACACACACACGCGTTGATATTTGGATGTTTCAGGAAAGTGGACACTCTGCTTCATATTCGTTGCTTACAATATGTGAAAGGCTATCAGTTCATACCACAACCGCAGTCTCCCATATGGGACTGCCTTTAAATATTGCTGTAGACCAGTCTTTACTTATTAACGTAATCTTTCCAACAACTGACAAAGATCATCTTTCAAATTGCTTCGTTAACTGACAAAGATCATCTTTCAAAATGCTTTGTTAACTGACAAAGATAAAATTGTTTCGTTAACTGACAAAAAAGTAGTAGGTTTGAACCTAACAAAACATGGATGGCGATGACTTAATCATGGTACTTAATCATCAAAATGTGAATATCTGTCTGTCTGTCTGTCTGTCTGTCTGTCTGTCTGTCTGTCTGTCTGTCTGTCTGTCTGTCTGTCTGTCTGTCTGTCTGTTCGTGTATGTGAGTGCATGATTGTGTGTATGTGTGCATGCATGCAGTGTATGCGAGGGAGTGTGTCTTTGTGTGTGTGTGTGTGTAAGTATGTGTATATGGGTGTGTATGTGTGCGTGGGGATATGTGTGTATTTGCGTGTGTATATTGTGTGTATGCTCGTGTGTGTATGTGTATATGCTTTCTTGCGCACGCGAGGGAGTGTGTATTTGATAGCGAGAGGGTGTGTGTCTGTCTGTGTGTGAATTAGAGTGAAAGAGAGTGTGATATTGAGTAAATGAAAGATGGATAGAGTGACTTAATGGGTGAAATAGTGATTGCGAGTGAGAGAGAGAGAGAGAGAGAGAGAGAGAGAGAGAGAGAGAGAGAGAGAGAGAGAGAGAGAGAGAGAGAGAGAGAGAGAGGGGGGGGGGAGTGAGCGAACGAGAGAAGACAGTGGAAGAATGGTATTGTTAATGTGTGTATGTGTGCGGCCATTGTTTGTGAGTGTCTATGGGTGTGTGTTAGTGAGAAGAGAGCGAGAAAGAGAGAGAAAGAGAGAGATTTAAGCGCACGCTTATCATGTAACATGCTATTCCATATATGTTGTGTATTCTCATGTTCATATTACCATTTTGAATGCCAATTGATGTTATAATTTATAACATGAACACATGTACATCACTGTAGAGTGGGTGAGAGAATTAGAGAGTATTGAGAGAGAGAGAGAGAGAGAGAGAGAGAGAGAGAGAGAGAGAGAGAGAGAGAGAGAGAGAGAGAGAGAGAGAGAGAGAGAGAGTTGAATTGCATCACTAATTTTTAAGTTACAAAATGTATATGTACAATTTTTCTCCATTTTATTTACAATTTTGCGATAATGCTCACGACAATCGTCACTGTATGTGTGTGTAAAGTGTGGGAGTTTGATCATAATAGTAGGTTGGGGGATGCGGGGATGTGTGTGTGGGTGGGCGGGGGTGGGATTGTGTGGGTGGGTGGGGGATTTGTGTGTGGGTACGTGCGGGGTGTATGGGTTGGCGGGGAGATGTGTGTGTGGGTGGGGATGTGTGTTTGGCTAGGTGGTTGTGGGTGAGTGGGTGGAGGAGGATATGTTGGTGGATGATTGATGATGGGTTATAGGATGGGTGGGGGTATATGTATGGGTGGGGAGATGTGGGTGTGGGGATATGTGGTGGGTGGGAGATGTGTGCAGGTGGAGGTGGTTGTGGGTTTGGGGGTGTGGGTGAGGGATGTGTATGGGTGTGGGATGTTTGGGTGGATGGGTGGGGGATGTATTGGGTTGGGGAGGGGTGCATGATGGGTGTGGGTGATGGATTTGGAGATGTGTGTGTGGGTGGGGGATATGTCTGGCTGGGTGGGGGTGTGTGGCTGGATGGAGGATGTATGTGTGGGTAGTGAGGGTGATTGTAGTTGGGGGATGTGTGGATGGGTAGGAGATGTGTGGGGAGATGTGTGTGTGTGGGTGAGGGATGTGTCTTTGGGATGTGCCAGGGTGTGGTGTTGTGTGGGAGGGGAGCTGGTTGTGGATAAATGATGTGTGTGTGGGTGGGTGAAGGTGTGGTTGGGTTTTCGGGTGGGTGAAGGATGTGTGTGAGTGTGGGGATGTGTGCTTAGATGGGTAGTTGGGGTGTGTGAGTGTGGGTGGGTAGATAGGAGATGTATGTGTTGATGAGTGTGTAAGGGATGTGTGGGTGTTAGTGGTTGAAGGATAAGTACGTGTGTCTGGGAATGAGTGTATGAGTTGGGGATGTGTGTGTGGGTTGTGTGTGCGTGGATGGGAGGTGTGTGTTTGTGAATGGGGGATGTGTTGGTGGGTGGGGATGTGTGGGAGGGATGTGTGTATGGGTGGGGAGATTGTGCGTGGGTGGGGATGTGTGTGTATATGGGTTAGGGGTGTGTGGTTAAGGGATGTGTGGCTGGGGGATGGGTGGATGGAGGATGTGTGGTTGGGTAGAGGATGTGTGGGTGGGTGATTGTATATGAGTAAGGGTGTGTGGTTAAGGGATGTTTGGTTGGGGGATGGGTGGGTAGAGGATGTGTGGGTGGGTAGAGGATATGTGGGTGGGTGAGTGTGTGCAGGTTAGGAGATGGTGGGGGATGTTTGTAGGTGTGGGCTCGGGATCTGTGAGTGGGCTGGGGGAGATGGGAGATTATGTGGGTGGGTGCGGAATTTGTGTGTGGGTAGGTGCGGAATATGTGAGTTGACGGGGAGATGTGTGTGTGTGGCTGAGGAATGTGTGTTTGGCTGGGTGGGTGGAGGTGTGTGGGTGGAGGAGGATATGTGGGTGAGTGATTGTTGGTGGGTAATGGGACGGGTAGAGGATATGTGAGTGGGTGGGGAGATGTGTGTAGGTGGGGGATGTGTGGGTTATTGAATGTATGTGTGCTTGGGGTGTGGGTGGATGGGATGTGTGGTGGGTGAGAGGTGTGTGTGGGTGGGGAGATGTGTAGGTGTAGGGATGTGGTGGATGGGTGGGGGAATGTATGTGTGTGTGGGTTATGTGTGTGGTTGGGTGGGGGAGTTGGAGTGAATGGGGGATGTGTGGGTGGGTGGTGGATGTGTCTCATAACATAGTAATATGCATTGTTTATGTTTACAAAATTCATGTGACAATGTTTTTTTTCCTATGCACTGTTGATGAAAGAAAGCTGAGTGAGTGGAAGGGCCGAATGTAAGACGGGCCTGCGTGCCCAATTTGTTACCCTTTGAAAATAAAGTCTGTTCGTTCGTTCGTTCGTTCGTTCTGTCTGTCTGTCTGTTTGTCTGTCTGTCTGTCTGTCTGTCTGTCTGTCTGTCTGTCTGTCTGATAACATATGCATTGCATATGCGAACATAATTCACATTAGCATATTATTTTTCTATGTGAATGTAACATGCATAATTGATAACATATAATTGATTTATGAAAGATTAATTTTTGGAAGGACCGAATTTAAGACGGACCTGTGCGTCTCTCTGTTTGTCTTTCATGCTTCTCTCTCTCTCTCTCTCTCTCTCTCTCTCTCTCTCTCTCTCTCTCTCTCTCTCTCTCTCTCTCTCTCTCTCTGTCGCTCTTTCTCTATATCTGTCTCTGTGTGTGCGCGCGAATGTGCGTGCGTGTGTGTGTGTGTGCGTGTGTGTGTGTTGTGTGTGTGTGTGTGTGTGTGTGTGTGTGTTTTAAAATAAGTAACATCCTTTTCGTAGCTGTTTTATGTTGAGAGATTCCTGAAGTTTGCACCCAGCAAGATACGGCGAAATATGCCAGGCAGTAAATTGTTTAGCCTATCGTTTGTTGTTTTCATGATTCAGATTCACAACAGAAAAATGGTGTTTTAAATAGGTCGGCGTGACTGAGAGGTTTGACCCTTTTTAACTTTCTCTTCTGACAGCGGAGTAGTGGGGAGTTTCGCATGTTGGTCAAATGAACTTAACTGTTGACTTGTGTTTCACAGAGCGATGGCAAAGTACTGAATGTAATACAAATAATAGCGTGTGATCAAAGGTCTAATAACGTATGTAATCCGATTTCAGAATAGACTTAATGAAACAAAAAGGTTTAAGTAATATAGTTCATCAAATTATAGGGTAGTGCTTGCTTGCTTGCTTTAAAAAAAAAAAAATCCAAATTCGGCCTCGTTCAACCTGCTTCTTTCAGTTGTGGTTATTGTTGAGGTCTATGGTTTTTGTGGGTTAGTTCACCCTGAATCTTGTCTTGTGCGCTCTTAAGAGTTGTCCTGACCTGGACTGGGTATAGGCTTTTGTGTCTGTGACGTCAGCTGGGAGGAAGGGGGGGGGGGGGGTGTTCAGCGTCTGTCTTATATGCCCGTCTCCTATGGTGGTTTCTTTTGTTAGTGAACACTCCTGGCTCGTCTGGCTTGACTTGTTGCAGTCCTTGTAAGGACTTTTTATTTGGTATTTTTGCCTCCATTTTTGTGTATTGCCTGTAGAAGCTTTTCTATGTGATTTACCTCCTTGCGCCTTTTTTTTCATTTTCGAGTTTGAGTTCTTGATGTCTTTCGATTGCTTATTCTGTGGTCAGCCATGGGACGATCTCTCCGTCATCTATAAAGTACTCGAGGTTGGCCTTATTGTCAAGGTATTCTATCGGTTGCCCCCCTGAGTTTCTTGGGCTTCTTCTTTTCTTTCTCTTCCCATCGACTTCGAATTCTCGCGCCTGAGTCCCTCTTTAATTCCCTCTCCCATTGCCCCTTCTATGCACTCCTCCAAGGTAGGTCCAATCTCGGGCCACTCCATGCCGTCGTCAGGGTACTCATCTTGGGTAATGACATATGACATTGTATTTAATACCAGACATTACCAGGCAGATATTATCGTTTGTCATATACGAAAAGAACAACAACAACAACAACAACAACAACAACAGCAGCAGCAGCAGCAGCAACAACAACAACAAAACTTTCTTTTGAAAGGGTTAAGAATTGGGCACGCAGGCCCGTCTAACATTCTGCCCTTTTATCACTCTCTTTCATACATTATACCATTCACACATCATTCAAGGCTAACTGAAAACAGCAACAATATAAAAGATATGCATTATAAAGGCATGTGGAAAATTAAAAATCAATACTACACGACTCAGTAATAGTAATAACTGGTGTGGCACTTGTTATTAGCTATGTGGAATATACTGGCCTACCAAAAGGGGACTGGCTGTTATACTAGGGTTTTATTATTATTATTGTTTCTATTATTAAGGGGGAAGATAATCCGTATTGAGATAGTGTTCAAATAATTTGCGATTATATGTATACGGATTGGTGATGTCTTTTATTCCATGTGGAAGATTGTTCCACAGCTGAGCTGCAGAGTACGTTAAGCTTATTTTGTATAAGTCTATCCTGGGCTTTGGAATGTGTAATATATTTAATCGTTTACTGTGTCTAGCATTATATTCAAACAATGGCCAAAGGTAATTTGGGGCATTCCGATGTAGGATTTTGTGAATTAGTTTGGCCTTATTGAAAAGCAGACGTTTGCAGAGTGGTAGTAACTGAAGGCGTTTATGCAGGCTAGGATTGTCAGTTGAATGTTTGCTATAAATTAAACTCATGGCCCGTTTCTGGAGCGAATAAAGTCGCTTGATGCTTGAATTGGAACAACCGTCCCAGATTGTAGAGCAGTAGTCAAAATGTGTCTATATGTGAGACGTATAGAATATTTTCCTTGTGTCCTCATCAAGGAAATTTTTAATTTTGGCGAGATGGTAGACTTTTTTCGCTGTTGGTTTAGTGAGCGATTGAATGTGAGGGTTAAAGGTTAGGTTTCTATCAATGATGAGACCTAATATTTTGTGCTCAATTACACTTTCTACTGGCATGTTATCGATGTGAAGTTGAAGTGATCTGTGTGAATTTAGAGTTTGAAGTCTTTATCTGGTTGTTAATAACATTGATTTTGTTTTAGTGATGTTAATTTGCATACGGTTCGCATAGCTCCACCTAACTACATTATTTAATTCTTGTTGCAAAGACGACTCCGGCAAATTACTGCTTTCAGCGTTTGTATACACTGTACAGTCATCTGCAAATAGATCGCAGGACGACGAAAGATGCAAAGGTAGATCATTAATATATACGGCAAATAATAGAGGGCCAAGAATAGAGCCTTGCGTTACTCCAGTATTGAAGGTAGTGGTTTGGGACAGAGATTTATTGTATGATACTACTTGCTTTCTGTTTGACAGAAAAGATGTTATCAGCGTCACAACATTAGGGCCAATTTTCATTGTCTCTAATTTTTTTAATTAAAATGGCATGGTCTATCATATCAAATGCTTTCCTGAAATCGATAAACACAGCTTATTCTAATGCCAATTTTCTATCATGTTTGTTAGGGCCGTGTGGCAAGAATATTTTGGTCGAAATCCTGATTGACTGTCAACTATAAGCTTGTTGCGATCTAAATACTATAATGTTACCTTATGGATGTGTTTTTCTAGTGGTTTATATAGTGATGATAGTAAAGAAATGGGTCTATAATTGTTCGGGAGACCAGTGTCCAAAGAACCAGATTTAGGGAGAGCTTATTCTTGTGCCAATTTTCTATCATGTTTGTTAGGGCCGTGTGGCAAGAATATTTTGGTCGAAATCCTGATTGACTGTCAACTATAAGCTTGTTGCGATCTAAATACTGTAATGTTACCTTATGAATGTGTTTTTCTAGTGGTTTATATAGTGATGATAGTAAAGAAATGGGTCTATAATTGTTCGGGAGACCAGTGTCCAAAGAACCAGATTTAGGGAGAGGATACACTTTAGCGATTTTGAGAGCTGATGGAAAGTGACCTTTGGTGAGACACTGATTATATACATAGGTTAGTGATACACATATCACTGGCGCAGCACAGCGGAGAATCAGATTGCTGATTTCATCTAACCCAGATGAGTTTGTGTTTTTTAGGTTACTGAGGTAAGTGAATACTTCAGTGACTGTCATTAGTGGTATGTCAGAAAGGATATCCCGGGAGCATCTGTTCTCGCAAAACGATGACAGTACAGATAAGGTGCAAGGAGAATTTGGTATTGAAGCCTTCAACTGATCTATGTCATTCTGAAAAAAAGTTACTGAATTGGTCGCATGAGATAGGTTTTGATGGTAATGAATTTGAGAAGTTATACTTGTTTGTCAAGGTGTTAATTGCCTTCCATATATCCTTACTATTTATTTTATCCATTACTAAGTTCTTAAAGTAATTTTTCTTTTCTTTTCGTATGGTATATTGAACTTTGTTTCTAAGAGTACGGTATGTGCTGAGATCTCGCTGTTTATGTGCCTTATCTCTGTCTCTCATAATTTCAATACAGTTAATAACATGGTTCAGTGGCACAATCGGCTAACGAGAAGTACTTATAGACAGTACCTTCCCCATATGTACCATGGGCTAAGTTATGCGGAGGTTGTTAGGTCGATCCTCACCTGAAGCAAGTGGTTATTTTTTAAGTATACCTATGTTTTTTATTCACACGCCTTCTAACACGAACGCAGTCCATGCTGGACTGATTTCTCCGTGTGGATTAGCTTTCCCCTTTACCAGTGTCCTTCACCATCATGCGAACCTACTTTAACTGCTGAAGGACTTGTAATTTACGTACGCAAGTCAAGGACAGCCGGTCTAAGTGGCAAATGCGTTACGGACGCTGTTCGTAATTCCGCCTACCTGAGTTCGAAACACAGCTGCAACCGATTTGGCAGCAGACCGTGTTGCGCAGGGTTTCAATGTGTTTTGTTATGGGAGCCGGACATTCAGAAAGCTATTTCAAACTACTGAACGTAAACTTGCCAAGACATCAACAACAGTAGTAAAATGCTGGCGTTGACAGCAATGCCCTGTAAATAGGATATGCACAACAACAACAAAAAAAGTCAAGGTCAAGAAGTCAACATTTTAGTCCAACTGACTGGTGTAGAGGTTGAACCTGCTATTTCAGCATCACCAAAACGGATGGTTCGCTATCTCACTCGATCACTAGAGTCGTAGATCAGCTCTGTGTTCATGTACCATGCCACGTAGCCAAGCCATATAGGTAGTTACTTCTCTGCCTTCCCCTTGTTCTCTTCCCCTTGATCTTCCCAGGGGTCACTGTCATGTAGTAAATGACAGTGAGGCAGGCAATTGATGAGTTAGCGCATCAAAGAAGAAGATAACGGGTGTCACAAATGGTGAACATTGTGACACCAACATTGAACGCAATTGAGACGTCATAGGATGACGTCACCTAACACCGTAACGGCTTAAGCTTTAGTTTGTGATCCAGCAAGGACAAGCTAGGACGTGCTTCAACACCACACAGAATACCGGCCTTTATGATGTTGCCAATCCTCAGTGTCCACATGAAGTCGCTCTAGGTGTGTCCGGCAATTGACTACAGGTACTCCTGGCTATCCTGATGCCACGGTCGCTGGCATATATCGTATTCCCTATATGACAGTGGAAGGTAGGCGTTTGTTGTACATTCATTATCATGGCAGGTGGCCCGCTTGGTGCCCAAATATCCACACAGTCTAGATAGATGAATAGCGATGGAGAAGCAAGAGCGAAAGTGCAGTGCGAAAGACTCAAGACTGGATGCGCTCACTCGCTCACGTTTGCTGTTGAAGTTGCCTGCGATAAATTATATTTCAGTTCACTCAAAAGACTTTGTTGTTGGATTTATGTTGGAGTCAGCAGAGTGAGGCCGTCCTACATGTGATTGTACCATTTAGCTCTAGCAGTTAAACGTCAGGTCAATATCATTGTAGAGGAAGCAGGGATCAGCGTTTAACTCATGACATGGGGGCATCGTCTGCAGAGATTTGGACCAAATGATCGTTCACAGTAAGGTCGTCAGTGAGTCAAGGATAACGGTTATAGTCACAAGGTCAATATTGTACGGATACGATACAGAGACACAGTCAGTTGATTTCATCTTTGTTTGAGGCAGTAATGTTTTTGAGACATTGGCTGCAAACATATTAATAATTGAAAGCCGAGGGAATATCAGACTATGGAGACAGGATTGAATGACATTATAACGGTCATATTCTCAGCATAAAGAATGAATACAGAACACACAGTCATGCATGCACTAACACGCAACACATCTGTGTTTGTGAGGATCATGCCGGTCTAGGTTGCTGGTGACCATATGGCGCATCCTCAGTCGTTCATTTGTATCGTCATTTTGTCAATCGTTAACCGTTAGAGGTTAACACCAATCATGGGCATTGGGAAGTAGTTTTTCATGTTTGAGAGAGCATCGGTACCAGTTTCGATCATCTGGAAATGGTACACTCAGTGTTAGGAGTGTAATTTTATCGTTGCATATATATGGTTACAGTATCGCTCCAATCGTTGCCCACCCAGAGAACTCTCGGTTCTCATCGTGTTATCCAGATCACAGGAGTGTGATTTCAGATTGCCTCGTCTGTTTTGGAAGCTGCCGTTTTGTTTTGATACAGACCTAGCTCTACTTGGGACTATTGGCAATGAGTGAGTGCTGATTTCTTCGGAAGATTCTCAGAGCCTGTTATTGGACAACGACAGATTGTTACAGAGGAATATTGGTCAACGACAGATCGATAAGAAGGATTATTGGACAACGACAGATCGTTACAGAGGAATATTGGACAACGACAGTTATATACGAATGTTTATTGGTCAACGCTGGAATCCTCAAGATGTCAGAAGTATGAAGGCGGAGAATCGTCTCTGACATTTGTCGAGTGTGAGGAGACCAGTTGGCACATCCTCGTTGTTCGTATTGTGTCTTCAGTTTATTCAGTCATCATCATTTATTTCTTGGAAATAACAGTCAGTGCGATCGAATCAGGATACATATAGTTTCATACAAATGACACCAACATCAATTACGATCCACTTCAGGGATTGATGACAGGCAACGTGCCTAAAGGTGTCAAAGTCATAGGATTCGAGTACGAACAGAATTGGTTATCAAATCGATTGGATTGGTCGACTATCAAGTTATTGGAAAATGTTTGCTGATGCTTGAGCTGAGTATTATGTTTGTTTGTGGTTTGTCAGTAATTAGTTATAGTCAAAATACTGTAATTTTGCACGCATTCATTTTGTCTTTATTATCGTAACTGTGATGACGTCATAGGCGCGATACACAATTTTGTGCTATTTTGTGCTGTGAATTCTTGTTCGCGGTACATTATTGATTTGTTTACATAATAATAGGATTTCTTTGATAAATGTTTGAATCTAAAGAACTTTTACTCTGTCTATACTCTAACTGCTGAGTTATAGGTCTTGTCTATCATAAAATTATTTGTCATTTTTCATTATTAATGTATCTAATTGTAATGTATTAATTATTTCTTTCTACGTTCTTGGACTTTATCTGTCAATTTCGATAGGTATAAGCTCTGTCTCTTTTGTGGTAAACTTCTGGCTCTATTTCTCACTTTGAGTATTATTATTTAATATTGTAGAAACATAAAAACATGTCATCTTTACAGGATTTTGTTGCAATCGGGAAAGATGCAGGTTTGACAGGGGCAGATCTTATATCGTGGTCGGAGAAACAATTTACAGATTTTCAAGCTCACGAAAGAAACGAAAGAGTTGCGATTAGACAATTGGAAAAGGATCGACTAGATGAACAAGAGAGACAAAGAGTATTTGAGAAGGAAAAAATGGCTATGGAAAATGACAGAATTGCAGCTCAAATTGCAGCAGATAAAGAGAGGATAGCCGCAGAAAATGACAGAATTGCAGCTCAATTGGTTGCTGATAAGGAAAGGATGGCATTGCAAATCGCTGCAGATAAGGAAAAACTAGATAGAGAAGCACAATTAAGAGAAAAAGAGATGGCTTTTAATCTTGAGAAATTGAATACAGAAAAGCTTCTGAAAGAAAAAGAATTGGAGAATAACTTCAAAATGAAACAATACGAGAAGGACAAGGATGAACAGATTGCTAGAAACAAAGTGGAGGCACAATCCACAGATGCCATTAAGAAATATAATGGGGTGATAAAGACATACTCCAACTCCGATTCCGTCTCTGCATGGCTAACTAATTTTGAGCTAATCTTGAGACACTATGGAGTCGCGGAGACCGAATGGGCAGTTTTGCTGCATAGGCACTTAAGTGGTGAACCTTTGCAGGTTGTAGAACTAATCCCAGATGAGTTACGTAGTGATTACTCATACATTCGTAAGAGGCTGCTGTCTCATTTTTGTCTTGACGAATTTGGCCTTCGTGCATCATTCAAAAATCTTAGTCCTAAAGCAGGACAGACGTTTCTTGACTTCTCATCTTTAACTCAATTAACATTCGATAAATGGGCTCGATCAGCCAATGTTACTGATGACTACAAGAAGCTACGGGACTTGATTGTTAGAGACAGACTGATCTCGGCGGTTCCTCCATCTATGTCTACCTTTCTTATTGAACAGAAATGTTCTAGTATACAGCAGATGGATGAGAAGGGAGAGTCTTTCTTCGACGCCCACAAAGACATATTTAATAATAGTTTTTCCCCATTGGTGGAGACAAACGCATGTGATAGATTCCCTCAGAAATCAAGGATGCAGGGATACAAAACACAACAACAGTCTGGTGGACAACATCAAAGGAGGGAAAAACAACAACAACCAAAGTATCAACCTTATGTTAAACACGAGAAAAAGGGTGTATGGACAACTTGCAAATACTGTGGTTTCACCCACGGCTCAAATCAAATGTGCGACAAACATCCGCAGTTTGACAGTTACATAAAGAAATTAGCACTGAGAAATAGAGACAGATTTAACACCTATCAAAGACAAACACAATGCTTTAAATGTAAAAGTTTTGGACATAGGTTTTTAGCTTGTCCGTTAAGACAACTGTATAAAGAAGCAAACATAGGGATGCTGACATCTAGTAGTGACAGCTGACTCGGACGAGACTAGTCATGCAAATACGGTAGAAGTAGAATATTCTCCCATCGACCCAATGTGTGATACATGCAAGATCTTTCACAAAGAGGGCAACTTGACGTGTGGTCATAAAATACATGTGCAGGAGGCTAATGCGGTCCAAATTACCAATGGATCACTGATCGTACAACACGCCATAGTGAATGGAAAGAAATGTAGCTTGGTACGCGATTCCGGGTCGAGTATAGTGGGAATACATAGAAAACTGATTAATGAAACCGACTATACTGGAGAACATGTGACCTGTAGGACTTTTGGAGGTGGAAGAGAAAAGTTTCCAGTTGCCTGGGCTGATATAAAATGCCCATATTTTTCTGGAAAAATAACGGTAGCTGTGCTGCCCGACCCATTTGTGGATTCTTTATTGGAAATATCCCTGAATTATGTGATGTTTCGTGTGAGGACATAACAGAATGGGAAAGGAAGCATATTGTAGCAATCACCGTTAATAATACACAAATAAAAAAGGAAAGTCGATTACCTCATGATGGTCTGGTTTCAAGCACACACATGTCACATCCAGTTATGGTGGAACCTAAAGATAATAAGACAGTTCAAGCCGCAGCAATAACGCTGCAACAGGACATCATACAAGTGGATAGAAAGCCACGGACATATGACATATCAGTGACAGTTCCGTCTTGTAATCCGAAGAATAGGTGTATGAAAAGAGATGCTTCATTTGATTTGGTCGAGACTTTCTTCTGGTTGATTTCCTTGCTATCTATCATAACAAACGAAGTAATAAAATGTATAGCTAAGGTGACAGGGAGTGTGATTAGGATGTTACAGTATAGTGTACGCCGGAAGGTGAGCCATATTATGGGTATATATGATGATTCTGTACAATGTATTCGAACAACCTGCCTGACGACACGGTATGACGAATCTGAGATTCTTTTGCAGGAAGCACATTCAATGATCAGTCCTAAGATCATTTTCGGAGCAAATAATGGTGTGGTGGTGGATGGTACCTGTTTACTGTCTGGCGTGTACATTCTTCCACAAGGTTGTAGGAAAATACTACATCTTGTCTTGTACTCTGGGAGAAAGGTATACGAATCACACAAACGCTATGAAATTACTTTATCGTTGGTAAATTCTGGTCAGAAATTGGTTAAATATCTTTTAGGAAGAAAATTCCTTGGTCATCTCAAAATGAATGTCACTAACCTTAAATAAAACATGTAGCGTCGTTGTGATTGTATTGTCATCATATATATTGTTATAAGTGGAGTGTACTTTATTTGTATCATTGTCTTGTTCATATTAACAATCATATTTTTTTTTATATTATTAGAGAGATTATCTTTATCTAAAACTTATGCTCAAATAGACTTAGTAATAGCGAGCATGGACGAAATTTATATAGTTTTATAGATCATATCTGACAGTAACAAATAACCCCGTTGGCGGAGGATTCTGTGCATATGACCGCACCTGTAGCGCCTTGGTGTTTATAGGAATTCTTAGACCTTCGTTGTAGTCTTCAGAACTATCCTTCATCATTCTACATTTACTATTTAAGGACATCACAAACATAGCATCCATAAAACTGAAACAGTACATCATCGTACATTCCTAGACAGATTTTTGTTTGGTCGCATTCGGATGTTTGGCATTTCAGGAAATTCAATTTCTGGAACATAAAATAATTTAACGGATCCACTTAGTTGACTATAAATAAATTAGGAAAGTTGTATGTAGATATATTTATTTATTTTTTTTTCTGATTTTTTTTTTCAAGTGTAACATTACGGTAGGATGACTGTGGCTAAGTCTGAATTACCACAGATATATGTATGTTATTATTTTTTTTAAAAAAGAAAGTATGGACGTAAGTTAGTCACTTGTTATTATTATTATTGCAGAAAGACAGGTGAAAAAGTGTCACGAGATGTAATGCGAACCTGGCATGATCAATTAAGATTGCTGCATTCTTGGACAGGCCAGAGTGGTAGTATCAGAGACAGATGAAAAGTTTCACGTACTGTGGAGATGACATGATCAATTAAGTTGGCTTCACGCTTTGACAAGCCAGCGTGGTAGTATTGTTAGTAGTTTGCCTAATAGATATACTTTTAATTTGATTTGAGTAATGTAGTCTTTGAAAATAAATAACAGATTCAATACACACGGAAGTGATGACAGTATTGATTAACAGTTTAATGACGGTGTAGATTTCAGGTGATAGGTAGATATATGATAGTTAATTAAGTAGGTATATTTTAAATAATATTGGTTGTTTTAAGTAAAAATGTTTATTTTTTTTTAATGTTATGGTTATATATATATATATATATTTATTTTTTTTTTTTTTTTTTTTGGTGTTTATAACGATTAGGATGACTGATATTGGTTATTTTAATTATCAGTACATTAATGTGTTGTAGTTATTAATGTCAATAATATGTTTTGTGTTAACTAATCATCATATATGTATCATTTTCATGATGGACGAATGAAGAGAAAGGAATGAAAGAAAAGTAATAGACACAAACATATAGTAACAATACACATTATAGGATATATACATACATATAACAAATGAACAACACATTATAGATATATAACACAGTTATATTGAGAATAGTTTTCCTTATCGACATGATGCAACGAAAAGAAATGATGGTGTACCAGGTCGACTTGGAGTTGTGTGGAGATAGGTATTCACGTCCAGGACAATCAGTTGTCGACTACGGATCATGTGATCGTTGGGTATGCAACACTGGATGGTGTTTTTATTTAACTGACGGCACTCGGGGATATAGAGACCGTTAGTAGTTTTAAGGTGTCAACATATATACGCGATAACAGATCTTAATATGAGCTGGCGGTGTTTGAGCCTTAGTTTAGTTACAAGTAGTCGGGCATGTTAACGCGATAACATCTCAGGGATCATTTATAGAATGTAGAGGTGGCGGTGTTCGGGACTTGTATTTTAGTCCGGTGTTCAATATCCCACGATCTAGATTGGTTCACATTGACAAACTAAGTTCCAAGGACGGTGAATGCGTTATCGATCACAATAGGATGTAATTTACGTCGTGGACATCATTTGCTTGCATGTCAAGATAACAGAGAAAATGGTCTAACGATCATTTTCATTGTAGAGGGGGCAAAGCTGTCATGTAGTAAATGACAGTGAGGCAGGCAATTGATGAGTTAGCGCATCAAAGAAGAAGATAACGGGTGTCACAAATGGTGAACATTGTGACACCAACATTGAACGCAATTGAGACGTCATAGGATGACGTCACCTAACACCGTAACGGCTTAAGCTTTAGTTTGGTGATCCAGCAAGGACAAGCTAGGACGTGCTTCAACACCACACAGAATACCGGCCTTTATGATGTTGCCAATCCTCAGTGTCCACATGAAGTCGCTCTAGGTGTGTCCGGCAATTGACTACAGGTACTCCTGGCTAGCCTGAGGCCACGGTCGCTGGCATATATCGTATTCCCTATATGACAGTGGAAGGTAGGCGTTTGTTGTACATTCATTATCATGGCAGGTGGCCCGCTTGGTGCCCAAATATCCACACAGTCTAGATAGATGAATAGCGATGGAGAAGCAAGAGCGAAAGTGCAGTGCGAAAGACTCAAGACTGGATGCGCTCACTCGCTCACGTTTGCTGTTGAAGTTGCCTGCGATAAATTATATTTCAGTTCACTCAAAAGACTTTGTTGTTGGATTTATGTTGGAGTCAGCAGAGTGAGGCCGTCCTACATGTGATTGTACCATTTAGCTCTAGCAGTTAAACGTCAGGTCAATATCATTGTAGAGGAAGCAGGGATCAGCGTTTAACTCATGACAGTCACCACGTTCTTTAGTTGATTTATTCTCATAACGTGCCAACAAAATTGTTGACTGTCTTATGTTTAATTCCTCTATTCAGTTTACGGTTTTATTTTGCTTCTTGTAGGATTTGCTCATTGGTTTTTATGTCTATCCATGGCACTCTTTGCATTTTCCTCAGAAACCACATTTGCCGATGCCATTAGATGTTTTTCAGCTTGTCCATTCATTGTCCACGTTTAACATCATACAAAAGTACAGGTTTCATGTAACACCGCAACACTTTTTTCCCGTTGCAAATGACATCTTTTTCAATGGTAAGTATGATTTCCATCTTGCAAAAGGCTACCTTTATTACGGTGATTTTTCTTCTAATCTCTTCACAGCACCCCCCCCCCCTTTTTCAAACCCCCCCCCCCCCCCCATCAGATGTTATGACTGTTCCGAGATAGTTGTACCGATTCACTTGTTTAAGGGTATTCAAGTTTACACCTATTTTACATTGTGATATTTCTTTCTTTTTAGTGAAGAATGTCTACTTCCAATTTAATTCGAACCCTAGCTATTCACCGTGTACAATAACCGCAGCTGCTAAATGTTGAAGGTCCTGTTCATTCTCTTCTTCTTCTTCAGCGTTCCGAGCCATTGAGGTTCTTTGCTGCAGATACAATCCGTCTCCATTCGTCTCTCTGGTTGACCTTCTCTTGCCAGTCGTTGATTCAAAGTGCTTGTAGGTCTGTATATATATTATATATATGGCATGGACGAGACAGGAACACTGAGCTGATCCACGACTCTGGTGATCGAGTGAAATGGCGAATCATGACCGCCCACGCTTTCCGGCATGGCACATGATTGATTGATTGATATATATTATCTCTCCACCGTCTTCTTGGTCTACCTCGGGGTCTACGGTCATTTATTTCCTGTGTGTAAGTGAGTTTTGTTTCCCTATTATCTTCCATTCTTTCTATATGCCTCAGCAATTGTAGTCTATTAGCCTTCATGATACCAGTGATTAGCGGGGACTTAAATAGATCATAACTGTCTTTGTTACTTCTTCTTTTCCACTCTCCACTTTGTGTATCCCTAATGGGTCCAAAGATGCGTCTTAAAACGTTGTTCTCAAAGGTGTTTAGCAAGGCTTCGTCTCCTTTCGTTGTACTCCAGGTTTCAGACCCATACAGCACAACTGGTCTGATCAGTGTTTTGTATATTGTGATCTTGGTGTTACGAGATAGCGCCTTTGATTTTAGTAGATGTTGTAGTGCATAGTATATCTTATTTCCAGAATTGATTCTAGTTTGTATTTCTTTTTTGTTTGTCCTGTTCATTATCTGCAGTTAATACTGCATCATCCGCATATCTAACATTACTGATGTTACGTTTCGCCAGTGGTGACTCCTCTCTTATCTTCTAAATTTCTAAGAATGTATGTTCACTGGGTAGGGAACAAAGATCTGGAAACATTACACATCGTTCTCGCAGATCTCTCTTAATTGTCTCCTATTGACCTATTTCTTTACCAATCTTTATGGCTGCTTGTTGTTTCCAATATATGTTGTTAGCAAACATAAGGTCTTTCCATCAATTTGTAGATCTGCAAGCGTCTTTGTCATGTTGACATGTATAACTTTATCGAAAGTCATTGTGTAGTTAATGAAGCAAGGATATAGGTCTTTGTTTACTTCAATTAAACGCTGATTTAATGTTCTCAGCAAATACACAGCCGTTCCCGTACCCTTGCCTTCTACGAACCCACATTGTTCTTCCACTATTTCGGATTGCAGTTTCTTCCTACCTCTTTGCATGATGCTTCTTAGCAAAATCTTGGTGATGTGACTCATTAAGCTAATTGTTCAATGTTGATCACATGCCAAGGCTCCCGATTACTTCGGGATTGCAATAAATATAGATTTACATCATTCAAAAAGGCATTAGATGTAGACAGTCACAATTTTGAGAAGAACAGTCATGAGAAGAAACAAACTAGCGAACTTGGTGACAACTGGCAAGATTGAGGGGAAGTAACAAGGGGTAGGCAGAGACGTAAATATCTGGATGTCTTGACCAAGTGGAATGGTCAAGACAAAAATAAGGAGCTGATCCACGACACTAGTGATCGTGTGAGATGGCAAAACATGACCGCCCACGTGTATCGGCATGGTACATAATGATGATAATATCAAGTGTCATATATAATGTTCATCAGTTTGTTGACCTGGTATATTCCATAATTTTCTAAGGCGTTGATTATTTGTGTTGTGATTTTGTCTGGACCCGGGGTCTAACCGGTATCCAGACGGTTAACAGCAAACAAAATTGATAGTCCTTCATTATTAGTTAGAATATCACACTGTTCATCTCTTGTATCGTTATAAAGGTCTTTCACATAATCTTACCATGCATTTAAAATCTGATCCAACTGCTAATGGGTTTTTATGTGCACAACAATACACACGGGCGCCCGATCTCACTACCCAGAGACCAGGGAAATTTTGTTACTAGAAGTCCACGTGAAATAATCCCGGCCCTTACCGGGGCTTGAACCGGCACCTCCAGCACACAGGTTGGAAATCGAAAAAAAAGTAACCTAACAGTGCTGCCTGGGCAAAATTTTGAATTAAAAATCTACCCAAAGTAATTTAAGATCCTCACTGATGATACGGAAGTTCATGCACTGAGCTGAGATTCTCCGGACTCAGCCTTGAGTTAAGAGTAGAACGGAGCACTTATGGATTAGACCCATGTGCCGTGATGTTGATCCGTCGACTAAACTAAACTAATCTGATCTTGTTCTATTATGATTTTGCCATCTGTGGTTTTTAGGCAACCCGTTGATGTGTGTACTCTATTCTTAGTGATGCCATGAATGCTTGTGTCCATTAATTTGGTATTCCGGGTGTTTCAATGTCCTTGCAATTTCCTCAAGCCTTGTTGCTTGTTTTGCCGCTTTGCACAATTTCCAAATTTTTCTGGGAATCTCTGCATATTTGTCATGGTTATTTTTTGTAATTTTGTATTTTTTTTTTTTTAATTTTCATTAGTTTCATTGAGTAAAAACCAGTTAATTAAACAAACAAACAATCAAACAAATAAACGTTTATTTCGTATAAAACAGTGTGTATTTTTAGGGTGCGATGTGTGTGTTTTTACATTTGCCAATACAACAAATACATTCATATACACGTGATAGATAATATTACATTCATGGCATGGTATAATTACCTACGCATTACTTGCTGATGATGATGGTGGTGGCGTAATCATTTGCTCTCATGCACACTAAAATCTTTCAATAGAAATTATTCATACGCCAAGTATGGAAGTCAGCATGGCCGAATGGATAAGAACTCGTTTTCTTAAACATCCGGTGTGCTGATGCCGAGGTAAGGCGTACAACCGCTACACCGGACAGTTGGGCTAAAATGTTGACCTATCGTCCTTGACTTGGGGACGTAATTTACAAGTACCTCTGAAGTCGGAGTGGGTTCACCCGATGGCGAGGGACACTGTTAATAGGGAAAGCTAATCCACACGCAAAATTCAGTCTATCACTGCTGTAGATATTGTGTATAGACTACACGAGAGTTAAAAGCGAGCGAGCACAAAACAAAAATATTGATTTCATGCTGTTGAAAGCATTTTGGCCATTCCTATACTCTTTTCGATTTCTATTTCACTTCTGCCATCATCTGTTATTTCATGTCCGAGACGGGAGAAACTTGTTACTTGTTCTAGTATCTCCCCGTTTACTTTGATGTTCGTTGATGACCTTTCCCTTTCATTGCTAAATATCATAATTTTCGTGTTTAGGATGATAATATCTTAGCCATATTCTGCACTATGCCTGTTTACTTGTTCTACTAGGTTTTGTAACTCGCTTTGTAGCTTGTAGCTCGCTTTCTGCTAGTAAAACGGTATCATCAGCTGTCAGAGTCTCACCCGGAGTTACAACGCGTTGTCTGTACCAACGCCAGTCAATACAAGGCTGAACTATGATAAACACTACAGTTATAACGCGGCGTCGTCGACAACGCCAGGTAATCAACACTGATCGATGCTAAGCAGTCGGGGGTCAGCTGGAACACAGCGTGAACATTGGGGGTCACGCAAGCTGACTCGAGCACAACTGAGGCGTATGCTAAAAGGCGAATTAGACTGGGCTTGGGCGCCGTACTGGACAGACGTGTGAATGCGGCCTGAGAGTTTGTGCATGTATTGATAGCTAGCCTGTATGACCGTTGGAGATGAAACGCCTGTGTGTTTGACTTGTAAGTGGAGTGCATTGATGTATTATTATATTGATGTATTGATTGCTTGTATTTATGATCTATTTGATACTGTGAATTGTGATTGCGCGAAGCCTGTATTGTTTCTGATGTGTGCAGTGCGCGAATAAAGAGTGCGAAGTATATCATCGGTTATTCGCGTCGCGTTATTTGATAATCATATTTAGTATCACACTTGTCAAGATACGAGCCACATTTCTTGCTCTACGCAAGACTCTGACACAGCATATCTAAGATTGTTTATGATTCTTTCACTGATGTTTGTCCAGGCATTTCGGCTTGTTTAACAATTCTTTCTGTGTATAGGTTGAAGAGGCTTGGAGACAAAACGCATCCCTGCCTTACTCCTCTTTTTATCTCTATGGGCGACGAACATTATTTCCGCATCTAATTGACGCCACTTGTTCCCAGCACAAGTTACTAATAAGTCTGATGTCTTTCCCGTCTACTCCCATGTCTTGAAGGCATGTAATTAGTCGTTCATGTTGTACTCTATCAAAAGCTTTCTTGTAGTCTATAAAACAGACAAATATACGAGAGCAAGTCAATAATTAAGTCACACAGTTCTGTGGGATGGCAGGTAAGTGTAGTTGGTGCTTTCTACAGGTGTCATTAGGTGACAGCAACATCGAACTTTATATTCCCGTTCGTCAGGTGGCGCTAGGTGTCTCATGCACATGTGCAGGGCATAAACAAAATGGCGACTGTACTTACGGAGTGTACAAACAAAGAGCAACGTGCTGCTGTTGTGCGTTGTTGTGTGGGTAAAAGACTGCCTGCAAAGGACATTCATAGGGAAATGCTTCCTGTTTATGCTGGCAAATGTTTGTCCTGTAAAGCGGTGCATAGCTGGGTAGAAAAATTTTCTCAAGGACGCTCTGAAATTGTTGATGAAATCTGATCTGGTCTTCCTGTTGAGATTGCAAAAGAAGCACCCATGCAGAGGGTGGAGGAGATTATTAGAGGTGACAGGCGATTAACGATAGACTCTGTAGCATCTGCAACAGGGTGCTCATATGGTTCAGTGTACAGCATAATGCACGATAGATTGAAATTTAAGAAAGTGTGCTCACAAAATGAACCGAGTTGGCCTGTCCTTGCATCATCTCTGTCGATACGAAGAGAAGGAGAAGACATGCTGAACAGGATTGTTACTGGGAATGAATCATTGGTGCATCACTACCAGCCCGAATCAAAGCGTGCTTCAATGCAATGGAAATATCCTTCGTCGCCTTGTGTCCAAAAATTCAAGGTTACGCCATCAGCAGGGAAGGTTATGCTGACAGTGTTCTAGGATTGTCAAGGAGTGCGTTTAACCAATTTCAAGAAGAAATGTGACAATGTGAATTCTGAATAGTACTGTGAAATTCTATCCATGCTTCATGATGCAATTCGAAGACAACTTCCAGGACTGCTAACTAGAGGAGTGTTGCTTCTCCATGACAATGGCAGACCACATACGGCTTGATTAACTCATGAGAAAATTAACCAACTAAGGTGGGACGTTCTGGAACATCCACCTTACAGCCTCGACTTAACCTCTTAGCGATTTCCACCTTTTTATCCACTGAAAATCCACCTCGGTGGGAGACATTTCGCGAATGACGCTGAAGTTGAATGTGAAGTGAAAACGTGGTTTAGAAAACAGAGCTCACAGTTCTATGCAGCCGGTTTGTGAGGACTGATAAAACGATATGATAAGTGCATCAGTGTTGGTGGAATTATGATGAGAAATAAAGGGACAACGTGTGTATAAAAATAAACTGGTTTCAAGTTGTTATCATATTTAGTTATTTTTCTACAGCAATTTGTGACTTACTTATTTACTTTCCTCATGTTTTCTGAACTTCTATGTATTTTTCAATTAACATCCTCAAACATATTATTGCTTCTCTGGTGCCGCTGTTTTTGCTGAACCCAAATTGTTCTTTAGCTACTTCCTTATTTATTTTATGTTGAATTCTTTCTCGAATGATCTTGAGTAGTATCTTAGTTATATGCCTCATTAAGCTAATAGTTCTGTAATCCTCACAATCAACAGCTCTTGGCTTCTTGGTTAGTGTCATGAAAATGGACGTTTTCAAATCCTGGGGAATGTACCCAGTAATATATATATATATATATATATATATATATATATATATATATATATATATATATATATATATATATATATATATATATAAAACAGAGTGTATGTTTGTTTGTTTGTTTGTGGGGATTTATGTATTGGATGCGTTCGATAACGGTACATCCGATTGAGATGAAATTTTCTACACGTCTTCCTTTCATTCCTGTGCAACCGACTATAATAATTTCTTAATGTAAAATCTTCTACTTATTTAATAACATTTACTTTTCCATTTTCATTATATAATGTCTATATAGCAGGGGGACTTCACTCTAGAAAAGTTATTTCAAGGGGCATAACTTTTAATAACATTTCTATATACTTTATAGTCATATTGTTGGACTTACTTGCACTATTGTTAAACTCTTTGTCTATAGTTATTTTCAGGCATATGAGTTATAATAAATAATGATATAATCTTTAAGGCATTTCCAAAGTTTTCATAAAAATAATGCATAATGCATAACATTGTAACCCATCTTTTTCTACAGTTTTCATTGAATGGTGTGTGGAAGGACATTCTTTTAAGTTACTGTGTGCCAAGAGCTGGGCGAAACCACGCCGGTCAGATAGATAGACAGATAGTCGGGAACGGAAGCTTATTTGACTACTTATATGAATTAAATGACATGCTCCCCACCAGGGACTGGGTGAAGCCGGACCGGGACAGACAGACAGACAGATAGACAGACAAACAGATAGTCGGGAACGGGAGAGCTTATATGACTACGTATATGAATTAAATGAGATGCTCCCCACCAGGGACTGGGTGAAGCCGGGCCCGGTCAGACAGACAGACAGATAGACAGACAGACAGATAGTCGGGAACGGGAGAGCTTATATGACTACTTATATGAATTAAATGAGATGCTCCCCACCAGGGACTGGGTGAAGCCGGGCCGGGTCAGCCAGACAGACAGACAAACAAGCAGACAGACAGACTGATAGATAGATAGATCCCCTCCAGGGCCTGGCGAAGCCGGGCCGGGTCAGCTAGTATATATATATATATATATATATATATATATATATATATATATATATATATATATATATATATATATATATATATATATATATATACTGATATATGTATATATATATATATATATATATATACATATATATATATATATATATATATATATATATATATATATATATATATACATATATATCAGTATATATATATATATATATATATATATATATATATATATATATATATATATATATATATATATATATATATATATATATATACTAGCTGACCCGGCCCGGCCCGGCTTCGTCCCAGCTCCTGGCGGGGAGCATCTCATTTAATTCATATAAGTAGTCATATAAGTTCTCGTTCCCGTTACCGACTAAAAAAAAATAAATGAGATATAATAACTATATTGATTCACACGCAGAGTTGTTATCCATGATGGGTGTCGTAGTATTTCTTGGGGTGAGGGGAGCATACTATCACACCTTAAAAACGGGATGTTTGCACTCTGGGCACCTAGGTAACCTCCGTCTACAGAACCCCTCCAGCCCTTGGATCACTATCTCTCTCACTATCAACCACGGGACTATACCCCTTTCAACCCTCGTCCTGAACACAAGACACAACTCTGGTATCCACTCATATTAACAGGATGATATATTATACAAGATGAATGGAAAGAAGGGGGATATCTACAAGAGAGGCATGGCAGGAGGTAGGAGATACAATACATGGCTAGCTGGAATAGCTTCAGGAACTATATTCATCATTGTACACAGGCCACGGTACCACACCATCAGGTATGATACTCAACTTCTCACCCAGTCTCGCAAGTCTCCGGCCAGGTATAGTCTCCTCCGGATTGACTAGCAGGTAGGTGTGGTGACTCTGGGATACTCGGGCATGTGACTGAATGATGAGCAAAAGTCCGGCCCACACGTTTGAAAACAAAGTCTAAGTTCACGGGTGTGGCCGGGGAACCATGACGTTCTTCTGAATAGTACCGAAGGTTCTGGTGGCAATCTGATACTGAGGAAAGTCAATACCTCGTTTACTAGTGCCACACGTCCCCAGTGTTCAGTAGAGGTAGTGAGTAACACCGCCGCTGAACCTCCATAATAACAATGTGACTTCAAACTGTGACACTATAACTTAGTCCCTCTAAAGTTCTTGGAACACAAGCCATTCAGATTAGGTACAGGCTGACGTAACTCTACTCTAGCTGGCGGTCTGACGGTCAAACAATGTCAGAGATGGGACAAGCACGAGGACATGATACTCGCCCAGGAACCTCCATCGCAGGACAACGTGTAACTGAACTGGAGAACAAGCCCGAGTTCATCGACGCGGCCTTGACTTAGGCGTAGCTGGTACTCGGCTGAGACGTGGTTCTGGGTAGTGGACTCACTCCACGTCGTGCTGGTAGTTCAAGACTGCTAGCGCCGTCACCAGGCCATGGTCTCCATCTCTGGACCCGTCATTCCGTTCTCTCAAAAGGTAGAACCTGCCAAAGACAACACTATGTGAGTGTGGCATGACTCAGACTTACCACAAGTGGGTACACTTTACCATCTTGTACTCAGCGTAAGCCGGCGTCTTCATAATGGGGTCGGCTCCATCACAGGCTATGCTCCACTGCCGAGGATGAACTGGGTCTAGGGCCTACCAAGCAGCTGGCTGGACCTTTCCCTTTCCCGGACGGGCATAGAGTGCGGCTGTGGTAGCTGGCCACTGCTGTCTGAGAGCTGGTCACTTTCTGAAAGACTTCTAAATGACACGCAAGGTTAGTGGGTTAATGGTACCAAGAGACACGATGGCCCTGAAGGAGGGCCGATGGTAACACACCCCAACTCCCTCCTCGGTTGTCCCATATTAGCTGGTTCTCTTTGTTCTTAACCAATAGAATATATGTTTCCTGGAACCCTAGATTCGATCCAAGAGATAAATTAAATTATACAAGGTAATCCCCCTGTAGCGGCAATCCACACCCCGTTCCCTCCTCTCATATTCCAGGTCAGAGCATGTGGAACGGTGTCCAGTTCGCTATGAACTGTTCTGTCGCATCGATCAATTTACCTAGGTGTCAACCTCTCGGGAACCCACTATATATTAAGATGGTGCTCCGTTAAGACGACTAATTAAACAACAGATGGGATGAAACCAAGAGAAAGCCAATGGTCGCCCCACCATATGATACGAACTTCGACACAAGCTATGACCTTCGCACGACCTTCAACTCATCCGTCGACCTTCGCACGAAGTTCGTCTCATCCGGCCGAGTTCGCCAATACCTCACACTGCTATTCTATTTATCGCTTTCAACAACTTCCGGTTAAGCTCCGTTACCGTTTCCGCCCCACTGACTATAACTACACTGGAGTCCAGAACCGCCCAGGTGTGAACTCAATTTCAGCATATCGTTTGGCCTGTCCCAATTACCATAACGTTTAGTGACGGGGAATAACCTAGGCTCTATTCGCCGTACAAATTTTCTCCCGTACAAAACAGGCGGGTAAACAATTAACCGCCCTTACCTGTACAAAACACAAGCCCACTTCATTCACACTTGACCGATTTCTCCGCGACGGTCAGCATACACGTGAAAGCAGAATCGCGTATGGACACTCATAAATTATATTAATACGTTAAACGTACCTTAGGCTGTCAATGTAGTATGAATCAAGGAGCCATCATCTAAACTAGGGACTTCATCTCAGTTTTTTTCAAAAGGCGCGTAGACACTGGCATACCTTTTTCCCAATTTGAATCTACACAGCCGAAAAGACAACCGCCCACCAGCGAGGTAAGTCCACAACTGCGTGGCTTTGTCGCAAGGCGTTCCGCTACGCATGCACTGCCGGAACTCCGTTGGCTGAGTTGTTCTCAACTGAACCCTCTGGAAGCAAAGAGCGAACAGTCATTCTCTGGTAGGGGTAGAATAATACCACGATTATCTCCCTGAGACCAGAAAAGGTTGTCCCCTTAAATCAGAAAAGGTCGAGGAAAATATGGAACATGGCAAACTGAGCTTCACAAGGCGAACTCCTCTCAGCGATTCCATAACAATGGGTACATCTAGGTGAGCAAGTCTTTAGTAGCAAAAGTTTGTGTGAGAGGATCATCTTGATCCTCATTCTAATCACTTGTGTTGGTGTCAACAAAGAGAGTGCCTGGTATGCTGTATGTGTCGTCTTCGTCTTGTATTTATGTCTCCTCTTGTTGTTCTTGTTCAGTTTCCTTTGTCTTGCCTATAGTGGCTTTGACTTTTTCTTTCTTTGGCAGTGATAAGTTGTCTGTTTCTGTGTCATGGCTGTGTTTTGAGTGCAGTAGTCTTCTATTAGAACATTTTCTCTTCGTTTGTTTACTGACGATTTGAAAACCGCCAGTCTTCGTTCTTTGGATTGTTTTCTTGTGTGTTATTTTCTTGTGTGTTCCTGTCTTCTTGTGTGTTGATTTGACTATTGAAAGTTTGTGTCAGTCCAATCTTTCCCTGTGGAGGAGTTTCTCTTTCGAGTGGTGGGAAATCCTCTTGGCTTTGTACACCGACTGCTACTGCTGTTGGTGTCATCGACTGTCGTCGAGTAGGGCATTTATTTGCCCAGTGGTTGTCTTGGCCACACGCTGGACAGTTGGTCTTTCTCCCCGGCATCGTGATCAACACTCTGTGATTATTGTTCATAATTCCAGGAGTGTAGATCCGTATATGCCGGTATCTCTGGCCGAGAGGTTACACCACTTTCTCCGTAATCCCGTTTATCACGCAGAGTCTCGTAGCGGACGAGAACTGGGAGCGGTTCGTCCCCCGCTGGTGACTTGCGGGATAACTGAGTCGGCCGCTCAGAAAGCAATGGCAAACTACTGAGCGTAATCTTGCCAAGAAATCAACAGACAGCTGAAAGATGCTGCTGTTGAAGCGATGTCCTGTAAAAAGGATATGCGAATTAAAATTTACAAAATCCGTATATAATGGGGGACTTCCTTTTTTTGGATTGCATAGCACTCCCCACTTGCCAGTCCCATTCTTTATCCTAAACACCTCAGCCTTGTCGTCTCCTATAATACTGTGTACCAGTTTTTTTAACTCCTTGAGGAGCAACTGTGACAGTTAGCCAGTGGATGGTCAGCCTGTCTCTTTCTTTCTCCAGGTGCTCTAGTGATATGTCTATTCCAAGGTTTGGTAGAGAAAACTTTTTGCCGTGTAACTTTTCATATCCGGCTTTCTGAGTCTCTGCTGACAGGTGAAAGTACCACCTAGTGGGAACCTCGAACCTATGCAGGTCGACGATTCCCCCAAAAGGTACACCTCTTGGACCAGTTAGGGCACTCATGATTAGTGCAGGTGTTGCTTTAGCAGCGGCCCCTGGACCAATGATGGAACACACTATCGTTCCCGGCTGATGAAGTTGCTGAAATTCATAGTCGTTTGTCGGGAACGCGAATTCAGTGACATTCGAATACATCTTGAAATTTGCTTGTTTTCGGTAATAATCCCAGAGAAATATCCAGAATATCAAATCCAAAGAATATAACCACAAACTCCGATATAAATGAAAGTAAATTTTCACGTGAATTTTTGTTAAAACAACTTTGGCCAGTCAACAATTTATTTATTTATTTATTATTTTTTTGCAAAGGATCTTTTATTAACGTTTATTCATATAACAGTGCTACAAGATTATGTATAGTCTGATGGTGATACAAGATTATAGTGGTGAGTGCCGGGGCTCATAGACTAATGAGCGTTTAATTTTAACTTTTTTCTCCTTGATCATCGTGTTCCATTTTTAATCGAGAAACTTTAGTCGTCTTAACTAACCTTAGTATACGATTAGAAGACGACATTATGCCACCAAAGGACATCATCAAATGGGCCAAGAGGGTCGGCAAGACCAAGACATTGAAGACGAGAGAAAAGAAACAGAGGAGGAGGAGACAGGAAAGCTATGAAACAGGGTCTTCTTGGCTTCCACCATCTGGCAGCTCTTCATCGAGTTCAGTGTCATATTTTTCCCTTGACCTCAGTTGGTCCTGGATCCTCAGATATAACAGGGACAGGCACAATAAATAATATTTTTTTAAAATTTGTTTCCTTTTTTCAACGTTTATTGAGTTGATTCATCATAATTGCTTCTGCAAACTTTAACAAGCGAGTATTTTGTGTGTTAAGCAACACGCGAAAGGCAGTGTATCGCAAAGGAACATGGACTGGCCAATACCTACATTTTCAGAGCTTCACACCTATCCAGTACAAACGGGGCTTAGTACGGACCCTGTTTGACCGTGCTAGAAAGATATGCACCCAGGACACATTGACAGAGGAATTTGAAACTCTGAAGAATGTCTTAAACCTGAATGGGTACTCCACAGGATTTATAAAGCGCCACTGCCAACAGCCCAAACCTAAACCAAACGTAACTACAGTCCCGAAACTCAAGGTATTCATCCAGCTAACCTTTCGAGAGATGACGTAATGCAACGTCTACAAGACCGGATTACTACAGCAGTAGGCCGAACATTCTGTGCTGCAACTCCAGTCATTAGATATAAAATCATACCGATTCCTACACCAGCAGTCAAAGAGCCTGTATTTACCAATTCACATGTAGATGCCAGGCCTTCTACATTGGTAGAACAGAGAGACAGCTTAACAAACGAGTGTCAGAACACATACCTCAATGGGTCAACAAGATACAACACACAGGAGATGTTAGCCTAGTGGGGCCGACACACCGGAAGCTCCCGGCGTCTTCAATTGGTAGGCACATTATCAAAAGCGGCCATGTGGTGGACAGAGACACTGCCTTTCGCGTGTTGTTTAAGACACAAAATACTCGCTTGTTAAAGTTTGCAGAAACAATTATGATCAATCAACGCAAGCCAGAATTGTGCAAACAGAAAGACATGTTAGTCAGCTTAAAATTACCGTGGTAGATAATTGACATTACTGTGCGAATATGTGTATATTTCAACTTGAAGGATTTATCTAGTTAATTCACGTAAGTTATGTGATTTCTGCAGTATGTACCTGACGAGATGCAGCGAAATATGCCAGGCAATAAATCGTGCAATCTATTGTTTGTGTCTTTGTTATTCAAATTCACTACGGGAAAACATTGTTTTGAGTTTACTGAGTGTTAAAAATGTTGCGATGGTGTTGTTAGTATTTTAACAGGCGTGCTGAGTGTATGGTATTTGTGTCGGTCTGTTTAACAGTTCGTTTGTGTGTCGAATTGGTGTAAAAATTCGTTTCAATCATGATAACTACAAATTATATTCACATAATATGCATAAAATATGAGCAATAAATTGAACTGAGACAATATGACGAAATGGGAACGTGTGATTTGGCGTACGCTTCCAGTCATCCCATTCTTTCTTACGTGATTGATGGTAATGATGATGATAATGATGATGGAGTCGACAACGATTATGATGTGGTGATGACTTCTTTCCCTCATTCGCTCTAAACCCATCATTCTCACACACTTATAATCCTTCCACACACCATGCTTTCTCTTCCATACCCACAATATATACATTAAATGAAATGGTGGTGTCAAGGTCGAAACGACAAGACGCCGCCCTACGCCGTCCTCGCGGGCAGCGGCGTGCGTGTCGGCTGTCTAGGAAGCGAATAAAATAAACAACCGATGAGGTTGACCGCCCAAACATTCATGTATATAGAATAAGTCATACATATGTATATCTACCAATATCAAGGGATGTGTGCAGACGAAATAATAGTGAAGGCGAAAGATTTATATATTTATTTTTTATTTTAGCACCTGAAACAGGTCACTCAAATAATATTACATGAAAACAGCAGATGTAAAAATATAAAAATATCTACTAAATTATGGAGGGGAATATTTTTTTTTTTTTAGTAAATACTTCTATAAATTATCAAGGTCTTTGGAGGTCGCGCTTACACCAAAATGCAGGTCATTATTGCTGCCTTTCAATATCTGGAATTCATATGTAGCCCCGTTCAACGACTGTTGGGACTTTTATGGAGGCCTATTCCAAACAGTTAATTCCCCCCCCCCCCCCCCCCCCGTTTATTATGTACAAAAACAGTCTTTTTACATTGCGAATACATCGTATACGTTCATGCACATGTGACATTATATTCTTGGCATGGTGTAGTAATCATTTACTCCCATGCATACCAAACCATTTAATTTAACATTTTCACACCACAGGCACCTCATGCAAGCTTAGTTTCATTTAAGCAAGTTCCATAGTATTGCTGAATCACTGTATTCCACAAAATCACAAGTGCGAAGGACTTGTTTGTGGCGGGCTGGGCTGAGACTGGGAAAGATCTCAACAAAGAGGGAGAGAGAGAGAGCTTAGGAGAGAGAGAGAGAGAGAGAGAGAGAGAGATAGAGATAGATAGATAGAGAGAGAGAGAGAGAGAGAGAGAGAGAGAGAGAGAGAGAGAGAGAGAGAGAGAGAGAGAGAGAGAGAGAGAGAGCGTAAACTGATTGGAATTTATTTAGTTCACTACACAAGATGGCAAATTTTCCACCACTACAAATAGTTTACTTGAGCTCTTCCGACCGAGGTCAAACCTCGGTCGACAAGACCACTGACTCACAAAGGGCACCTTCCCATCGTTCTGTCTAGGTTGGGCCAATAGACTTAGTAGCAAAGAAGGGACACTTATTCAGTTATTTGGCCCTTTTTTCCCCAATGATTGGGCTTAGTGGTACACATTCGGAGTATAGAAATATCTGTGAGAGTGTGTGTTTGAACATGTATGTTATGTAGTGTGAAATTGATGGGAGTGGCTCTTGCTTAATCTGCGAATAGCTTTGCGATTTTCTGTTGAAAAATCTTTGCTAGTATGTGTGGGTGTATTTTGTGGTGATTGTGGGTGGCCAAGTTTCGACTCGACCATATTATGTTTCTATACTCCGCTAGTGCGACGAGAAGTTTAGTGTGTTTGTCTTTTGTGTCTGTGGGTATTGTATTTAGGAAAATCGCTTTGTAAGCGTCAGTTTTCTTGTTTGTGTGGGTTTCTATTAATTGTTGTAGTGCAGTCTTAGTGGCTGTGATTGTTGGGCATTCATAGAAGAGATGGTCCTCTGTTTCCTGAATATTGTGTCTACATAATTTGCATGGGGCTAATTGCTTGGATGTCTGTGCTGCTCTCTCTGTTGTCGGGGTCATATTATAAATTAGCTTGTATGTTACTTCTTTGGTTTTCGATGTGATATGTTTGTTGTGTAAGTTAGTGAAGGTGCAGCTATTGTCTTTCATATAATATTTGTATCCTCTTTTGATTCTCAGATGTAGTGGTGGGGCTTGTTTCACTAAATATTTGTGTATCTGCTTGCTTGTCTGTTGTATTAAATGTTCATTGCCTTGAATTGCTTGCATACATGTTCTGTAGAAGTGCGGTAGTGTGCCGTAATAGTGCGGTGTTGTTTTGTCTATTTCCTTAAGTCTATGTAATCTAATTGCAATATAGTATAATGATAGCTGGTGTTGATCTGGATGATTGATGATGCGTCCTATGTGGTTGATTCTTAATGCTTGTATTTCTCTATTTAGGTCCTGTAAAGCTACACCCCCTCGTTTCTTATCTTGTATTAAAGTCTTGTGTTTTATACTGTGGATTGTGTTGCTGAAGATGAATTGTTTGATGTTTTTGTTTATGTCTGTGATTGTTTGTTTTGGGGGGTATAACACTGTGGCTAAATATATTATTTTAGGAATGATGAAGGTGTTTACAATTGTGCTTCGTACAAAAATTGTTGATGTTTTGTATTTGAACCTATGTAGTATGTCTATCATTTGTTTTGTCAGTGATTGCCATGTTTCTGTATGTGTTTTTCTGGGATTGGATGGAAAAGTGATCCCATAAATCTTCATGTTATCTGTGACTGTTAGATCCGGGGGGAAATCTGATTTATTCTTCCACTTCCCCAGACCCAATATTTTAGACTTCTGTATGTTTATTTTGGCCCCACTTCCTTCACCGAACTGTCTGAAGGTGTGAAGTATGTTCGTTATGGAAATGTTGGTTGTAGGGAAGAAAGCGGTGTCATCTGCATAAGCAATTAATTTCCGCTCTCCAGACCCTTGTATAAACGTACCTTTATTGTTAGTGTCCTGACTTATTACTTCTAAGAGTGATTCTAGTGTGAGTACATATAGGACTGGTGATAGTGGACACCCTTGTCTGACAGATCTAGTGATTCTGAAACTGCCATAGAGTGATTGATTCACCAGTACCTTACTTTCAGGATTTTATACAATATTTCTATCCACTGTCTATAGTATTGTCCTATGTTACAGTGTGCTAGTGTTTTGTGGAAGTATGAGTGTGAAATTCTGTCAAAGGCCTTCTCCTGGTCTAAAGATAAAAGGGAGGATTGACAGTCTTTCTGGTGGGTGTATGTAATGAAATCTCTAATGAAGTGTGTATGTTGGTGTATATTTCAGTGTTGAATACTGCACTGTTGGTCTGGGTGGATGAGTGATGGCATGAATTTTTTTCTTTTTTAGCAAGTGAATTTGCTAGAATTTTGTAGTCTGTGTTTAATAATGAGATGGGTGTATAGTTTTTCAGCTGTGTTTTATCTGTGTTGTCTTTAGGTATGAGTGTTATATATGACATGTTGCAAGTGTTTGTTAGTTCTTGTTTGTGAAAAGCTTCTTTGTAGACTTTTAGAAGGAAAATGCCTAGGATAGGAAAGAAATGTTGGTAGAATTCTACTGTGAGTCCATCTGGTCCTGGTGTTTTGTCTTTTTACATTTGATTGAGTGCATGTGTTATGTCTGCTAATGTAAGCTCTGTGTCCAGTGTGTCCTTATCTGTGTCTGACAATTTCTTTGTGTATTGTAAGAACCTATTTTGTGTTTGTGTGTTGGCGGGTTCTGCTGTATATAGGTCAGTGTAGTACTGTTGGAATGTTTCTAGTATATGTACTGCCTCTGTTTGTGTGTTTCCTTGCATGTCTGTTATTGCTCCTATTTGTCTGTTGCGTTGAATGTTTTGTTCTAATGCAAGGTGTTGTTTATTGGGACTTTCTTCTGATATGTTAGTAAGTTTAGTTCGAAGGAGTGCACCACGGAATGTGTGTTGCTGGTGTTGTTCTAATTGTGATTCTAGTGTGTTTAGGTGTAGTGCATTCCTGTCAGTCTGTTTTGTGAGTTGTATTGCTGTCTGTATGATATGTTCTTGTTGTAGTCTGTCTTTATGTATGATGAATGCTAACTGTTGTGTACTATACCGTATTGTATTCTTTAGTAGATCCCAAATTTGAGTTATGATGTCGGTGGGTGTACTATTAGTGTATGTTAGAATAAGTTGTGCCATGTGTTGTAAATAACCTGTGTTGTGGAGTAATGAGTTATTGAACTTCCAATGTGGTGTTCTTTTTGATGGCCTTGTATTTGTAGTGTCTGTAGTCATATGTGCTAGTACTGCTTTGTGATCTGTGTATTTTAATGTCTCTTGTAGATGTTTTGTGTGTATTATGTGATGTGTTGAAGGTGTGCATATTCTATCTAGTCTGGCTGATCTATTGTAAGCCCTATTTTTGTGTGTTGTTGCAATGTTATTAGGGCGTCTGTATCAAAAAGCGTCTGTTAAATTGTGTGTGTCTAAGGTATTCTTTAGTATATCCAGTTGATGTATTCCATTTCTGTCATTTCTCCTTAATTGTGTCTTGATTCTTGCTTTGCCTCCCCCTACGATATCCAAATCTGAGAGTACAAAATTGAAATCCCCTGCAAGGATAACATTTTGCCCTCTGTATGTTTGTATAAGTAAGGTGTCTAATTCTTGGTAAAAATTTGGTTGATGATTGTAATTAGGTGGTGCATGTATGTTCACTATGGTGTATGCATGTATAGTGTTTTCAACCTGTATTATGGAGATTCGTCCCTGGTTATCCGTGTGTGTTTTAATTATGTCCCACCTGTCTGATGTCTGCAGAATAGCTGTTCCTGACCCAATTTTGTGTGTGCCTAAACTAAAGCATGAATGTTTGAGGCCTAGCTGTGTGGTGATATGTTGTGCGAATGTTTTTGAACATATATTTGTTTCTTGTAGTAGTAGAAAGTCTGGTTTGTGTTTGTTTATTAGTGTGATAATGTGTTGTAATTTTGTACGTATACCACAAATGTTTAAAGTAATAATAACTAAATCACTAGTCATTATAATTTAAGTAAAAACAAATGAATGAGATATAATAAGTGTATCGAATCACACGCAAAGTTGTTATCCGTGATGGGTACATTTAGGCGAGCAAGTCTGTAGTATCAAAAGTTTGTGTGAGAGGATCATCTTGATCCTCGTTCTTATCACTTGTGTCTGTGTCTACGAAGAGAGTGTCTGGTATGCTGTATGTGTCGTCTTCGTCTTGTACTTGTGTCTCCTCTTGTTGTTCTTGTTCAGTTTTCTTTGTCTTGCCTATAGTAGCTTTGACTTTTTCTTTCTTTGGCAGTGATAAGTCGTCTGTTTCTGTGTCATCGCTGTGTTTTGACTGCAGTAGTCTTCTGTTAGCCCATTTTCTCTTCGTTGGTTTGTTGACGATTTGAAAACCGTCAGAGTCTTCATTCCTTGGATTGATTTCTTGTGTGTTATTTTCTTGTGTGTTCCTGTCTTCTTGTGTGTTGATTTGACTACTGAAAGTTTGTGTCAGTTCAATCTCTCCCTGTGGAGAAGTTTCTCTTTCGAGTGGTGGGAAATCTTCTTGGCTTTGTACACTGACTGCTGCTGCTATTGGTGTCATCGATTGTCGTCGACTAGGGCATTTATTTGCCCAGTGGTTGTTTTGGCCACACGCTGGACAATTGGTCTTTCTCCCCGGCATCGTGATCAACACTCTGTGATTATTGTTCGTAATACCAGGAGTGTAGATCCGTATATAATGGGGGACTTCCTTTGTTGGGTTGCAGAGCGCTCCCCACTTGCCAGCCCCATTCTTTATCCTAAAGACCTCAGCCTTGTCGTCTCCTGTAATACTGTGTACCAGTTTTTTAACTCCTTGAGGAGCAATCGTGACAGGTAGCCAGTGGATGGTCAGCCTGTCTCTTTCTTTGTCTAGATGTTGTAGTGATATGTCTATTCCTAGGTTTGGTAGAGAAAACTTTTTGCCGTGTAGTTTCTCATACACGGCTTTCTGAGCCTCTGCTGACAGGTGAAAGTACCACCTAGTGGGAACCTCGAACCTATGCAGGTCGACGATTCCCCCAAAAGGTACACCTCCTGGACCAGTTAGGGCGCTCATGATTAGTGCCGGTGTTGCTTTAGCGGCAGCCCAGGGACCAGTGATGGAACACACTATCGTTCCCGGCTGATGAAGTTGCTGAAATTCATAGTCGTTTGTCGGAACCGCGAATTCAGTGATATTTGAATACATCTTGAAATTGTTGTTTCCGATAATAATTCCAGAGAAATATCCAGAAAATCAACTCCAAAGAATATGAACACAAAATCCGGAATATCCGTTATGCACAAATTTTACGATTAAAAATGTTCAGCGAGCGTCTCCTTTCGGAGAAAACTTCGATGAAGCAGAGGCAGGGCAGACAAAATTTGGATAAAGTCCATTTTTTTTTTTTTTTTAAATATTTTTTAAATTTTTTTTTGTAAATTGGCCTGAATAACAGGCCGGACAAAAATTCTATTTTTTCTGTTGTGTCAAGACTTTATTTGGATTTGGATAATTTTTTTTTTTTTTGGGGGGTTTGGCGGTCATCCCAGACTAGCTGGTTCCCCGCCTCCCCTGTTTTTGGCGTGGACCCTTAGTCCCACTGTGAGCTATTGCCCACAGTGGTCCACCGGGCCCACATTTAAAGTGATGCTTATGTGAGGTTTTTTTTTTTTGGATCACCCGGCCCCCGACCAGATCAGGCGCACTACTGAAAGGGCAGCAAATGCGTCTGATCTTAGCCAAGGGACCGAGAATGATCATCCCGGCCTCCGACCAGACCAAGCGCACTACTGTCGGGGGGCCAGCAAATACACTTGATCTTAGCCAAAAGGCCGAGAAGCGATTATAAGAAGACTATTATAAAGTTGACTATAAGAAGTTACAGATTTGTACGTTGTGAAGAGAAACCAGAGCCAAATAATAGTTGTTATGAAGCATTATATTTGGATTTGGATAAAGTCCATACGTTGTGAAGAAAAACCAGAGTCAAATAATAGTGATAGCGATAAGAAGCATTACATATATATAATTAAATTGTGAAATGTAAAGTAGATTAGAAAATTTTGAAGTTAAAAATATATTGAAAAATTATTATTTACTCTGAAAGTATTTCTTAAAATCTTATGGCTAGTCTTAATAAAATTGTCTTTTCGTATTTAAAATCTTAAATTTTGAATAAATTAATTGCGTATGTGATGTTTCCTTAATAAAGAATAAAATAATTTTTATATTCGAATAACGTCCCTTTAATAATATTATGTTGTTATGTCCCTAGCACAAATTTATTTGGGTTTTGTTTTCCTTGGCCAGCTCCTTGGAGAAGGTTTCACGGACGCAGTTCGAGATCTCGCTTACCCGCGTTCAACACACAACACATCTCTGAAACATGTTAAATAATTCAAATATCTTGGAAGTATGATCACAGGTATGATCACCGATCTCCGTGGCCAAAGTCTTGCGAACGCGGTTCGTGAGCCGCTTAGCAGGCGTTCAAAAAGCAGCCGCGACCGATTTGTGCCGCAGACCGTGTCGCGTTGTATTATAACGTGTTGGTATGGGAACCGGTCGTTCAGAAAGAAATGACAAACTACTGAACGCAAAATTTGCCTAGTACATCAACATCAGCCGGTCTCTCTGGCCGAGGGGTTACAACACTTTCTCCGTAATCCCGTTTATCACGCAGTCTCGTAGCGGGAGAGAACTGGGAGCGGTTCGACCCCCGCTGGTGACTTGCGGGATACTGAGCCGGCCGTTCAGAAAGCAATGGCAAACTACTGAGCGTAATCTTGCCAAGAAATCAACAGACAGCTGAAAGATGCTGCTGTTGACAGCGACGTCCTGTAAAGAATATGCAAAAAAAATAAAAAACATCAACATCAGCTGAAAAATTCTGGTGTTAACTGCAACGTCCTGCAAGGGATATGTAAACCCCCCCCCACCCCCCCCCCCCCCCCCAAAAATGATCACAGAAGATAATAGAACAGACAGAGAAATGAAAATCAGATGTCAAAAAGCAAGTGTGCTTCCTATCAACTATCACTCATACTGAAACATCCAAATACACCTATGTTCGCAAAACGACAAATAATAAAGGGAGAGTTTATTCCGAATAAACGAAGTCTCTATTCGCAACCAAGTTGTGATCGAAGTCTTTATTCGCAACCAAGAGTAGATACAAACAAGCTGTGGGAAATCCTTAAACAATATGGAGTGAGTACACATCTAACAAACCAATGTAGAAGCTTATACAATTAAGCAGTCTGCCCTTGCCTGAAGTCTGAGTGGGTTTACCTGATGTTGAGGGACAATGGTAATAGGAAAAATAATCCACATGCAAATATCAGTCCAGTGTACTCTCCAGTAGTGGCAGCTATTAGTAGTAGCACGTATATTGGCTACGCTTGCATTCAAAGCGAACGAACAAACAACAACAAGGCGATTGCTTCCAAATCGTTGCAGCTAGCTGTGGCGAAGTGGTCAAGCCGTTTGACTCGTGCTCCGAAGGTTGTGGGTTCGATTCCGGACCGCACCCTTCGGTTTACGAGTAAAATGTTTCGGAGACTCCTGTGGGCCGTCGCTAAAAGCTACGGAGTTCGTGCTTTGTGCGACGCTTTCCGCGCTGCGGAAAGAGACCGAGCCATATGGGATAAAACCCGGTGCGATGAAGTCGAACCTGTCGACTTTTTTTTAGACCCGGCGACTAATCATGTTTATTTCATAAGGTACAGTTAGTTGGATGCCTTTCACAGGACATCACAATCAACCACGGCATTTATTCCAGAAGTTTGGTGTTGTTGTTGTCTTCCACTTATGCCGTTAGGCGCCGTGGAGAAGGTTCATTGAAGCTCCAGCTCCTGTGACTAGCGTCTTTCCTCCAGTTTCCTACAGGTTTACCGGATAATTACTAACAAATATCAATAAGTTAGCTATTTTTGTCAATATGCCGAATAACTGTCTTTGTACATACTTATCTTGTCGCTTTCAGTTAATTAGTTTCTGAAAAACGAAGAAGAAAAAAAATTCGCCGGCGAGGAATCAAACAGGTATCTACGGCTGCAAGCTGGGATACTTACCGTCATGCTACTGGGGCCACGATGAAAGATTAGCACAAATGTATAATATAGTCAAACACATGTTCCGATGACGTCACGTATGTCTCGTGACTAGCTTTTGGTTGCGAATAGAGACTTCGTTTATTTGCAACCAAGACACTTCGTTATCCTAAATTACACTTACGTAAAATCAACACCTGTGAGATGAGATGCATCAGGAGCGCCCATACTCAAGAACTATCCGAGATTGAATAAGAAATGATGTTACCGACAGACAGTGGGATCAACACTTTGTGCAACATATATTGAAAGACAGAAGATCAAATGGGTTGAGTTTGACCATCTCCATCTCGTTAGAAAGAACCTTCATACACCATCATCTACCAGCAATGGCCCAACATCGAAGATAATCTGCTACGAGAGCAAGAGATGGGTTGATGAGAAGAAGAAAGCGTAGAAAGTGATGGTGTTGGGTGTATTGGTGGTGGTGGCGGCGGCGGTGGTGATGAAGGTGGTGGTGGGGTGAACGACAAAGACGAAGTTCTGTGCAAATACCATCATTACACCCCTGGCACTTCAATGGGTGCTCAGATATCCTGGTAAATTCATCAAAATTCAGCGACCAACTACCAATCAAATAACGAGCTTTCTGGCCCATTAGTCATGAGTTGTGCTGCTCTTTCCTGACATTTATATATATATATATATATATATATATATATATATATATATATATATATATATATATATATATATATATATATATATATATATATATATATATACACACACACACATTTTCATGTAGTGTTTTTCATGTAGTTGTATCGGTGTGTGTTTGTTGCTTCTTCGTATTCTTCTTCTTTATCATCTTCTTCTACTACTCTTCTTCTTCGTCTTCATCACCTTCTACTTCTCAGTCTTCTTGTTCTCCTTTCCCCATCTCCTTCGCCACCTTCCTCTTCCTCTTTGTTCATCCGGAGTGTTTGTTGTGTCTCTGCTGTCGAAAGCTTTGGCCGCAACCTCCATGTTGTTAACATTTCATTCAATAGCAAATGATACCAGGCTGATATCATTTGTCATATGGCTACTCAGACCAAGACCGAATGGATAGGGAGGCCATGGGACGATATCGCTCCCCACCAAGATCGAACTGGCGATTCAAAGGCAACCCAAGATGGGGAAATAGAAGGAACACCAGGAGAGACAACAACTGGTAAAGCTCCCTGAAGGAAACAGCACCATTTGACGCAGTGGGTACACAATTACTCCAGGCATCAACAAGTTCGCGACTCTGGCCAGACATGAAAAACCTAAGAATGGAATGAACACAATCAACCCATCAGAAGCTGACAACAAGCAGCCCAATGTACGAAAGACAAACTATAAGCTACACCATAAATACCCCAATTATAGCCACGTCAAAAACTCGAAGGCTGAAAGGGGGTATTCGTACCAAAGATTGGATTGGATTGAATTTGTCATATTCAAAGAGTACGTATTGTATTTCCGGGCTCCAGTGGCACAATCGGATAGCGCGCCTTACTTATAGACAGTACCTTCCCAGTGTGTAACACGGGATAAGAAATGCGTAGGTTGTGAGCTCAATCCTCACCTGGAGGATGTATTTGCGGGGTTTTTAAAAATTTATTTTAATTAATAATATATTTGTAATTCTTTTTTGTTCGCTCGCTTTTTAACTCGAACATAGTCCTTGTGGACTAAATTTTTGCTGTGTCACTCGCCATCAGGCGAACCGAACCCACTCTGACTTTTGAGATACTTGTAATTTACTCCCCAAGTCAAGGATGAGAAGTCAACATTTTATTCCAACTGACCGGTATAGGGGTAGACTCCGCTACTTAACCATCAGCTCACCGGGAGTCTAATAGCAAGCGTTCTGATCCATTCTACCACGCTAGTATTGCGACTTGCATTTTTATTAGAAGGCAGCAAGTCAAATGGTTTGGCCATGCAAGCAGGTTACCAACTAATAGTATACCCCAACAAGCAATGATGTACAGACCAGAGGGAAGCAGAGGAAGAGGCTGACCACGTAAATGATGGACACAGGGATTAACAGTCCATGGAAATATCGATACATGAAGCCCATAAGCGGGCACTCTCTCGGTTTATACTTCACCTCGACACCGCAAGGCATAAGAGGAACATGATGAGATGAGATGGGACTTGAAAATTGCCTGGAAGGCGACGAGGAAGCAACCATGGCCACCCTGCTTCATGCGCCTGACTTAGAATATGTGAAAAGCTAGGAGTTGTTACCCCATCTGCAGTTCCTACGGAGTTTTGAGTTCAATCCCCACCTGGAGCACGATGTGTTTTTTTTTTTTTTTTAAAGGAAAATAACATTCTTCTAAATTTGCTACTTTCAGAATCTTCTGAGGACTGACTTTTAAGTAAAGGCTACGAGAAAGAAAACTGGGCGCCCATACTCATGTCATTGCTGAGAGTATGTGAAGGCCTCAAACTTAACATGCAACAACAGTATCTACTACGGACTACTTTTATCTCTTTCATATTTCTAAATACAAATAGCTTGTTATATAATCTTTCCAACAATTGACACATATCTTTGAACTGATTTTTTTTTAGTAAATAAATATGTTGGCTGTCTTTGTTTTTTGTGCACTGCACGCCACTCACCCATGATGATTAACTTAAGTTTTTCGTCTTTTTTTCCCCAGAGCTTTTGTTCTGGCTTGCAAGTATTGTTAAACTTAGTCGCATATCCTTTACAGGACGTTTGCAGTCAACACCAGCATTTTTTTTGCTGTTGTTGATGTCTTGGCAAGTTTACGTTCAGTGGTTTGCCTTTGCTTTCTGAACGACCGGCACCCATACAATAGGGTAAAAAGCCAGCGCAACGCAGTCAGCTGCCAAATCGCGCGCAACTGTTTCGAACGCGGGTATGTGGGATTATGAACCGCATCTGTAAAACCTTCGCCATGGAGACCGGCGCAAGTATTGTACAGAATGAGAATGCGGCCCGGGCTCGTCATTGTTTCAGTTTTCCGGCCCGCTGTGAAAAAAGTTGGTGACCCCTGACCTAGAACAAGCGGTATCCACATACTCCACCACCATCTGTTGAGGGAGACAGTCGTATGTGGGTGTGACTTGAATGCTATATCATTGATCAGGTCAATGAATCCACCAATCAATCCATCAGTCAATCAATACACCAGTTAATAAATTCACCAATCAATTAATCCACCATTCAATTTGCCAATCAATGAATTCACGAGTCACTAAATCTGTCAGACAATCAATCGACCAATTATTCAATTCACCAATTATTAAATCCACCAACCAATCAATCTATCTATCAGACAATCAACTGACCAATTATTCAATTCACCAAACATTCCACAAATCAATCAATTCCCTATGTCAAAGACCGGAATATAAAGGCCGAAGGTCTGCCTCAAGATAAAATACCAACGGGAAGAGTGGTCAACTTCAAGTATAGTAGAGGTGATACAGTGCCCCGATATGAGGGCAGGGTAGGTGATAGAATGAGGGACTATTAACTAGTTCTCTTATGAGACACGGAGACGTTGACCAGATAGTTAGCACTCTGGTCACGACAGCATCATGGCGCCTACATGATAGCCACGAGTGCCACTCAACAGACAACTAATGTAAGCGTGGCAGTCGTAACGGCACGCAGAAAGCCGAAGGACACACCAAGGTCCTTCCGCGTGGTGTGTAGCCACGCGAGAAAACTCGTCAGACTGGGGACTGACTTTGTAGAGAGCACTTGTTTAGTATTGATAGGAGTTTTGTGTGACCAAATAGATAGAGATAGCATTAGAGTTTAGAAAACTAGTGATAGGCAATTCTGTGGCTTTGTGTGTGGTTTTGATAGCGACTGTTATGTACTTGGAAAGAGCCAACGGCAATAAAATGTACCCTTTAATTCCTCTCACACGACTTGCAAGTTTCTTGTATGGTGTGGGAGAAGTAATCTGATGATGCCTTACACATGAGTTGTTGACAGGCAAAGATTAATGTGGTGTCAGAAGTGTGGCTTGGACGAAAGTGCCAAGCTAATACACTCATCCACGGCTCTAGACTAAGTTTACAAATAGTGAAGTAGTGAATTTAATTTGTGTCAGTGACGGTTGACGTGTGCAGAACTAGGACAAGTTGCTAACGAAACAGTGCCTATCGTGACGAAATAATATTTATTTGTGTTTAGTAAAATATTATATACTTAAATCATGTGTTCTTCAAAGTTGTAAGTATTGATATTATTATTTTCTGTTATTTATTCATGTAATTATTTATTTATTTATGAATAACTATCAAAAATGATTCTTGGCGGAGCGATACACAGCCAGCAACATTATCGATTTTTGCAAGCTAAAAATAGCGCTGCGCCTCTGACGTGTTATGATTGACAAGCAATTGTTCTGCGCCATTGGCAATCAGCATCTGAATGTTTACAACTCGGTAAGCTGCTGCCCGCCTGAATCGTTGCTTTATATTACCTATTATTTGTTTATTTGAATTAGTAATTGAATATATTTATTTATTTAAACAATATTAGTATATTTTTATTTATTTCAAAGCAGTTATTGAATTTTTTTTTCGTACTTTTTCTTGTGTTTACCGTCACGATGGTACTACTTTTGGCCATGCAAATTAGACTTGGTCTGCACAACACTTACATAGATTAAACTAGGTTAGTGACGAAAGGCATAAAAAGTTAGAACGAAGACAGGACATTGACAATTTAATATTAAGTAAACCAGATTCTGTTTTTTTGTTCGTGGGCATGTCATTGTGTACCAAATTGTCGAATAATATGTCGTTTGCTATGTGTTAATTGTTGCTGCTCTGTAAACCAGGGTGAACAACAGCGAATTAGAAGATTGGTGTGTATGCTGAAGTGCCAAACAGGTGACCTATTTAGAAAACTCGTGTCTATGCCGAAGTGCCAAACAAGGTGACCTGTGTTACCGGAGTGTGTTCCTTGTTCTCGGGAACATTAAGTTGAGTATACTCAATATATTTGGCATGCAATGTGATTAATAGTGCATCTCTTTTTCAGCTTGTGATGCATTAGCATACTTTTGTGCTCTGTTTTTTTTTTTCAGAACTAAATTTTTCAGGTCATATACAAAGAGTACAATTTGCAGTGCTCAAATATTAAGAAACATAACATATCAAAGAAAAATAAGTTATTAAAAAGTTCAGTGTAGGTCAACGCTAGCTAATTACCTAACATCATGGCTACTTTAGCTGATTTCGTAAAAGCAGGCAAAGAAATGCAATACACTGGTAAAGAACTAGAAAGATATCAATCAATCAATCATGTGCCATGCCGGAAAGCGTGGGCGGTCATGATTCGCCATTTCACTCGATCACCAGAGTCGTGGATCAGCTCAGTGTTCCTGTCTCGTCCATGCCATGTGGCCAAGCCATCCAGGTATTTTCCTCTCGGTCTTCCTCTTGGTCTGTTCCCTTCGATCTTGCCAGCTGTCACTAAGTTCTCCAGTCCATTTCTTCTCATAACATGTCCAAAAAATTTTGACTGTCTACGTCTAATTTCTCTAATCAATCTACGATTTTCATTTGTCTCTTGTAGTACTTGGTCATTGGTTTTTCTATCTGTCCATGGTATTCTTTGCATTTTCCTCAGAAACCACATTTCTGCAGCCATCAGATGTTTTTCAGCTTGACTGCACATTGTCCAAGTTTCACATCCATACAAAAGAACAGGCTCTATGTATCCCCTCAACACTCTTTTTCTCGTTTCAATTGACATCTTTTTATTGGTTAGAATGTTTTTCATCTTGCTAAAGGCTACTTTCGCAATGGCGATTCTTGTTCTAATCTCTTCAAGGCATCTGCCATCAGATGTTATGACTGTTCCGATATAATTGAACCGATTCACTTGTTGAAGAATATTCCCATTTACTTGTATATTACATTGTGGTACTTCGTTCTTCCTTGTGACGACCATAACCTGTGTCTTCCTACAATTTAATTCCAACCCCAGCTGCTCACTGTGTACAACCACAGCGTCTACTAATTGTTGCAGATCCTGTTCATTGTCTGCAATCAATACTGTATCATCTGCATATCTAATGTTATTTATGTTTCGTCCTCCAATGCTGATTCCATTTAGGTCTTCTACATTTCTGAAAATATTTTCACTGTATAGGGAAAAAAGATCTGGAGACATTACACATCCCTGCCTAACACCTCTCTTAATAGGTTGGTATTGTCCTACTTCATTATCAATTCTTATGGCAGCTTGTTGTTTCCAATATATGTTTTTTATAAGTCTAATGTCTTTCCCATCAATTTGTAGATCTGCAAGCATATCCACAATGTTGACATGTCTAACTCTATCAAAAGCCTTTGTGTAGTCAATAAAGCAAAGATGTATATCCTTGTTTACTTCTAAAGCACGTTCAATAACTGTTCGCAGCATATACACAGCATTTACTGTACCCTTTCCTTCTACAAAACCACATTGTTCTTCCCCTATTTCAGGTTGTATTTTCTTCCTCACTCTTTGCATGATAATTCGTAACAAAATCTTTGTGATGTGACTCATTATACTAATTGTTCTATGTTGATCACATTCTAAGGTTCCTGATTTCTTTGGGATTGCAATAAATACAGAATTACATAATTCAGAAGGTATATCTCCAGTATCATATAATGTGTTCAGCAGTCTAGTGACTTGTTCTAGACCAAATTCTTCTAAAGCTTTAATCATTTCTGTTGTGATGTTATCTGCACCGGGGGCCTTGCCAGCTTTCATATGCTTAAGAACATTTTGAACCTCCATCTTTAAAATTGCTGGTCCTTCATTATTAAATCTAATAGCATACTGTTCCTCTCTGTTATCATTATACAGGTCTTTCACATAATCTGTCCAGACATGTAGAATCTGATCTTTTTCTATTATGATTTTGCCATCTTTAGTTTTTAGACAGCCTGTTGATGTACTTGTTCTTTTATTAGTAAGCTCCTGAATTCTTTTGTGTACTAATTTGGTATTTTGACTGTTGTGTTGTTATTCAATTTCTAAGCACTTTTCCTCAAGCCATGATTCTTTTGCCTTCCTACATAATATTCTGATCAGAAATTTAAAGAAGCAAAAGAAGCTGAGACAGCTGAACGTATACGAAAAGAGAATGCAGAGAGAGATGAACGCGCACGAGAAAGACAACACCTAAAGGAGATTGCAGAACTAGCTGAAATAACAAAACAAAAACAGCTAGAAGATGACAAACAGATTAAACAAAAAGAATTAGAAATGAAACAACAACAGTTGGAACATGATAAGGAAATTAGACAGAAAGAACTAGAATTAAAACAGAAGCAATTAGATCAGGAGAAAGAATTAAAGCAAAAAGAAATAGATGAAATGACAAGAGTTAAGGAAAAACAAATACAAGTTGAATCAGAGACACAATTAAAGATGAAAGGTATGGATGTAGACTCACACGCAGAGATCTCTGCCACTAAACTAAGAAGTCAACAAGAGGAAAATAAGTTCAACAAATACAAAAATATTATCAAACCATATTGTAAAGAAGATTCAATATCAGCCTGGACAGAAAATGTCGAGTATCAGTTTAAATATCACCAAGTTCCAATAGAAATGTGGGCTATGATTTATATGAAGAACCTAAGTGGTGAGCCCCTTAAAGTGATAGAATCAATACCAACAGATCTTAGATCTAACTATCAGTACATCCATGATAGGATAATGCAACATTTTTTACTTGATGCCCCTGGGTATCAGGTTCAGTTCTCAAATTTAAAACCTAAACCTAGTGAGACTTTCATTGATTACGTCTCAAATGTTCAGAGTGTACTAGATAGGTGGCTTAAAGCAGCTAACATAGGAAAAGACTTTGATAGACTGAAAAATTTAATAGCCATGGATAAAGTCATATCCACTATACCATCTCCTTTTGCTAAATTTTTGCAGCAGTCAGACATTGAGAACATAGAGCAGTTCGAAAAGAAAGGATCTGCATATTTTTCTTCTAACAGAGATATTTTCAAGACCTCAAATGACTCTGAAGTGGTTTCTTTTGTGAAAGACCAACCTAAAAATTATCAGAGTAAAAGAAAACCTTTTCAGAAAATCGACAAGAAAGATAGGAACGTGTCAAAATGTATTTACTGTCAACTTTTGCATGACACTTATTCTATGTGTGACAAATCGCCAAATTATCCGGCGCATCTTGAAAATGTTATTAAGAAGCAACAAAACAAAAGATCTGCATACAGACGTGCAATCAAATGCTTCTTTTGTTCCAGCTATGGCCATTATTCAAATAAGTGCCTGGGCCGTCAACGTATGAAAGCCAACAATGCTATTTTGATTGATACATCTTCTGATAGTGGTAGTGAGACTGAGTGTGAAGTTGAAAATGTATTACCTTTCAAGCAATCTGAAGATGTGTGTTGTGTGAACGATATATTAAGCTTTGACAATTGTATCCAATGTCACCAATTTCATGCAGACGGAAAATTAGAATGTGGGCATTTTGTAACATCCTCCGTAGAGAATGCAAATGCAGTTATAGCCTCCAGAGGCAATCTATTGTTTCACTCTGCAATGGTCAATGATAAGCCATGCCGATGTTTGCTTGACAGTGGGAGCTCTATTATTGGTGTGAAAAAGGAACTTGTTAATCCAAAGGATTATACTGGTGACTCTGTAAAATGCCGGACTTTTTCTGGTAATATAGAAACCTATCCTATGGCAAGAGCCCATATAAACACCCCGTTCCTTTCTGGTACCTTTACTTGTGCAATACTAGACAACCCTTGTACTGATTTAATTCTTGGGTGTCTACCCCAGCTAAGGCAATGTACAGATGAAGAAATATCTGTCTGGGAGGAGAAGAATGGTTTCACTCCAGTGAACAGTGCAGATATCCTCGGACATCACAGTCCTAACAAAGGTGCTAGACCCACAACACTTGAAACTGGTCAATACGTAATGGTGCTACTACCAGACAAGCATAATAAAATATTAACTTCATGGCAAGGGCCTTTCAAGGTGATACAACAACTTTCAGATGTTGACTATGAAATATCAATAAACGGACACTTAAAGATATTCAATGTCAACATGATGAAACCTTACTTTTCACGACAAGAGACAGAAGTAGAGACAGACGAACACAGTGCACCCACATCTAGTGATCAGACGACAGACGTACACAACGCAACTACACTAGTTAGCGAGACTGGCAAATCCGACGAAATCCATACACCTAGTGAGCTTACAGAATACGCACTTAGCACCACCACCGTACTGAATCAGGTAGACGACGACGGAATGGAACTACCTGTTCCCATTGTAGACAAGACTGCGACAATGGAGAGCATACATATAGAACAGGGACTAACAGACAGTCAACGACGACAATTAGTACAATTAGTGACAGAGTACAAAGACATATTTTCTGACATTCCAGGTAGGACGGACAGAATCGAGCACTCCATTCTTCTTTCGGACTCTAAACCTATTAAATGCAGGCCGTACTCTATCCCACTTAGCTATAGAGAAAATCTAAATAAGGAAATTCTTAATTTAGAAGCTAGTGGAATCATTCAGAAATCTACATCTGAGTACTCCTTTCCAATCGTCCTAGTTAAGAAAAAAGACTCCACAATTCGTCTGTGTGTGGACTATCGAAAACTCAACAACGTCACTAAGATCGACGCAGAATCAATTCCTTCCTGCGAAGATCTTATCCTTGACATGTCCACCTCCAAAATCTTTTCTAAATTAGATCTTACTAAGGGATATTGGCAGGTCCCTATGCAGACTCAATCCATTCATCTTACTGCTTTTTCAACACCGTTAGGACTTTACGAGTGGCGTTTTCTTCCTTTCGGACTGCGAAATGCTCCTGCCACTTTCGTACGCTTAACTAGAGATCTACTGCATGGAGTGACGAATACAGTGACTTATATAGATGATATATGTGTCCATACAGATGACTGGACAACACACTTACTGAAACTAAGACATGTCTTTGATAGGTTGCGACTCTTCGGTCTCACTTTCAAACCGAGCAAAGTTGAATTGGGCCTAAAAGAAATTGACTTTTTGGGTCATGTCATTTCACAAGGTCAACTTAAGACTGATAATAGAATTATTACAAAGATTATGAATCTGACCATGCCTACCACAAAGAAGCAGGTCAGAAGCCTTTTGGGGTTAGTAAATTACTATAGCAAATTCATACCAAATTTAGCGGAAATTACAAGTGTATTTTCCAATGTTTTAAAAGCATCTGTAAAATTAGATGTCAAAGATGCATTATTAATTTCTGCATTGTCAAAATTGAAAATCCTGTTTAGTAATGTACCAATCCTCCGCTTGCCTAATCCTAGGCTCGTTTATTATCTTAGGACAGATGCCAGCAGAATCTCCATCGCTGCAGTACTAGGCCAATTTTATGATGGCATCTTCCACCCGATTTGCTACGTGAGCCGTAAGATCACACCTGCTGAGTCCAGATATTCCATATCAGAGTTGGAAGCCCTAAGCGTTATCTATGCGGTGAGAAAGCTCCATCGATTTCTAGCAGGTGTTCACTTCATTGTCCAGACTGACAACTCCCCAATCACGGTCATACAAAGTGGTGTCCATCGGAATGACCGTATATACAGGTGGTCGCTTATACTCCAAAACTATACTTTTAGTATAGAGTATATCAAGGGTAAGGACAACATTCTGGCTGATACCCTTAGTCGACCATCTGAGGTAGAAATACCAGAGATTCCACATAAGAGTGTAGAGTAATAGAGTAGTAGTACATTAGAATATTCTATTTGAAATGTTTATGCTAATACATAGATATTACAGCTGAACTATGTACTAAGAACAGTGATCTACCATGTGTCCGTAGACAGCAAAAGAAGAACTGTGCTCCGAATAACAAATATATCACCGTGTGAACTGGAACAGCTCGTTATTTACTAAGCTCCATATATGTTTCCGGTGAATCATTTGTGTTAAGCAGAGAAAAACAGTGTCAGAACAGTGCATAAATATAGACACGGAAATACTGGTCTACGACACAAGCGAACTCTACAGGTGCAATACCCATAGGACACAAGTATGACTGTGTAATGTATTTAAAATACCCAGGACAAGTGTAAATATATAATATGCCAATGAAAGCAATTTCTGATCATTGGGGCAACAACTAACCTGGGGTATTTGAATACCATGTATATAAAGACTTATTGTGATATGTATTATAACGTTTTAATATAGTGATAAATTATAGGTAGATTAGGTAACTTTAATTTACATTTAGAGTTAGGAAATAAAATAGTTTTCATTTTTTTTAGTAGTTTACATAAATCATTATTTCACCAACTTACTTACCTTAAAAGTAGAATAGATAGTAGTTTAGATAGGAATAATACCATTTAGTTTATTACATCCCACTTTGTGTCATTTCAGTTGATTTCATTCCATCTTAATGAACCATTCCATTTAACAAACTTGATAAGGTAATATTATGATTAGTTTACACCATAATAGGATAAAAATATTAGACATTTAAACATACATCATTTACACCATTTAGATAAGAATATCAGTCATATATGTTTTTTTTTTTTTTTTTTTTTTTTTTGCATCTAAAAACATTAGTTATAATTTTATTACATTTCAGATTACCCATTTCAGAAAGGTACATAACTCATCTCACATCAATGCCATTTTAAATAATTAGATTACATCCCTTAAATTAGATAAATATTAGGATTAGTGTAAGTATATCTTAGGAGTACTGTGGCAAAATAGATTAAAATAGTTAACACATTAAATACACATTTATAGAAGTAGTATTAGTATGTCAGTATCTAGAGTATTATTACAGTAAAATATAGTTGGTCATGATACCAGGGTACAAACCATCAACCCTTGCTCTTACATGTAAATATATTGTATATACATGACTCGTGCAGCGATTTACGCACAGTCATTGTGCTCAACTTTCTCAAACTGAGCCAAACTTGTACAGTGTCACTCCAAGGTTTTTAAATAATTGGGAGGGTGAAAGATGTGTGACAGAAGTGTGAAAGTGAAAGTATCAGGTGTGACAGAAGTGTGAAAGTGAGAACGAATGTAAATTATACGAGAGAAAGTGAGATCGGTCAGCGGATGTTTCTGCCGCTCAACGCGACTCTTATTTTTTGTCTGCGTCAAAGGTTTGCTTTCAATGTTGAAAATGTGCTGTGATGAATGTGTGGTGTGTAGTTTAGTTTAGATTCTACAAAAAGTATTTTAGGTCTCATAAGACGGAAATGTATTCACTAATTAGTGTTATACACTTGTTTGTGATCTAATTCAACCGAATTATGGCACTTGAAAACTAACTTACATACACATGATAGTTAGATACACATGTTAGAAGTTAGCTTATATTATTAATTACATCCAAACACGCAAACAACCAGAAAAACAAACATATAAATTGCATACATATTTTGTAGATCAAAGGGAGATAACTCCGGGTCAGGGGACATAATAGACAACGAAACACTAACTTAACAGTGAAAGATATACTTTACACGCGGAAGCGAGATAGGTAAAGCCTGTCGCACACAGCTTGAGTAATGGTTGTTTAATATTATATGGGGGACATGAAGCAATTCATGTGTTGACCCTAAGAAAGTCAACTTTGTATGGGTAGTGAGTTAATTTACTATTTGAGGGCAGGTCTTATAAGACAACGGTCCTGTTCAGACATACCTCTAATTAATATAATATTGCGATTGAGAATAGGGCTCACGCCAACCATACAAGTTTGTGGCGATTGCCAGTAGCCAAGTAAAGTGATACTACATTGTGACATTAGTCAGTAGAAGTCTATGCAGTTACCCAAAGCCAGGTTATCTAGTCTTTGACACAAATTAGATACACTAATTTTTTAGAAACCCCTTGCGTCACAACCAACGAGTCAAAGTTGATGACGCAACACAGGAGGGGAGGGTGTGTGTCAAAGACCGGAATATAAAGGCCGAAGGTCTGCCTCAAGATAGAATACCAACGGGAAGAGTGGTCAACTTCAAGTATAGTAGAGGTGATACAGTGCCCCGATATGAGGGCAGGGTAGGTGATAGAATGAGGGACTATTAACTAGTTCTCTTATGAGACACGGAGACGTTGACCAGATAGTTAGCACTCTGGTCACGACAGCATCATGGCGCCTACATGATAGCCACGAGTGCCACTCAACAGACAACTAATGTAAGCGTGGCAGTCGTAACGGCACGCAGAAAGCCGAAGGACACACCAAGGTCCTTCCGCGTGGTGTGTAGCCACGCGAGAAAACTCGTCAGACTGGGGACTGACTTTGTAGAGAGCACTTGTTTAGTATTGATAGGAGTTTTGTGTGACCAAATAGATAGAGATAGCATTAGAGTTTAGAAAACTAGTGATAGGCAATTCTGTGGCTTTGTGTGTGGTTTTGATAGCGACTGTTATGTACTTGGAAAGAGCCAACGGCAATAAAATGTACCCTTTAATTCCTCTCACACGACTTGCAAGTTTCTTGTATGGTGTGGGAGAAGTAATCTGATGATGCCTTACACATGAGTTGTTGACACCCTAATTAATCAATGAAACCAGCAGTCGATTCACCAATCAATCAAACCATAAATCAATGAATCCATCAGTCAATTCACCAATCAATTCACATTTCAATCAATGAATTAATCCACCAGTCAATGCATCAATCGATCCACCATTCAATTCGCCAATCAATCATTCAATTAATGTTCCAGTCAATTCACCAATCAGTAGCCCACAAATACAAAATGTGATATCCAGACTTTAATTTCAAACAAACAAAAACAAAGTTGAAATTCTGAAATCGCAGCCAACAGTGACAATAAACACTGATTACAATCAAATTTTAATTATCATTAATGATTGGCCAGTTGCGCTTGTTTCATTTAAACATTAAATACCAAAATGTTAGTTGATAACATCCGATGACATGGGAATTGACACTGCATGTGATGCTCTTGTGAAGAAAACAATTCATAAGAATTTGGCATCATGTCTTCACATAAACTTTATTTGCCTTGAATGATTAAGATTTTCTATAGCTTTTTGTTGTTGTTGAAGCATTAAACAATTTAATAAGAACATTTTACTTGATAGCAAACAAAGAAACGCATGGGAAGTTTGACACTGGATGTTGGTGACAGAGCACTCCCAAAGAAAACAATTCATGAGAATCTGGCATCAAGTCAACACCGGAAATCCTTAAAATAGAAGAAGAGAAAAACAGAACACAGATTACAATAATTGCAAAATCAGAGTTATTAAAGTCTGAGCCAATGAAATATATGCAGACGCTAATAAAGAAGTTAGTTGTATGAACTTTCCAGGAGGATAAGAAAGAATGGGCAATTCCTATGCTTGTATCCTTCGCGGGGATTAAGCTGGTGGGTAAAACAGATCACCGGATCCCTGCTTAGCTTCCTCATACTGCTCCGGAGTCAAACAGCCAGAGGTGTAGATGTTATACCTGAGAAGAGAAAATACATCAATAAAATACACGTGTATTATTTTCACCTTCAATGAAGACAAGGACTAGAAACACTGAATTTGAAATGTGCACAATGGGTCAGTGATGTGATAGGGCCATCACATTTTCAGACTCGAATGCACAGAGGAATATGTGGCCAATCTTTCACTCACTTTGCAGGTGATGAGCCCAGACATCAAACCCTCATTCAACCATGCTGATGACACTGTCAGTGAAGTTCCCTACTAACTTTGCTAACGGGCTTGCTGAAGAAACATTGGACTATAAAGCATGCAAGCAACCCGTGTGGGCTGACACACTTGAATCTACTGAATTATGAATTTGACAATTGACATCACTGAATTCGAAACATTCCTACACATGCTCCGTCACCGATTTGAAATGCCACCAAAGAATTCCCATGCTGATTATTCCAGTAATTTGATTAACATTATGCATGGCTTTTCCTCCATAGTGGTGTGGTGAAGGGGTTACGAACGCAATTCACAATTCTGCATTCAAAACCCAGCTGCGAGCAATGTGGAAGCAGACTGCCTTGCACTAGTCTTCACACAATGGTATGAGTGTCGGTCGTTCAGAAAACAATGGCAAACTACTAAACGTAAACTTGCCAAGAAATCACAGTCATACAATGCTGGGGTTGACTACATCATCCAGCAAAGGATATGCAATTAACTTGTTTCTCCTTCATGCTTTAAGTATCGCCCAGGCCCTGAACTCACCCCCTTACCGGAATGTACTGAGTGTGCCTTATGAGATGGCTGTTTAGCCAAGTAAAGGTCCCTACTTCACCACCATGAGTTATCTTGAGAATACATGGTGCTAGACGTGTCTTTTTAGACCAATCAGCATTCAACGGAGGGATGTAGTCAATATCATGCCAAACGTCTTTACTACCCATGAGATTTTCTGGTACCCATTTTTGGCTGGGTGGAACTGGGACTCAATGTCAGTGAAAAAATCTTATAGGATAATTCAGGTGGGTTTACTTGGATTGAAACAGTAGAGTATACTAAGTGTGACATATAATATGATTAAGATTTTGTCTTAGATGTCTTAGTCAGATATTACTGAGCTATAATATGACAGGAGACGGTTCTACCTGCTTTCTGTTAGCGCCAAATGTTAAGTGGCACTCACCAAACCCAACACCCCCACATTGTGCCAATGGCTTCAGGCAGAGAAGCGCAATTGGGAGAATACAAGCCGTACTCTGGTGCGAGGAAATGCCACCTAATGCATTTGTGTTTCCGTTTACTTTTACTAGACAAATTTCATCCAAGATAACAGGTTCTATGTATCCTTGAGCAGGATTTCTTTTCCTAACAATTATACCAGGGCAGTGAGCTTATGGTCTATTCTTTGCAATTTTCAATGCTGTAGGGTTTCTCAGAAGCGCTACTTGCACATGGGACTACTTATTTTGTGCCCTTATCCACGCAGGCTAGGTATTCAATTGCACTACCCGAGAGATCAGTGAGGTGTATGTTATAATTGAAACCAACAGATCTTGAACAAATTACCAGCCCTAAGCTGGTATTTAGAGCTGGAAGCCTTTGAGCCTGAAGCGAACAATGCAGTTTATCCACACAAAAAACAGTCCTGATCTTCCACCCTTTTGATATTGTCTTGTTACATCATTGTGTTACAAGTACACAAGTATACCAACACCTTTGGCACATATTGAGGGTGCATGATATTGAACCTGTGAAACGGTTACTTGCTGACACAGGAACATCTTCTGTTATGTAATGCTATTGATCGCCTCCTCAAGCAATTCTGAAGTCTTTCAGTCTACATCCTCTTGTTTCACTGACCACAGTGTTGTGTCTACAAAGCTGTGACCAGTTGTTGAAATTTCTTAGTATCCATCAGCACATCTTTCCCCAATGACCACAGCTTTTTCATTACTAATGACCACAGCCTTTTCATTACCAATGACCACAGCCTTTTCATTACCAATGACGACAGCTTTTTCATTACCAAGCAATGCAATGACCACATTTTTCACTACCACACAATCCAGCATATCTTGGACAATAGATTCCACTCTACTAATAAACAGGACACAAGTAACCTGGCATCAAATGGAGAAGTTAACTGAAGCTGAAAATAGGGATGATTGCTGTTGAGCAATCTTTGTTAATCTTTTTTTCCATCACTTAACTGTTGAAAAGCTGATACTGAGACTAGGAATGACAGCAGTGGAATCATCTTTGTTCTATTACTGTTGTAAAGCTGATAATGAAAATAGGAGGTGATTGCTAATGAGCAACCTTTGTTCTTCTGTGTTCTGCCACTGTCGTAAAGCTGATAAAAAAAATGTTTGCATATCCTTTACAGGACATCGCTGTCAACATCAGCATCTTTCAGCTGATTGTTGACTTCTTGGCAAGATTACGCTCAGTAGTTTGCCACTGCTTTCTGAGCGGCCGGCTCACATACCCCGTAAGTTACAGACGCAATTCGAACCACTGCTGATTCTCACCACCGTCGTCACGTTACTTATGAGAGTATACGAGATTACGGAGAAAAATCGCAAACCTCTAGGCCAGGAAGCCGGCTGTAAAGCTGATACTGAAAATAAATTAACACAACAGACAACTGGGAAACTTAACAAAAGGAAAGACACACACAGACACAAGGGAACATTTCGAGCAAAGTCAACAGGTGAAAGGGGCACTAACCTGGTCTCTGGACAAGCCTCCACTCTCTGCAGTAACCCCTCTCTGCACACATACACGTGCTTGGGTGATTCAATATCTGGATAAATGATGACCTCATAACGTTCTCCACCTTTGCCCAGGTCAGGTGAGCAGGGAATAGTACAGCCTGGAATATGTCAGGTAGAGTATACTTTAGCATGGTTGTCAGAACTGATTAACTGCCATGGGATGATTAACTGCCATGGGATGATTAACTGCCATGGGATGATTAACTGCCATGGGATGATTAATTGTCTTCAGCGACTTCCTGTATCTGCCATGGGCTTATATATAGCCAAAATGTACTCATTGCAAAATGTTGTCTCAATTAAAATATAAATTTAGTAGTTTTCCATTAGCAACTTGCTTTAATTTTGTTTTCAATGCTAAAATATTAACAACTTTTAGGTCATAACTGTGACATACCCCTACTTCACATTTTCCATCACTCATTTTTGTTTTGTCCAAACCTACTTTTCGTTCAGTGCCTGTCTGTGAGTGTGACATGGTGGTGGTTGTAGCAAAAATAAAAGGGTTAAGTAGGTAGGGAACCAACGACAGATCTAGCAAACCGGTAGGGAATTTACTTGATCCTAGAACAAAATACTGCTCATGATCATGGAGGAAATAGGAGGAAAGGCGCTAGTCATAGGCGCTGGAACTTATTACCCCCCCCCCCCCCCCCACCTAAAGGCATAAGTGGAAGGCAACAACAACAACAACAACTGCTGAACCAGTTAACCTTGTATATCACAATAAAGCAATGTAAATGTAAAGCAGCACATTACTCCCCCGTGGCACACTGGGGATGTTGTGTCAGCCTGATAGCTGTATATACCAACCAGTATTTGATGGGTGATGTGGTCAGTTTCTTGCCTGCCGCCATTACTTACCTCAGCATTTCTGGTACCTATGTTAGACCTTGATACATGAGTGTAAAATGTTGTGTGTTGTTTGCAGGGCGCTGTCATCAACTCCCAACCCCAGGTTGATCTTCTAGACAAGGTTATGTTCAGTAGTTTGCCATTGCTTTCTGATCAGCAAGTAAACGCTGAAGTCCAAATAACCGGTGCAGGGGATTGAGCCCCTTAACCAACCATCATTTAAGCAAAAGCGCACTGACGTCCCGCAGGTTGTGCAGACTTCTGATGCATGAGTAAGTAGATATTATATATATTTACATATTGGTAAAGTGCTGTCTTCCTTGCACACAAATATCTACATATGTGCTCCAGTCTCCTTTCCAATCTCCTCCCATAGACTGCACAAAGAGAATCTCAGTACTGCACAAACTCTACGGCACTAGCGGGGATCCAAAAACACGTATAGCAGAATCATACAGATATATAGAAATTCTTGTGGGTAGGTTTCATAATTCTGAAATGAAGTTTGAGCAGAGGCCTATTCGGCCAGCACTTTTTGATTTCCAACTGTCAAGGAATTTTTTTTAACATGTTCAAATGTTAAATGTTCACTCTGACATCTTAATCTCTAAGTTACTCAAGGGGAGGGGTGTGGTTGTATATTTATGTCTAAGTCTTACCTGTGTACTCACAGCCCACGGAAAGAAATTATTAAATATTTTCTGCTTCGTTTCCTCATCCTCCTTCTCCCCTTCTTCTTCTTCTCCATTCCTATTTAGTCTTACAGCACCAGGTAAAGGAGAGATTCTTCTTCTTCTTTTGTTCGCCTTAAATTGTCTATATCTGTAATTTTGTTTCTTACATAAGCTTCGCTGTCTTTTCAGTTCACTGTGTGGTCCATAAAGTTTATCTTCCACTGTTGTTTCTCTAGGCCAGAAGGTTTGCCTAGATATGTCGTATTTTGGACAGTCTTTGAGTATGTGATCTGCTGCTTGCGGCGCCAGTCCAGATGTGTACATGGCTGATTTGACAATCTTGAATTTTGTGTACATGTTGTTGTGTAATCGATTGTGTCCTGTTCTCAGGATAATGGTTTGTTCTGGTCTGTCATAAAATAATAATCATCTTCTGCTGGTGTTGGTGGCTGTCTGATTGATTTGATGATTCTTTTCTTTTGGTGTTGACAGGTACATCAGGTTGCTCTTCTGTTGCTCCTTCCTTAGCTAGTTGATCAGTTCTCATTTCCAGGCACTCTACAGTGAGATGGCAACCACTGTATTGCGACCTTATGCTGGCTGCCTAGTTCAGATAGTAATGTAAGAAGTGATATCTTGACAGAGCTCTGCTAGGTGCTTCACACATGGTGGGATCCCCAGCCTGAAATATTCCATCAATCTATAGTCTGTGATGTGACTTCCTACTCTGTTTCCTAAATGCTGGGTTGTAATTCTCATAGCCTGTCTATCCTTAGATAGGAAATGAGTTATCAAGTGTCTAACCATATGTTTATCCTTAGATAGGAATGAGTTATTGAGTGTCTAACCATGTTTATCCTTAGATAGGAAATGAGTTATCAAGTGTCTAACCATGTTTATCCTTAGATAGGAAATGAGTTATCGAGTGTCTAACCATGTTTATCCTTAGATAGGAAATGAGTTATCGAGTGTCTAACCATGTTTATCCTTAGATAGGAAATGAGTTATCGAGTGTCTAACCATGTTTATCCTTAGATAGGAAATGAGTTATCGAGTGTCTAACCATGTTTATCCTTAGATAGGAAATGAGTTATCGAGTGTCTAACCAGGCGTCCGTCTACTCACTTGATGCAGTCTGACATTTGTCTCCTGTGAACCCGGCAGGGCATGCACATGTCTTGTTTGTATCTGTGCTCTCAGGTGGGAAGATTTCTGAAATTTTGCAGATGCCACCATGTTGGCAACCACCGCAATCATCTACTCGAGAAAAATACAAGAAAACACATCAAGCAACTTTCACGGTGTCTATACATAATATTTTGTACATTTAAAGGTGGCAACAGGGGAGAATGGACAGAGAAATTGACATATGTTGTGCTAAGGTAAATCAGGTAATGAGACAATCAGCACCACTTCTGGGACATAGAAAGATAAAGTGCAACAAATTAAATGATTTGGCCACCTCAAAAGAATGCCCTGGTACCATGTCACAAAGAACCACATTGAAGAAATGTAATGGATACAGAGCCAGGGAAGACCGTAAAAGATGGAGTGGTGGTATCAAGAACAACCTCATGAGAAATGAATACCAATCTATAAAGTACACTGAAAGAGTGCATACAAGATCTTTATAATAACCCCCCCCCCTCCCCACATCATCATCATCATCACCATTGCTTTCATATTATCACCACCATTGCTTTCATAACATCACCACCATTGCTTTAATAAAACCACCACCTTTGTTTTCATATCATCATCACCACTACTGCTTATCATCATCACCACTGCTTCATATCATCATCATCCTCACCATTATCGCTATCAGGTGTATTCTTATCATCATCACCACTATTATCACTATCAGGTGCTTTCATATCATCATCACCATTGCTTTCATATCATCATCATCAACTTCACCATTATCACTATCAAGTGCTACATATTACCATCATCACCACTGCTTTCATATCATCATGATTGCTTTCATATCAACATCACCATTATCACTAACATGTGCTTTCATGTCATCATCACCATTGCTTTCATATCATCATCATCTTCACCATTATCACTATCAAGTGCTTTCATATTATCATCATCATCATCACCATTGCTTTCATATCATTATCACAATTGCTTTCATATCATCACAATAGTCTTAAAATCATCATCACCCCCTCTGCTGTGTGTCCACCGTGACGAGGTAGAGGGGCTTGTGCGTCCCAATGACCCCAAGAGCTATGCCGACGGTAGCACAGCTACTGGTAGGGCCACCCATGTCGGACAGGTCAAGGGAGAGGGACCAGACGAAGAGACACACAAACCTGCTGCCTTGTAGGTAGACTGGGGACAGTCAAAGGCTAGGGAAAGCACCCCGAATACATGCTTGTCAAAATCGGATGTACTGAGCCACAGGCTTGACAAAGCAGTGCAACGTAACTTAATTCATGATGTCACAAATCAAAATTAATCGATATGGTGCTAATCCCGTGAAGTCCCATCAGGCGGCGATAGTGCCGGGCCCCCTGCCTCGAGGGGGTCCACCCATGACTACTGGTGGTCACCTTCCCCTGTGCTGTGGATTCAAGGCACAGAGGAGTAGGTTAAGAGCTATTGACCAAATACCCCGGACACTCAACATACTACAGTGGAATGCCGAAGGAGTTTACAAGAAGAAAGACTCCCTAACACAGCGTCTACATAAAGATAGAATAGATGTGGCATGCATTCAAGAGACACACCTCAACGCCAATCACAAATTCTCAGTCAGAGGATATCAGGCCACACGTTTCGACCGCGAAGGACACAAAGGAGGAGTTCTAATACTTACACGAAATACAATACCTTGCAGCGAAGTATCTGTGATCTCTGACAACCAAACGGAAATTATAGGTGTTGATATAATGATAAAGGACGTGAAAATAAGAATCTACAATCTGTATAGCCCAGCAGATAAGGACCTTACACTCTCAAACATGAAAATAACTGACACAAACTGCATTATTGTCGGAGACTTTAATAGCCGTTCAGAAAGATGGGGATACCCAGATACTGACAAAAGAGGAGATGAATTGGAGGACTGGGAAATAGACTCAAATCTCCATCTACTCAACAAAGCGGATGACACACCGAGCTTCTACTCCAGAAGATGGCTTACCACTTCTACTCCAGACCTAGCTTTCTGCACAGGAGACATCCTCCAAAAAATCGATCGCCATGTGCTGGACCAATTAGCAGGTAGTGACCACAGACCAATCAAGCTTGTAATGAATATGGAGTATGTTCCACAGGAGCAAAAGCCCTTGCCCCGATGGAATTACAAACGAGCAGATTGGGACAGATTTGCCATACTAACAGACAAATATTGTGAAAACATAAATACACGATATGGCAACATAAAGCAAATGGTGGAAAGTCTAAACAGAGCGATAATACAGGCAGCCACTGAGTCCATTCCTAGAGGAGCGAGGAAAAATTACAAACCATACTGGACTGAAGAACTACAAAGTTTGGAGGACGAAGTTGAAGATGCCAGGAAGACAGCAGAGAGAGAGAACAGTCAATTGAAGCGAATATCTCTCTCAAAGCCATCTCAGCAAAATATAAAAGAACAGTAAATCAAACAACAAGAGATTGTTGGAGGGAAAAAACAGAAAACCTGAATTTTGACAGGGATGGAAACAAACTATGGAAACTAGTGAAAGCCATGAACAATGAAGGACCTAGAAACAAACAAATAACAATTAAACAAGGAAATGCCTTGCTTACAGGAAAAAAGGCTGCAAATGCACTAATGGAACACTATGCAAATGCAAACCACATTGATATTACAACCGAACAGAAGAAAGCAATCAAAGACAAACAGATACATCATAGAAATACAGAGACAGCAGCAGAATATATGATGGCAAATCTAACAATGGAAGAAATGGAACAGGCAATGAATACCCTAAAAAAGAAGAAATCACCAGGAAAGGATGGAATCACAAATGAAATGCTAATAGGACTAGGCACCAAGGCAAAGAAGAAACTACTAGCAGTCCTAAATAACAGCTGGAAGAGAGGAATAGTCCCACAGGCATGGAAGGAAGCTATACTAATACCAGTCCCAAAGAAAGGAAAAGACCTGGAAGAACCAAATGGCTATCGACCTATCAGTCTACTTAGCTGTGTAGGAAAATTAGTGGAACGCATTATCAATGGCAGGCTAACATGGCATCTGGAAGAAAACAAACTCTTAACACCACACCAAGCAGGATTCAGAAAGTACAGATCCACTGAAGATCAAATAACCTATATAGCTCAGGAAATAGAGGATGCCTTCCAAGAGAAAAAGCACACACTAGCAGTCTGGATAGATTTAGAAAAAGCATTTGATAAAGTATGGAAGGAAGGACTGAAAGTAAAACTGCAAAACATGCATGTTTGTGGAAAAATGTATGAATGGATCAGCCACTACCTTGAGAACAGAACTGCCAGGACAAAAGTACAAGGACAAACAAGCAAAATGATGCTGCTGGAGCAAGGTGTCCCCCAAGGAGGAGTTCTTTCACCAACATTATTCCTAGCATATATAAATGACATCACAGAAAAGTTTCCAGCCAGAGTACACACATCCTCCTTTGCAGATGACCTAGCCATATGGACATCTGAAGAATATATTAGTACAGCTAACAGCAGAATACAGCAAGCCTTATTAGCACTAGAGGACTGGTCAAAATCATGGCTAGTGAAGATAAGTGAGGAGAAAACAACATGCACAGTGTTCTCCCTCTCTAATAAAACTCAGCAACCTAAGCTGGTATTGAATGGAAAAATATTGCGCCATGAAGAAAATCCAAACTATCTAGGAGTCACCTTTGATCGTCGCCTGACATGGAAAACACAGGTTGAGAAAAATCGAACAAGAGCAAGGCAGAGAATGGCAATCATGAAAAAGCTTGCTGGTACAACGTGGGGAGCAGATGAGAAAGTTCTCAAGAAGTTATATACTGGACGGGTGAGGCCAGTACTGGAATATGGCATTGCAGCTTGGGCAACAGCAGCTAAGTCAAACTTTAACAAAATAAGTAGAGTCCAAAACCAAGGAATGCGAATCATAACTGGAAGCCTGAAGACAACGCCTATTAATGAACTAGAAAAGATCACTTGTTTACAACCAATGCAGGATAGAAGAGATAGCAGAGCCCAGCAACAAGCAGAAACATTTAGAAGATTGACAGACCACCCTATGTACAACAGATTTAATGGTTTTGGAAAGGGAAGACTGAAGCGTAGCAACTTTGTAGAAACTGCAAAACGAAGGATTAGGGCAGATCCTATACTTAACATATCAACAGTCAAGCCCATACACAATGCACACAAGTTCCCAGCTTGGAGACAGCAGCAACTGCCTGAGATGATAGAAAACATTCCTGGTATTGAGAAAAAGAACACTCAGCATGAAACCGAAAGAAGAGAAATAACCCTAAACTACATAAAAGAACATTACCCAAGCAGGAATTGGACCCATGCATATACAGATGGATCAGCCAAAAATTCAATAGAGAATGGAGGAGGAGGAATTCTCCTAAATTTAAAAAATGGAGTGAAAAAAACACATTCAATGGCAACTGGAAAATTTTCAAGTAACTTCAAAGCGGAGGTAGAGGCTCTGAAAACTGCAGCAGAAATGCTCCTGATGGAGGAAAATAAAGAGAAGCAAATAGCTATCTTCACAGATGCAAAGTCAGCTGTCTCAATACTGAAGAGCAATAACAGCAGAGAACTAACTGACCTAAGAGCAGCACTCCAAGGTCTATGCCAGAAATCCAAAAAAGTTGTAATACAGTGGATCCCATCACATTGCAGTATACCTGGAAACGAAGAGGCTGACAGACTGGCAAAAGAGGGCGGACGACTACCACAGCCTGACATAGACATAACCTATAATGAGGCAAAGAGGTTGATAAAAAGCACTTATAGAACCAAATGGGAATCAGAGCATCCAGGCCATCAGAAGGATGATGCATATTACAAACTCGACCGAAGAGAACAAGTAGCAATCTTCAGACTCCGCACAGGACATAACAGGCTGAAATACCACTTGTTCAATAAACTAAAGATAGGAGATACCGATGAATGTAATTGTAGAACTGGAAAAATGACAGCAAAACATTTGCTGCAGGATTGCCCAACGTATGCAGAACAGAGAAAGATATTTTGGCCCACACCTGCTTCATTTGAGGACAAGCTCTATGGAGATATCAACAAGCTAAAGTTGACCGCAGCTTACTTAAACTACATACAGGTTGACATTTAAAGGTGCATGAAGATCCAGAGGCATGAAATGGAATATTGCTTGGATAGCAAATCCATTATGTGGAAAGTCCAAATAGAAAGCTCGCTGTGTGGGCTTCATAAAAGGTGGAAAAGTGTCCTAGTGGCACCAAATGGAATATTGCTTGGATAGCAAATCCATTACGTGGAAAGTCCGAATCAAAAGCCCATTGTGTGGGCTTCATAAAAGGTGGAAAAGTGTCCTAGTGGCATGAAATGGAATATTGCTTGGATAGCAAATCCATTACGTGGAAAGTCCGAATCAAAAGCCCACTGTGTGAGCTTCATAAAAAGGTGGAAAAGTGTCCTAGTGGCACGAAATGGAATATTGCTTGGATAGCAAATCCATTACATGGAAAGTCCGAATCGAAAGCTCACTGTGTGGATGTCATCTGCAGACTGCATACTTCTGGTTTCCAGAAGAACAGCCTATGGTGAACGGAAGGCCCAATATACGGAAGTGAGGCTAAGCAGCCATGTGCAGGACGTGACGATTCCTTGGGTGAGCACAGTATCAGAGCGCTATGTATCGGCTCTGCAAGTATGGAAGCCTCCTTGGATGGCGGGGAATGCCCATGGTCTGCCCCTGCCTTCCCTTGAGGGCTGACCAGGATCTTTGGCTGTTCTATATGGGCCAGCTAGGATGGGGGATAACACCACAACAGTGAGAGTCAAACGTCCTAAGAAACCCCCGGGAAGGTTAACCCGGTCAACATTTGCCCGCAGAAGTCGGATGTGTCGGCCTGACGGCGCAAGAACGCAGCTCTGCTGTAAACAGGCACAACGCAGTCACATCCGAAAAAAAAACTCCGGATGAACGAAGAAGAAGAAGAAATCATCATCACTATCAGGTGCTTTCATACCATCATCATCATCATTGCTTTCAAATTATCATCATCATCATCACCGCTTTCATATCATCATCACCCCTACCATCTTTATCAAGACCCACACAGTACAACTATGAACTTAATGATGAAGATTCTTCTCTCATGTACAACAAATATTGACTGTACCATCAACAGTTTCACAGTTCGATCCAGTGTATCCATCAGCACAGTTACAGGTAGGGCCATCAGCTGTGTCAGCACAGGCTCCTCCATTCTGACATTCAATGAAGCTGTCACTGCAAGAACCTGTTGCACAATAGTAGTAAAACAATAGCTAGTTGCACATCCTTTAAAGGACGTCATAGTCAATCCCAGCATTTTTTAGCTGTTTTTGGTTTCTTGGAAAGTTTACTTTTAGTGTGCCATTGCTTTCTGAACAACCGGCACTTATGCCACTGTATGAAAACCAGCGCAAGATGGTCTGCTTCCAAATTGCCCACAGCTGTGTTTCTATCGTGGTATGCGGGATTGCGAACTGTGCTCGTAACCCCTTTGTCACAGTGCTGGCTGTGTAGAAAAACAAGAGAATAAAGTTACGGGGATTATAAAATATAGTAGTAGTTCTGACTGCACAAACTGCTGTAAAAATGGTACACCCATTTTCGTGAATTACAGATAGGTAAAAGATCTTGGGGGCGGCCTCTGCTACAGTGCAGTGATGTGTGTAAGCAGGACATGATTGATCCAGGCATTGATATTGCACCTTGGGAGCAAGTTGCCGCTAATTGTGTTGCATGCAGGGTAAAGATCATAAACAGAATAAAGACAAGGGAGAAAATGATTGCAGATAGGTCACATACTAAGCGTGTGAGACACTGAGAGCTTTTAGTACACACTGGGAGCTCTTAGTACATACTGGGAGCTCTTACTACATACTGGGAACAGATAGTACATACTGGGAGATCTTAGTACATACTGGGAGATCTTAGTACATACTGGAAGCTCTTAGTACATATTGTGAGCTCTTAGTACATACTGGAAGCTCTTAGTACATATTGTTAGCTCTTAGTACATACTGGGAGCTCTTAGTACATATTGTGAGCTCTTAGTACATATTGTGAGCTCTTAGTACATACTGGGAGCTCTTAGTACATACTGGAAGCTCTTAGTACATACTGGAAGCTCTTAGTACATATTGTGAGCTCTTAGTACATACTGGGAGCTCTTAGTACATACTGGGAGCTCTTAGTACATATTGTGAGCTCTTAGTACATATTGTGAGCTCTTAGTACATATTGTGAGCTCTTAGTACATACTGGGAGCTATTAGCACACACTGGGGGATTTTAGTACACACTGGGAGCTCTTAGTACATACTGGGAGCTCTTAGTACATACTGGGAACTCTTAGTACATATTGGGAGCTCTTAGTACATATTGGGAGCTCTTAGTACATATTGTGAGGTTTTAGTAAATGCTGGAAGCTCTTAGTACATACTGGGAGCTCTTAGTACATATTGTGAGCTCTTAGTACATACTGGGAGCTCTTAGTACATATTGTGAGCTCTTAGTACATGTGTGTTGTTTGTCCATCAAGAATGATGATGACCATTTATTTCATCCAGTGGGGTTGAAGGTGTGGAGCCGTGGGTTCTAAGATGGCTGATAAGGCCTATTTTGGCTCGAAATGTTCTTTGACAATGTGGGCAAAGAATGCTTGACGTCTCTGAAGGAGGATTTCCTGCAGTGGTTTTTCTGTCCTGCCTTTTATTCACAGCTCTTGCAGTCCTGGTTGCCTCACATATGACTGCACCTTTGCGCAATGATGCACGCCACGAATTTCGGTCTCTGGCTGCAGCCTCCCAGGTGTCATGAGGAATTCCAAAAGCATTCAGTGAAATTTTCAGAGTGTCTTTAAAACGTTTCCTCTGGCCACCTTGGGAGCGTTTACCACAACGCAGTTCGCTGTAAAAAATTCGTTTAGGGAGCCTGTGATCTGGCATGCGAGTCAAGTGACCAGCCCAGCGAATCTGATTCTTCATCAGTAGAGTGTGGATACTGGGCATGGATCATGGATGCTCTTTCTAGGACTTCAGTGTCTGGAATCTTGTCTTGCCATTTAATCTTCAGTAGCTTCCTTAGGCAGACTGTGTGGAAGTGGTTTAATTTCCTAGCGTGTCGCTGATAAACAGTCCAGGTTTCACAAACATATAGCAGTGTGGATAATACAACTGCTTTGTAGACTTTTAGCTTTGTTTGCAGGCTTATTCCAGTTCTGTCCCATACATTCTTGTTCAGTCTGCCAAAGGCTGCACTGGCCTTGGAGATTCTTGCATTCACTTCGTCATCGATTGTGGCAGCTTGTGACACGGTGCTGCCAAGATAGGTGAATTTGTCCACAACACTTAGTCTATGATCATTCACTTTGATATTCGGCACAGTGTGATTATTCCCTGGAGCTGGCTGGTACATAACTACAGTCTTCTCCAAGTTGATATTGAGCCCAAAGTTGGCACAGGCATGTGAGAAAGCTGAAACATTATGTTGCATGTCCGCCTCTGAGTTGGCGTATAGAGCGCAATCATCAGCAAACAGGAGCTCTCTGACGGTGCCGCTGTTAATTTTGGTTTTAGCTTTCAGCCTTCTGAGATTGAATAACTTTCCATCCATGCGGTAGTTGATATCTATTCCAATGTCGTCGTTCTTGAAGGCATTCACCAACATGGGTGAAAACATAAGGCTGAACAGTGTTGGTGCCAGGACACATCCTTGCTTCACTCCATTGGTGACAGGAAAGGGTTCAGACAGTTCACCATTTTCCTGTACTCTTGCCTGCATGCCGTCATGAAATAGCCGCACTATTTGGACAAACTTTCGTGGACAGCCATATTTTGCCATAATCTTCCACAGTCCTTCTCTGCTGACTGTATCAAAAGCCTTGGTAAGGTCAATGAAAGTGGAGAACATTTTGCAGTTCTGTTCCCGACATTTCTCTTGCAGCTGCCTTGCAGCGAAAATCATGTCAACAGTTCCACGTTCTTTTCTGAAGCCACATTGACTCTCAGGAAGAAGACCTTGATCGAGATGGGCTGTGAGGCGATTGAGAAGAATTCTGGCGAGTATCTTCCCTGCAATTGAAAGCAAGGAGATGCCTCGGTGGTTGTCACAGGATTGGCGGTTTCCTTTACGTTTGTAAAGGTGGACTATTGACGCGTCCTTAAAATCTTGTGGCATGGTCTCGTTCATCCATATGTTTGTGAAGACTTGGTGAAGCTCTGTTAGGACCGGCCCACCTGCCTTGTATATCTCTGCTGGGATGGAGTCAGGACCAGGTGCCTTGCCGCTGGAGAGTTGCTGGATGGCTTTGTTTATTTCCACTATGGTTGGCAGGTCATCAAGTGTCTCATTGGTGGGAACTTGAGGAAGGCAGTTGATGGTTTCATCATCGAAGAAGGAAGTTGCATTTAAGATTTTGCTGAAATGCTAGTAGTATATAAGTACAAAAGCCAGTGCTTTTTTGTGGTATAAATCGATATTCTACCACAAAGGGCGATAACTCTTTTTCCCCAAAAAAAAGTAGGCGTTGCGAAGTGACTCATCAGAGGTGACGTGGTCTAGTGACTCATCATAGGTGGCGTGCGTGGGCAAGTAATTGTAGGTACGACATAAAAAATACGACATAAAACATTAAAAATAAAAAAAAAAACGACTCAAGTAAGGTATATAATAATTTTTAATAAAACATATATAGAAAAGAAGAAGAAAAAAATAAGAAGAAAAGAAAAACATAGTCAAGTGACCCCTTAAATTATAGGTAAGGGTGTGCGATGACGTGCTCAAGTGGTGGTCAAGCGGTGGTCAAGTGGTCAAGAGGTGGTCAGGTGACCCCTTAAATTGTATGAGATGGTACTTGTAGTGACGTGGTGATGATCAAGAGGTGGTCAAGTGGTGGTCAGGGTGTGGTCAAGTGGTGGTCAAGATGTGGTCAAGTGGTCGAGTGACTACTTAAATTGTCGGGGAAAGTAGGTGTAGTGATATGGTGATGATTAAAGGGTGGTAAATTAGTGGTCAAGCAAAGAAAATGTGAGGGGAAAGTAGATGTAATGATATGGTGATGATTAAAGGGTGGTAAATTAGTGGTCAAGCAGTGGTCAAGCAGTGGTCAAGTGGTCGAGTGACCACTTAAATTGTCGGGGAAAGTAGTTGTAATGATATGGTGATGATTAAAGGGTGGTAAATTAGTGGTCAAGAGGTGGTCAAGCGGTGGTCAAGGGGTGGTCAAGTGGTTAAATGACCGCTTAAATTGTTGGGGAGAGTACGTGTAGTGACGTGGTGATGATCAAGAGGTGGTCAAGTGGTGGTCAGGGTGTGGTCAAGTGGTGGTCAAGATGTGGTCAAGTGGTCGAGTGACCCCTTAAATTGTCAGGGAAAGTGAGTGTAGTAAGTTGGTGATGATCGTGAGGTGGTCAAGTAGTGGTCAAGGGGTGGTCAAGGGGTGGTCAAGGGGTGGTCAAGTGGTTAAATGACCCCCTAAATTGTATGGGAGGGTACAGTTAGTGATGTGGTTATGATCAAGAGGTGGTCAAGTAGTGGTCAAGTGGTGGTCAAGCGGTGGTCAAGGAGTGGTCAAGTGGTTAAATGACCCCTTAAATTGTTGGGGAGAGTACGTATAGTGACACGGTGATGATCGTGAGGTGGTCAAGTAGTGGTCAAGTGGTGGTCAAGCGGTGGTCAAGTGGTCAAATAACCCTAAATTGTACAGGAGAGTGTGTCTTGTGATGCAGTGATGATCAAGAGGTGGTCAAGTAGTGGTCAAGGGGTGGTCAAGTGGTCAAGTTACCCCTTAAATTGATGGGAAGAGTACGTGTAGTGACACGAAGATGATCAAAATGTAGTCAAGTAGTGGTCAAGTGGTGGTCAAACGGTGGTCAAGTGGTCGAGTGACCACATAAATTGTAGAGGAGAGTAGGTGTAGTGACATGGTGATGATCAAGAGGTGGTCAAGTTGTTAGGTCTAGAGGTTGGGGTGTCTCAGTCATGAAGTATCAAACTGTCTGCTCTGGGAAGGATGTCGCTGATCAGGGCGAGTAGGTTCTAATATGTTTATCGCTATTGTCTATAATTGGCGTGGTTGTATAGTAATAATAGTAGAGTTGTTTCGTAGTAATGTTAGTCATCATCATCAAGGGGCATGTTAGGTGATATTTGTAATGGTAGTAGTAGTAGTACCAGTAGTAGCAATACCAACAATAGTACTAATTATCATCATCATCACGTGTCTTTCCAACGGACGTACCACCCACACATTGCGATCTCCAACACCATTGAACAATTCCGGGGTTGACTCACAATACAGAAATCCCCAATTAACGGCATTACCTTCATGTAATGGTGGTACTCATAGTACCAATAGCACCAGTAGTAATAGTCACCAACATTAGCAAGAGACTTATCGCCTGACATTGGTCAGTATGACACTCCATAAACTATGATCTCCGACACCATGGATACAATTAGTAATAATATTGGTAATAGTAGTAGTAGTAGTAGTAGTAGTAGTAGTAGTAGTAGTAGTAGTAGTAGTAGTAGTAGTAGTAGTAGTAGTAGTAGTAGTAGTAGTAGTAGTATTGGTGGTGGTGGTGGTGGTGGTGGTGGTGGTAATAGTAGGAGTAGTAGAATAGCGAGGGTGCTTGTTGTTTCACTAAGTATTTGTATATCGTATGTAGTATAAAGCTAGTTTGTGTTGTATGCCATGTAAGGTGTTACTGAAATATCTGTATTTTATAGTTCTAAGAGGTGATGACGTCATAACCCACCACTCTATCATCCTATTGATAGTGTCTCCAGTGCCGCGAAAAAGGCTCATTGTGAGATATCGAGCATTTCTCAAAGCGACAGCATCCGGGGTGCATGCCCATTACGAGCAAACATCGATACGCCAATTAAAAGGCAACGACAACGCAAAATGGCGTCGAATACAGTGTAACGCACAAAACTTATGAGGTCATCGGTTGTCCATTCCATCATGGTCGACAAATAGGCGCTCACTAACTTCACAATATGCTCACTCAAATAAACATATAGGATGATAAGGCACCGACCCAAAGGTGAAAAAATATCAGCCAAAGAGAGGAATATCTCGGCCAGAATTATAAAAAGAAGGAAAATTCTCAACCAAACATATAAAAAATAGGAAAATTGATAACCAAACGGGACATATATTGACCAACTAGGGAAATGTGTTACTCAAAGAGGAAAAATAATGACCAAGTAACGAAATACATCGCTCAAACTTATGAAAACTAGGAAACTTTGTTAGCCAAATGGAAGAAACCTTGGTCAAGTAGGAAAATCTGTTAACCAAATGTGAAAAATGTCGGCCAAATGCAGAAATAGTTCGGCCACACGTATGCAAACAAGGAAAGGTTGTTAGCCAGATAGGAAAAGTATTAACCAAGTAAGAAAATTTGATAGCCAAATGTGAAAAAATATCACCCAAAGAGAGAAATATCTCATCCAAACTTATAAAAAGAAGGAAAATTCTCAACCAAACATATAAAAAATAGGAAAATTGATAACCAAACGGGACATATATTGACCAACTAGGGAAATGTGTTACTCAAAGAGGAAAAATAATGACCAAGTAACGAAATACATCGCTCAAACTTATGAAAACTAGGAAACTTTGTTAGCCAACGAGAATTAAAACCTTGGTCAAGTAGGAAAATCTGTTAGCCAAATGTGAAAAATGTCGGCCACATGCAGAAATAGTTCGGCCACACGTATGCAAACAAGGAAAGGTTGTTAGCCAGATAGGAAAAGTATTAACCAAGTAAGAAAATTTGATAGCCAAATGTGAAAAAATATCACCCAAAGAGAGAAATATCTCATCCAAACTTATAAAAAGAAGGAAAATTCTCAACCAAATGAGAAAAAGTTAGACCAAATATAGTAACATCTCAACCAAACTTACGAAAACTAGGAAACTTTGTTAGCCAACGAGAATAAAAACCTAGGTCATGTAGGAACATCTGTTAGCCAAATGTAAAAAATGTCGGCCAAATACAGAAATACCTCGTCCGCACGTATGCAAACTAGTAAAAGTTGTTAGCCAGATAGGAAAAATATTGCCCAAGTAAGAAAATTTGATAGGCAAATGTGAAAAAATATCACCCAAAGAGAGGAATATCTCGGCCAGACTTATAAAAAGTAGGAGAACTATTTGCCAAATGGGAAAAAGTTAGGCCAAATACAGAAATATCTCAACCAAACATATAAAAAACAGGAAAATTGATAACTAAACGGGAAATATATTGACCAACTAGGGAAATGTGTTACTCAAAGAGGAAAAATAATGACCAAGTAACGAAATACTTCGCTCAAACTTATGAAAACTAGGAAACTTTGTTAGCCAAATGGAAGAAACCTTGTTCAAGTAGGAAAATCTGATAGCCAAATGTGAAAAATGTCGGACAAATGCAGAAATATTTCGGTCACATGTATGAAAACTAGGACAAGTTGTTAGCCAGATAGGAAAAGTATTGGCCAAATAAGAAAATTTGATAGCCAAATGTGAAAAAATATCAGCCAAAGAGAGAAATATCTCATCCAAACTTATAAAAAGAAGGAAAATTCTCAACCAAATGAGAAAAAGTTAGACCAAATATAGTAACATCTCAACCAAACTTATGAAAACTAAGAAACTTTGTTAGCCAAAGAGAAAAAACCTGGGTCAAGTAGGAAACTCTGTTACCCAAATGTGAAAAATGTCCACCAAGTACAGAAATAACTTGGCCACACTTATGAAAACTACGAAAATTTGTTATCAAAATATGAAAAATATTGCCCAAGTAGGAAAATTTGAAAGCCAAATGTGAAAAATATCACCCAAAGAGATAAATATCTCGTCCAGACTTATAAAAAGTTGGAAAATTTGTCAACCAAATGGGGTAAAGTTAGACCAAATACAGAAACATCTAAACCACATTTATAAAAAACGAGGGGAAAATGTAGACCAAATACAGAAATAACTCAACCCAATTTATAAATATGGCAACCAAACTAATGAAACGTAGGAAAATGTGTTAACCAAAAGGGGAAAATATGGTACACGTAACGAAATATCTCATCCAAACTTATAAAAAGTAGGAAAATATATCAACCAAACGCGAACAATGTCGGCCAAATACAGAAATTTCTCAACCAAACTCATGAAAAGTAGGAACAACTTGTTACCCAAATAGGAAAAATATTGGTCAAGTAAAGAAATAGCGTGGTCAAACCAATAAAAACGTACCAACATTTGTTAACACAACTTGGCCACTTGTTCTTGCAAACTTGCTCCCTGGCTCAAACAATTTGTCCACTTGCTATTACAATCGGTCGACCTATCCTATCAACTCACACACTTACCATAACAACTGTCCCTTTTCCCCAACAACGTGTCCACCGACTCTCTCATATTATCGACTCACCCTATCAACTTACCCACATCGGCTCACAAAATTTCCACTTGTTATTACAACTTGTCGACAGCCTCGCCCAAATTACCACTTACTCTTACAAACTGTCCCAACTGAGCGCACAAAGGTGTCCACTTGTGATTTCACGGCCACCTCACCACATAGATAAGTAGCCCTCATAAAATACAAATGTATCCCGCAAGTCATACAGAAGTGTCCCCCATATTGTCATTAAAAAAAAATATTTGTGTGTGTAGGTAAGTTCATGTCTTTGGCAGTTCATACTAACACTGCCTGTGGACAGCTATTTTTACCCATGCGCTAAAGTTGAGAAAATGAACTTCCGTTGAATGGAAGCTGCCGCTACTTCTTCCATAGGGGTTTAATAAGTCAAGTCTGCGGTAGCTTCCATTCAACGGAAGTAATTGACCACTCAGGTTGAAATTCTACCCAATAGACTTCTGCCCTTTTACTAAAACTAGGCCTTAGCAAAACATGAACTGTCGAAGACATGAACTTTCACAACAAAATTTATGATGAGGGCGTGAACTTACACAAATCTTATGCTGAAGAAATGAATTTACAAAATATGAACTGCCAAAGACATGAACTTACCTACACACACAAATATTTTTTTTTTAATGACAATATGGGGGACACTTCTGTATGACTTGCGGGATACATTTGTATTTTATGAGGGCTACTTATCTATGTGGTGAGGTGGCCGTGAAATCACAAGTGGACACCTTTGTGCGCTCAGTTGGGACAGTTTGTAAGAGTAAGTGGTAATTTGGGCGAGGCTGTCGACAAGTTGTAATAACAAGTGGAAATTTTGTGAGCCGATGTGGGTAAGTTGATAGGGTGAGTCGATAATATGAGAGAGTCGGTGGACACGTTGTTGGGGAAAAGGGACAGTTGTTATGGTAAGTGTGTGAGTTGATAGGATAGGTCGACCGATTGTAATAGCAAGTGGACAAATTGTTTGAGCCAGGGAGCAAGTTTGCAAGAACAAGTGGCCAAGTTGTGTTAACAAATGTTGGTACGTTTTTATTAGGTTTGACCACGCTATTTCTTTACTTGACCAATATTTTTCCTATTTGGGTAACAAGTTGTTCCTACTTTTCATGAGTTTGGTTGAGAAATTTCTGTATTTGGCCGACATTGTTCGCGTTTGGTTGATATATTTTCCTACTTTTTATAAGTTTGGATGAGATATTTCGTTACGTGTACCATATTTTCCCCTTTTGGTTAACACATTTTCCTACGTTTCATAAGTTTGGTTGCCATATTTATAAATTGGGTTGAGTTATTTCTGTATTTGGTCGACATTTTCCCCTCGTTTTTTATAAATGTGGTTAAGATGTTTCTGTATTTGGTCTAACTTTACCCCATTTGGTTGACAAATTTTCCAACTTTTTATAAGTCTGGACGAGATATTTATCTCTTTGGGTGATATTTTTCACATTTGGCTTTCAAATTTTCCTACTTGGGCAATATTTTTCATATTTTGATAACAAATTTTCGTAGTTTTCATAAGTGTGGCCAAGTTATTTCTGTACTTGGTGGACATTTTTCACATTTGGGTAACAGAGTTTCCTACTTGACCCAGGTTTTTTCTCTTTGGCTAACAAAGTTTCTTAGTTTTCATAAGTTTGGTTGAGATGTTACTATATTTGGTCTAACTTTTTCTCATTTGGTTGAGAATTTTCCTTCTTTTTATAAGTTTGGATGAGATATTTCTCTCTTTGGCTGATATTTTTTCACATTTGGCTATCAAATTTTCTTATTTGGCCAATACTTTTCCTATCTGGCTAACAACTTGTCCTAGTTTTCATACATGTGACCGAAATATTTCTGCATTTGTCCGACATTTTTCACATTTGGCTAACAGATTTTCCTACTTGAACAAGGTTTCTTCCATTTGGCTAACAAAGTTTCCTAGTTTTCATAAGTTTGAGCGATGTATTTCGTTACTTGGTCATTATTTTTCCTCTTTGAGTAACACATTTCCCTAGTTGGTCAATATATTTCCCGTTTAGTTATCAATTTTCCTGTTTTTTATATGGTTTGTTGAGATATTTCTGTATTTGGCCAAACTTTTTCCCATTTGGCGAATAGTTCTCCTACTTTTTATAAGTCTGGCCGAGATATTCCTCTCTTTGGGTGATATTTTTTCACATTTGGCTATCAAATTTTCTTACTTGGGCAATATTTTTCCTATCTGGCTAACAACTTTTCCTAGTTTGCATACGTGCGGACGAGGTATTTCTGTATTTGGCCGACATTTTTTACATTTGGCTAAAAGATTTTCCTACTTGAACAAGGTTTTTTCCCTTTGGCTAACAAAGTTTCCTAGTTTTCATAAGTTTGAGCGATGTATTTCGTTACTTGGTCATTATTTTTTCCTCTTTGAGTAACACATTTCCCTAGTTGGTCAATATATTTCCCATTTAGTTATCAATTTTCCAATTGTTTTAAAATATGTTTGGTTGAGATATTTCTGTATTTGGCCTAACTTTTTCCCATTTGGCAAATAGTTCTCCTACTTTTTATAAGTCTGGCCGAGATATTCCTCTCTTTGGGTGATATTTTTTCACATTTGCCTATCAAATTTTCTTACTTGGGCAATATTTTTCCTATCTGGCTAACAACTTTTACTAGTTTGCATACGTGCGGACGAGGTATTTCTGTATTTGGCCGACATTTTTTACATTTGGCTAACAGATGTTCCTACATGACCTAGGTTTTTATTCTCGTTGGCTAACAAAGTTTCCTAGTTTTCGTAAGTTTGGTTGAGATGTTACTATATTTGGTCTAACTTTTTCTCATTTGGTTGAGAATTTTCCTTCTTTTTATAAGTTTGGATGAGATATTTCTCTCTTTGGGTGATATTTTTTCACATTTGGCTATCAAATTTTCTTACTTGGTTAATACTTTTCCTATCTGGCTAACAACCTTTCCTTGTTTGCATACGTGTGGCCGAACTATTTCTGCATGTGGCCGACATTTTTCACATTTGGCTAACAGATTTTCCTACTTGACCAAGGTTTTAATTCTCGTTGGCTAACAAAGTTTCCTAGTTTTCATAAGTTTGAGCGATGTATTTCGTTACTTGGTCATTATTTTTCCTCTTTGAGTAACACTTTTCCCTAGTTGGTCAATATATGTCCCGTTTGGTTATCAATTTTCCTATTTTTTATATGTTTGGTTGAGAATTTTCCTTCTTTTTATAAGTTTGGATGAGATATTTCTCTCTTTGGGTGATATTTTTTCACATTTGGCTATCAAATTTTCTTACTTGGTTAATACTTTTCCTATCTGGCTAACAACCTTTCCTTGTTTGCATACGTGTGGCCGAACTATTTCTGCATGTGGCCGACATTTTTCACATTTTTCTAACAGATTTTCCTACTTGACCAAGGTTTTTATTCTCGTTGGCTAACAAAGTTTCCTAGTTTTCATAAGTTTGAGCGATGTATTTCGTTACTTGGTCATTATTTTTCCTCTTTGAGTAACACATTTCCCTAGTTGGTCAATATATGTCCCGTTTGGTTATCAATTTTCCTATTTTTTATATGTTTGGTTGAGAATTTTCCTTCTTTTTATAAGTTTGGATGAGATATTTCTCTCTTTGGGTGATATTTTTTCACATTTGGCTATCAAATTTTCTTACTTGGTTAATACTTTTCCTATCTGGCTAACAACCTTTCCTTGTTTGCATACGTGTGGCCGAACTATTTCTGCATTTGGCCGACATTTTTCACATTTGGTTAACAGATTTTCCTACTTGACCAAGGTTTCTTCCATTTGGCTAACAAAGTTTCCTAGTTTTCATAAGTTTGAGCGATGTATTTCGTTACTTGGTCATTATTTTTCCTCTTTGAGTAACACATTTCCCTAGTTGGTCAATATATGTCCCGTTTGGTTATCAATTTTCCTATTTTTTATATGTTTGGTTGAGAATTTTCCTTCTTTTTATAATTCTGGCCGAGATATTCCTCTCTTTGGCTGATATTTTTTCACCTTTGGGTCGGTGCCTTATCATCCTATATGTTTATTTGAGTGAGCATATTGTGAAGTTAGTGAGCGCCTATTTGTCGACCATGATGGAATGGACAACCGATGACCTCATAAGTTTTGTGCGTTACACTGTATTCGACGCCATTTTGCGTTGTCGTTGCCTTTTAAGTGGCGTATCGATGTTTGCTCGTAATGGGCATGCACCCCGGATGCTGTCGCTTTGAGAAATGCTCGATATCTCACAATGAGCCTTTTTCGCGGCACTGGAGACACTATCAATAAGATGATAGAGTGGTGGGTTATGACGTCATCACCTCTTAGAACTATAAAATACAGATATTTCAGTAACACCTTACATGGCATACAACACAAACTAGCTTTATACTACATACGATATACACATACTTAGTGAAACAACAAGCACCCTCGCTATTCTACTACTCCTACTATTACCACCACCACCACCACCACCACCACCACCACCACCACCACCACCACCACCACCACCACCACCACCACCACCACCACCACCACCACCACCACCACCACCACCACCACCACCACCACCACCACCACCACCACCACCACCACCACCACCACCACCACCACCACCACCACCACCACCACCACCACCACCACCACCACCACCACCACCACCACCACCACCACCACCACCACCACCACCACCACCACCACCACCACCACCACCACCACCACCACCACCACCACCATTACTACTACTACTACTACTACTACTACTACTACTACTACTACTACTACTACTACTACTACTACTACTACTACTACTACTACTACTACTACTACTACTACTACTACTACTACTACTACTACTACTACTACTATTACCAATATTATTACTAATTGTATCCATGGTGTCGGAGATCATAGTTTATGGAGTGTCATACTGACCAATGTCAGGCGATAAGTCTCTTGCTGATGTTGGTGACTATTACTACTGATGCTATTGGTACTATGAGTACCACCATTACATGAAGGTAATGCCGTTAATTGGGGATTTCTGTATTGTGAGTCAACCCCGGAATTGTTCAATGGTGTTGGAGATCGCAATGTGTGGGTGGTACGTCCGTTGGTAAGATACGTGATGATGATGATAATTAGTACTATTGTTGGTATTGCTACTACTGGTACTACTACTACTACCATTACAAATATCACCTAACATGCCCCTTGATGATGATGACTAACATTACTACGAAACAACTCTACTATTATTACTATACAACCACGCCAATTATAGACAATAGCGATAAACATATTAGAACCTACTCGCCCTGATCAGCGACATCCTTCCCAGAGCAGACAGTTTGATACTTCATGACTGAGACACCCCAACCTCTAGACCTAACAACTTGACCACCTCTTGATCATCAGCGTGTCACTAACCTACTCTCCTCTACAATTTATGTGGTCACTCGACCACTTGACCACCGTTTGACCACCACTTGACCACTACTTGACTACATTTTGATCATCTTCGTGTCACTACACGTACTCTTCCCATCAATTTAAGGGGTAACTTGACCACTTGACCACCCCTTGACCACTACTTGACCACCTCTTGATCATCACTGCATCACAAGACACACTCTCCTCTACAATTTTAGGGTTATTTGACCACTTGACCACCGCTTGACCACCACTTGACCACTACTTGACCACCTCACGATCATCACCGTGTCACTATAGTACTCTCCCCAACAATTTAAGGGGTCATTTAACCACTTGACCACTCCTTGACCACCGCTTGACCACCACTTGACCACTACTTGACCACCTCTTGATCATCACCACATCACTAACTGTACCCTCCCATACAATTTAGGGGGTCATTTAACCACTTGACCACCCCTTGACCACCCCTTGACCACCCCTTGACCACTACTTGACCACCTCACGATCATCACCAACTTACTACACTCACTTTCCCTGACAATTTAAGGGGTCACTCGACCACTTGACCACATCTTGACCACCACTTGACCACACCCTGACCACCACTTGACCACCTCTTGATCATCACCACGTCACTACACGTACTCTCCCCAACAATTTAAGCGGTCATTTAACCACTTGACCACCCCTTGACCACCGCTTGACCACCTCTTGACCACTAATTTACCACCCTTTAATCATCACCATATCATTACAACTACTTTCCCCGACAATTTAAGTGGTCACTCGACCACTTGACCACTGCTTGACCACTGCTTGACCACTAATTTACCACCCTTTAATCATCACCATATCATTACAACTACTTTCCACTAAAATTTTCCTCACTTGACCAGCACTTGACCACTGCTTGACCACTAATTTACCACCCTTTAATCATCACCATATCACTACACCTACTTTCCCCGACAATTTAAGTAGACACTCGACCACTTGACCACATCTTGACCACCACTTGACCACACCCTGACCACCACTTGACCACCTCTTGATCATCACCACGTCACTACACGTACCATCTCATACAATTTAAGGGGTCACTTGACCACCTCTTGACCACTTGACCACCGCTTGACCACCTCTTGACCACCACTTGAGCACGTCATCGCACACCCTTACCTATAATTTAAGGGGTCACTTGACTATGTTTTTTTTTCTTCTTTTTTTTTTCTTCTTCTTTTCTATATATGTTTTATTAAAAATTATTATATACCTTACTTGAGTCGTTTGTTTTTTTTATTTTTAATGTTTTATGTCGTATTTTTTATGTCGTACCTACAATTACTTGCCCACGCACGCCACCTATGATGAGTCACTAGACCACGTCACCTCTGATGAGTCACTTCGCAACGCCTACTTTTTGGAAAAAAAGAGTTATCGCCCTTTGTGGTAGAATATCGATTTATACCACAAAAAAGCACTGGCTTTTGTACCTATATACTACTAATGCTCTGCCCAGCGTTGGGGGATTTCTTTCTTATCGGTGACCAATGTTCCCCCGTCTGCACTGAGGAGGGGAACTATGCCTGGTGATGAAGGACCATAGACCGCTTTCAGTGAGTCGTAGAAGTTTTTCATATCATGTCTGTCAGCAAAGCCCTGAATTTTATCAGCTTTGCTGCTCAGCCAGGAGTCCCGCATGTGCCGAAGTTTCTGCTGCACTACTCTCTGAATGTTCTTGAAAGCATCTTTTTTTTATGTTGACTTTGGGTCATTCAAATGTGCCTTGAGGAGAAGATGTTTCTCGGCCAGCAATTGGTTGATGTCTTCGGAATTTTCATCAAACCAGTCTTTATGCTTTCGGGGGGCTGGACCCAGGATTTCCATAGCAGTGTTGTAAATTGTGTCCTTTAGGGCTCTCCATTATGTTTCTGTATCCTGTTTAGCTTCAGCATTGGGCTTGAGGCGGTCTTCCAGCATATTTTCAAACGACTGCTGCATTTTCTTGCTGTTTAGGCGGGTGACATTTAGCTTTGTTTGTATTTTCGCCCCTTGAGGACGCCGTGGTGGCCTGATGTGGATGTTCATTTTCGAGACAATGAGACGATGGTCTGTCCAACATTCGGCACCACACATGGATTTTGTCACTCGAACGTCTTGTCTGTCACTCCTCCTGACGATGACATAGTCAATGAGGTGCCAGTGTTTCGAGCGAGGGTGCATCCACGATGTCCTATTTCTCATGGGGAGACGGAAAATTGTGTTCGTAATCAGGAGATCATGTTCGGCACATGTCTGAAGGAGGCGGAGTCCATTGCTGTTACAATTTCCGACTCCATGCTTTCCAATGCCACTCCAAGAGGTGGTGTCCGTGCCTACTCTGGCATTGAAATCCCCAAGGAGTATAAGTTTGTCTCCTTTGGGAACAGATGTTAATACATTTTGCAGGTCCTCATAGACCTTGTTCTTGACATCATCTTCGTTGGTCATAGTTGGTGCGTAGACACTCACAATGGTTGCGTGCTTCCTTCCATTCAGCAGAGGCAACTTCATGGTCATGAGCCTGTCGTTTATAGCCTTTGGAAATCCAGCTAATTTGCCGACCAGGGCCGACTTAATGGCAAATCCCACACCGGATTGGCGTCTTTCCTCGCTTTTCCTTCCACTCCAGAAAAATGTGTAGCCAGCACCAATTTCACAGATTTGGCCTTCTTCTGCAAGTCGTGTCTCGCTCAAGGCTGCAATGTCGATGTTGTACCTGCCCAGCTCTCTCCCAATCAGTGCTGTTCGTCTCTCTGGACCCGACGCGCCGTCTCTGTCAAGTAGGGTGCGTACATTCCAAGTTCCAATTGTTAAGGGAATATGGTTTACTCTTTTAGCTTTGCTTGTTTTATCTTTCTTTGTATGTCGACCGCAGTTAAGGGTACCCACCAACCGCGGCTAGCTGGGTAGGTAGTGATGGAGCAGACAATGTTTAGGGCACCTTTTCTAGCCCCTTCCTCATGCTATGGAGGTGAGCAGTGTGTTCCTATAGAGGGCTGCTCAGTCGCTCAGGGGGCTGCCGAATCCCACTGCTGCTCCGGTCAGTAGAAGACGACCATATGGCCTGAGCCGCCTGTGTGCAGGTCTGCGACTACGGCTGCCAGCGTACCCACGCCTGCCGCTTTGCCGCTCGCCCATCGTCACAGGGCTTGAAGGTGATATGTAACATTGGATGAAGAATGACTTGCGCGATGACTTGGATTAAAGTGAGGAAGAGTTGCGCAATTCGTCGACCTCACTCTCTCGCCTGAGTCCATCTGAGTCCAGTGGCAAGACAAGTCGAGACGATTGGAGACGAATACAGGTGCAGTGGATGACCAGGGCGCTCTACGTGCCTTGCCGTGCTCATTACGTTCCACAACGCTTTGCAGGTAAACGCCGTCTTGCCCGTTGAATCAGGAATGATTTCTTCCGCGCAGTCTGCCGAATCCTGTCTTCACATGCTGGGTAGGCATACCCTAGTTTACCTCTTGGTTTGACACCAAATCGGGTACCCATGCCTGGTTTAGCTAGCCTCTCACAGCTGTTGCCCGGGGGGGGGGGGGTGGCCGCTGTCGCATGCTGACAGCTACTAGGAGCCACAGGCACGAGCTGGGTGTCAGACTTGGACCAGCTCTTAGTACATACTGGGAGCTCTTAGTACATATTGTGAGCTCTTAGTACATACTGGGAGCTCTTAGTACATATTGTGAGCTCTTAGTACATATTGTGAGCTCTTAGTACATACTGGGAGCTATTAGCACACACTGGGGGATTTTAGTACACACTGGGAGCTCTTAGTACATACTGGGAGCTCTTAGTACATACTGGGAACTATTAGTACATATTGGGAGCTCTTAGTACATATTGGGAGCTCTTAGTACATATTGTGAGTTTTTAGTAAATGCTGGAAGCTCTTAGTACATACTGGGAGCTCTTAGTACATAATGGGAGCTCTTAGTACATACTGTGAGCTCTTAGTACATACTGAGAGCTCTTAGTACATACTGTGAGCTCTTAGTACATATTGGAAGCTCTTAGTACATACTGGGAGCTCTTAGTACATATTGGGAGCTCTTAGTACATACTGTGAGCTCTTATTACATACTGGGAGCTCTTAGTACATACTGGGAGCTCTTAGTACATATTGGGAGCTCTTAGTACATACTGGGAGCTCTTAGTACATACTAGGAGATCTTAGTACATACTAGGAGCTCTTAGTACATACTAGGAGCTCTTAGTACATATTGGGAGCTCTTAGTACATATTGGGAGCTCTTAGTGCATACTGGGAGCTATTAGTACATACTGGGAGCTCTTAGTACATACTGTGAGCTCTTAGTACATATTGGGAGCTGCTGCTGTGTTTTACTTGATGAGAGATGACTCGGTGTATCATGTTGCTTTTTAATTTACAAAGGATAATTCAGTGTTCTTTACTTGATGAGTGATGATTCTGCCTTGCTGCCACATGACCACTAGTTCGGCAGGCAAGTGTGCTAGCCTCTGCAATATTGCAGCTCCCACGTCCATAACACAACAATGATAATCAAAATGATATGTACCTGTGATGCACGCACATGAGAATGCTCATTTTTATCCCTCATCTATCACTATCATTTTAACTGTCATTTACTGCCTATATGGTACTTTGCGGTGTAGGGCAGGAGGGTCTTTGAGCCTGAGGAATTAAGGCCGCCTGGCTAGTGCAGTCGCCGCGAACTGTGCAGGTTATAGTTTTTTTGTGTGCCTCAGACAGAAAAAAAATTTACACCTTACCTAGGATTCAAACCCAGGTCTCCCAAAGGAGAATCCGGCATTCGATTATTATTCGTAATTCCAGGAGTATAGATCCGTATATAATGGGGGACTTCCTTTTATTTTTGGATTGCAGAGCGCTCCCCACTTGCCAGCCCCATTCTTTATCCTAAACACCTCAGCCTTGTCGTCTCCTATAATAATGTGCACCAGTTTTTTAACTCCTTGAGGAGCAATTGTGACAGTTAGCCAGTGGTTGGTCAGCCTGTCTCTTTCTTTCTCCAGGTGCTCTAGTGATATGTCTATTCCTAGGTTTGGTAGAGAAAACATTTTGCCGTGCAACTTTTCATACACGACTTTCTGAGCCTCTACTGACAGGTGAAAATACCACCTAGTGGGAACCTCGAACCTATGCAGGTCGACGATTCCCCCAAAAGGTACACCTCCTGGACCAGTTAGGGCACTCATGATTAGTGCAGGTGTTGCTTTAGCAGCGGCCCCTGGACCAGTGATGGAACACACTATCGTTCCCGGCTGATGAAGTTGCTGAAATTCATAGTCGTTTGTCGGGACCGCGAATTCAGTGATATTTGAATACAAAACAATGTTTTCCCGTAGTGAATTTGAATAACGAAGACACAAACAATAGATTGCACGATTTATTGCCTGGCATATTTCGCCGCATCTCGTCAGGTACATACTGCAGAAATCACACAACTTACGTGAAATTAACTAGATAAATCCTTCAAGTTGAAATATACACAATTTCGCACAGTAATGTCGATTGTCTACCACGGTAATTTTAAGCTGACTAACATGTCTTTCTGTTTACACAATTCTGGCTTGCGTTGATTGATCATAATTGCTTCTGCAAACTTTAACAAGCGAGTATTTTGTGTCTTAAACAACACGCGAAATGCAGTGTCTCTGGACACAACATGTTTAGAACACAAAATACTCGCTTGTTAAAATTTGCAGAAGCAATTATGATCAATCAACGCAAGCCAGAATTGTGTAAACAGAAAGACATGTTAGTCAGCTTAAAATTACCGTGGTAGACAATCGACATTACTGTGCGAAATTGTGTATATTTCAACTTGAAGGATTTATCTAGTTAATTTCACGTAAGTTGTGTGATTTCTGCAGTATGTACCTGACGAGATGCAGCGAAATATGCCAGGCAATAAATCGTGCAATCTATTGTTTTGTGTCTTCGTTATTCATATTTGACTACATCTTGAAATTTGCTGTTTCCGGTAATAATCCCAGAGAAATATCCAGAATATCAAATCCAAAGAATATAACCACAAACTCCGATGTAAATGAAAGTAAATGTTCACGTTAAAATTTGTTAAAGCAACTTTGGCCTTTCCAAGCCAGTCAATTTTGTTTTTGTTTTTTTTTGTTGCAAAGAATCTTTCATTAACGTTTATTCATAGAACAATGCTACAAGATTATAGTCTGAAGGTGATACAAGATTATAGTGGTGAGTGTCGGGGCTCATAGACTAATGAGCGTTTAATTTTAACTTTTTTTCCCCCTTGATCATCGTGTTCCATTTTAAATCGAGAAACTTTAGTCGTCTTAACTAACATCAGTATACGATTAGAAGACGACATTATGCCACCAAAAGACATCATCAAATGGGCCAAGAAGGTCGGCAAGGCCAAGACATTGAAGACGGGAGAAAAGAAACAGAGGAGGAGGAGACAGGAAAGCTATGAAATAGGGTCTTCATGGCTTCCACCATCTGGCAGCTCTTCATCGAGTTCAGGGTCATATTTTTCCCTTGACCCCAGTACAGTTACACATGGTCCTGGATCATCAGATATAACAGGGACTGGTAATACTTAAGCGACAGGCACAATAAATAAAAGATTTAATATTTTTTACACATGCATATGTGGCTGCAAATCTATTCATCCAAACAGATCCATGTTGGCTGTGGAGAATGATTTACACGTTGTGAAGAGAAACCAGAGTCAAATAATAGTAATAACGACATGTTATGAAGCATATAATTAAATTGTGAAATGTAAAGTAGATTAGAAAATTTTGAAGTTAAAAATATAATGAGAAATTATCATTTACTCTTAAGTATTTCTTAAATCTTATGGCTAGTCTTAATAAAATTGTCTTTTTCTTTTTAAAATCATTAATGTTGAATTAATTAACTGCGTATGTGATGTTTCCTTAATAAAGAATAAAATATAATTTTTATATTCAAATAACGTCCCTTTAATAATATTATGTTGTTATGTCCCTAGCAGAATTTTATTTTGGTTTTGCTTTCCTTGGCCAGCTCCTTGGAGAAGGTTTTACGGACGCAGTTCGAGATCTCGTTTACCCATTATCAACATGTTATGCGGGATTTTTTATATTGATATTAGGGGGGGGGGGTGGGGGGGGGCCTCTGCTACAGTGCAGTGATGTGTGTAAGTAGGACATGATTGATGCAGGCATTTATATTGCACCTTGGGAGCATGATGCCGCTAATTATGTTGCATGCAGGGTAAAGATCATAAAAAGAATAAAGACAAAGGAGAAAATGATTGCAGATAGGTCACATACTGAGCGTGTGAGACGCTGAGAGCTCTTAGTACATACTGGGAGCTCTTAGTACATACTGGGAGCTCTTAGTACATACTGGGAGCTCTTAGTACATACTGGGAGCTCTTAGTACATACTGGGAGCTCTTAGTACATACTGGGAACAGTTAGTACATACTGGGAGCTCTAAGTACATACTGGGAGCTCTTAGTACATACTAGGAGCTCTTAGTACATACTGTGAGCTCTTAGTACATACTGGGAACAGTTAGTACATACTGGGAACTCTTAGTACATATTGGGAGCTCTTAGTACATACTGGGAGCTCTTAGTACATACTGGGAGCTCTTAGTACATACTGGGAGCTCTTAGTACATATTGGGAGCTCTAAGTAAATATTGGGAGCTTTTAGTACATATTGTGAGCTCTTAGTATATCTTAGTACATACTGGGAGCTCTTAGTACATACTGGGAGCTGTTAGTACATACTGGGAACAGTTAGTACATACTGGGAGCTCTTAGTACATACTGGGAGCTCTTAGTACATACTAGGAGCTTTTAGTACATACTGTGAGCTCTTAGTACATACTGGGAACAGATAGTACATACTGTGAGCTCTTAGTACATATTGTGAGCTCTTAGTACATACTGTGAGCTCTTAGTACATACTGGGACCCCTTAGTACATACTGGGAACAGTTAGTACATACTGGGAGCTCTTAGTACATACTGGGAGCTCTTAGTACATATTGGGAGCTCTTAGTAAATATTGGGAGCTTTTAGTACATATTGTGAGCTCTTAGTATATCTTAGTACATACTGGGAGCTCTTAGTACATACTGGGAACAATTAGTACATACTGGGAGCTCTTAGTACATACTGGGAGCTCTTAGTACATACTAGGAGCTCTTAGTACATACTGTGAGCTCTTAGTACATACTGGGAACAGTTAGTACATACTGGGAGCTCTTAGTACATATTGGGAGCTCTTAGTACATACTGGGAGCTCTTAGTACATATTGGGAGCGGCTGCTGTGTTTTACTTGATGAGAGATGACTCGGTGTATCATGTTGCTTTTTAATTTACAAAGGATAATTCAGTGTTCTTTACTTGATGAGTAATGATTCTGCCTTGCTGCCACATGACCACTAGTTCGGCAGGCAAGTGTGCTAGCCTCTGCAATATTGCAGCTCCCACGTCCATAACACAACAATGATAATCAAAATGAAATGTACCTGTGATGCACGAACATGAGAATGTTCATTTTTATCCCTTAACTGTCACTATCATTTTAACTGTCATTTACTGCCTATATGGTACTTTGCGGTGTAGGGCGGGAGGGTCTTTGAGCCTGAGGAATTAAGGCCGCCTGGCTAGTGCAGTCGCCGCGAACTGTGGAAGTTATGGTTTTTTGTGTGTGCCCCAGACAGAAAAATAATTTACACCTTACCGAGGATTCGAACCCGGGTCTCCCAAAGGAGAATCCGGCATTCGATTATTGTTCGTAATTCCAGGAGTATAGATCCGAATATAATGGGGGATTTCCTTTTTTTGGATTGCAGAGCGCTCCCCACTTGCCAGCCCCATTCTTTATCCTAAACACCTCAGCCTTGTCGTCTCCTATAATAATGTGCACCAGTTTTTTAACTCCTTGAGGAGCAATTGTGACAGGCAGCCAGTGGATGGTCAGCCTGTCTCTTTCTTTCTCCAGGTGCTCTAGTGATATGTCTATTCCTAGGTTTGGTAGAGAAAACTTTTTGCCGTGCAACTTTTCATACACGACTTTCTGAGCCTCTGCTGACAGGTGAAAGTACCACCTAGTGGGAACCTCGAACCTATGCAGGTCGACGATTCCCCCAAAAGGTACACCTCCTGGACCACTTAGGGCACTCATGATTAGTGCGGGTGTTGCTTTAGCAGCGGCCCCTGGACCAGTGATGGAACACACTATCGTTCCCGGCTGATGAAGTTGCTGAAATTCATAGTCGTTTGTCGGGACCGCGAATTCAGTGATATTTGAATACATCTTGAAATTTGCTGTTTCCGGTAATAATCCCAGAGAAATATCCAGAATATCAAATCCAAAGAATATAACCACAAACTCCGATGTAAATGAAAGTAAATTTTCACGTTAAATTTTGTTAAAGCAACTTTGGCCTTTCCAAGCCAGTCAATTTTTTTTTTTTTGCAAAGAATCTTTTATTAACGTTTATTCATATAACAATGCTACAAGATTATAGTCTGATGGTGATACAAGATTATAGTGGTGAGTGTCGGGGCTCATAGACTAATGAGCGTTTAATTTTAACTTTTTTCTCCTTGATCATCGTGTTCCATTTTTAATCGAGAAACTTTAGTCGTCTTAACTAACATCAGTATACGATTAGAAGACGACATTATGCCACCAAAAGACATCATCAGATGGGCCAAGCAGGCCGGCAAGGCCAAGACATTGAAGACGGGAGAAAAGAAACAGAGGAGGAAGAGACAGGAAAGCTAATAACGACATGTTATGAAGCATTATATATAATTAAATTGTGAAATGTAAAGTAGATTAGAAAATTTTGAAGTTAAAAATATAATGAGAAATTATCATTTACTCTTAAGTATTTCTTAAATCTTATGGCTAGTCTTAATAAAATTGTCTTTTTCTATTTAAAATCATTAATGTTGAATAAATTAACTGCGTATGTGATGTTTCCTTAATAAAGAATAAAATATAATTTTTATATTCGAATAACGTCCCTTTAATAATATTATGTTGTTATGTCCCTAGCACAAATTTATTTTGGTTTTGCTTTCCTTGGCCAGCTCCTTGGAGAAGGTTTTATGGACGCAGTTCGAGATCTCGTTTACCCACGTTCAACACACAACACATCTCTGAAACATGTTAAATAATTCAAATATATTGGAAGTATGATCACAGGTATGATCACCGATCTCCGTGGCCAAAGTCTTGCGAACGCGTTTCGTGAGCCGCTTAGCAGGCTTTCGAAAAGCAGCCGCGACAGATTTGTGCCGCAGACCGTGTCGCGTTGTGTTATAACGTGTTGGTATGGGAGCCAGTCGTTCAGAAAGCAATGGCAAACTACTGAACGCAACATTTGCCTAGTACATCAACATCAGCTGAAACATTCTGGTGTTGACTGCAACGTCCTGCAAGGGATATGCAAAACCTCCCCCCCCCCCCAAAAAAAAAAAAAAAATGACCACAGAGGATGATAGAACAGACAGAGAAATGAAAATCAGATGTCAAAAAGCAAGTGTGCTTCCTATTAAACTATCACTCATACTGAAACATCCAAATACACCTATGTTCGCAAAACGACAAATAATAAAGGGAAAGTTTATTCCGATTCGCAACCAAGTTGCGAATAAACGAAGTCCCTATTCGCAACCAAGATTGTGATCGAAGTCTCTATTCGCAACCAAGAGTAGATACAAACATTATGGAGTGAGTACACATCTAACAAACCAATGTAGAAGCTTATACAATTAAGCAGCCATGTGCGGGGAATGCCCAAATCTGCCCCTGCCTGAAGTCTGAGTGGGTTTACCTGATGTTGAGTTGAGTTGAGTTTAGTTTAGTCGATGGATCAACATCACGGCACACGGGTGCAACCCATAAGTGCTCCGTTCTCCTCCTAATTCAAACCTGAGTCTGGAGAAACTCAGCTCAGTGCACGAACTCCATAGCACCGTTGAGGGTCCTGAAATACTTTGGGTAGATTTTTAAACTAGAAATTTTGCCCGGACAGCGCCGTTAGACTACTCTTTTTCGATTTCCAACTGCCAAGGGATTTTTTACGTGCGCAACAATACACACGGGCGTCCGATCTCACTACCCAGAGACCAGGGGAAATTTATTATAAGTCCTCGAGAAAAAATCCCGGCATCGCCGGGGCTTGAACCCGGGACCTCCAGCACTCAAGGCGGACACCATACCTCGAGACCACGCAGCACCCTACCTGATGTTGAGGGACAATGGTAATATGAAAAATAATCCACATGCAAATATCAGTCCAGTGAACTCTCCAGTAGTGGCAGCTATTAGTAGTAGTAGCACGTATATTGGCTACGCTTGCGTTCAAAGCGAACGAACAAACAACAACAAGGCGGCTGCTTCCAAATCGCCGCAGCTAGGTTTCGAACACGGTATGCAGAATTACGAAATGCATTCATAACCACTTCACTACAGACCCGGCGACGATTCATGTTTGTTTCAGAAAGTACAGTTAGTTGGATGTCTTTCACAGGACATCAAAATCAACCACGGCATTTATTCCAGTTGTTGTTGTCTTCCACTTATGCCGTTAGGCGCCGTGGAGAAGGTTCATTGAAGCTCCAGCGCCTGTGACTAGCGTCTTTACTCCAGTTTCCTACAGGTTTACCGGATAATTACTATCAATTACCAATAAGTTAGCTATTTTTGTCAAAATGCCGAATAACTGTCTTTGTACATAGTTATCTTGTCGCTTTCCCTTAATTAATTTCTGAAAAACGAAGAAGAAAAAAAATTCGCCGGCGGGGAATCAAACAGGTAGGCCCTATCTACGGCTGCAAGCTGAAATACTTACCGTCATGCTACTGGGGCCACGATGAAAGATTAACACAAATTATAATATAGTCAAACACATGTTCCGATGGCGTCACGTATGTCACGTGACTAGCCTTTGGTTGCGAATAGAGACTTCGTTTATTCGCAACCAAGACACTTCGTTATCCTAAATTGCACTTACGTAAAATCAACACCTAGGAGCGCATCAAACAACTATCCGAGATTGAATAAAAAATAATGTTACCGACAGACACTTTCTGCCACATCTATTGAAAGACAGAAGATCAAATGGGTTGAGTTTGACCATCTCCATCTCGTTAGAAAGAAACTTCAACACCATCATCTACCAGCAAAATGGCCCAACATCGAAGATAATCTGCTACGAGAGCAAGAGACCCCTTGGGGAGAAGAAGAAGAAAGCGTAGAAAGTGATGGTGTTGGGTGTATTGGTGGTGGGGTGAACGACAAAGACGAAGTTCTGAGCAAATACCATCATTACACTCCTGGCACTTCAATGGGTGCTCAGATATCCTGGTAAATTCATCAAAACTCAGCGACCAACTACCAATTAAACAACGAGCTTTCTGGCCCATTAGTCATTAGTTGTGCTGCTCTTTCCTGGCATATATATATATATATATATATATATATATATATATATATATATATATATATATATATATATATATATATATATATATATATATATATATATATATAACACACACACATTTTCATGTAGTGTTTTTCATGTAGTTGTATCAGAGTGTGTTTGTTGCTTCTTCGTGTTCTTCTTCTTTATCATCTTCTTCTTCTACTTTTCTTATTCGTCTTCATCAACTTCTACTTCTCCGTCTTCTTGTTCTCCTTTCCCCCTCTCCTTCGCCTCCTTCCTCTTCTTCTTTGTTCATCCAGAGTGTTTGTTGTTTCTCTGCTGTCGAAGGCTTTGGCCGCAACCTCCACGTTGTTGACATTTCATTCAATACCAAATGATACCAGGCTGATATCATTTGTCATATGGCTACTCAGACCAAGTCCGAATGAATAGGGAGGTCATGGGACGATATCGCTCCCCACCAAGATCAAACTGGTGATTCGAAGGCAACCCAAGACGGGGAAATAGAAGGAACACCAGGAGAGACAACAACTGGTAAAGCTCCCTGAAGGAAACAGCACCATTTGACGCTGTGGGTACACAATTACTCCAGGCATCAACAAGCTCGCGACTCTGGCCAGACATGAAAAACCTAACAAGAATAGAATGAACACAATTAACTCATCAGAAGCTGACAACAAGCAGCCCAATGTACGAAAGACAAACTACAAGCTACACCATAAATACCCCAATTATAGCCACGTCGAAAACTCGAAGGCTGAAAGGGGGTATTCGTACCAAAGATTGGATTTGTCATATTCAAAAAGTACGTATTGTACTTCAGGGCTCCAGTGGCACAATGGATAGCGCGCCTTACTTATAAACAGTACCTTCCCCGTGTGTAACACGGGATAAGAAATGCGTAGGTTGTGAGTTCGATCCTCACCTGGAAGATGTTGTTGTGGGATATTTTAAAATTTATTTTAATTAATAATTTATTTTTAATTCTTTTTTGTTCGCTCGCTTTTGAACTCGAACATAGTCCTTGTGGACTGAATTTTTGCTGTGTCACTCGCCATCAGGCGAACTGAACCCGCTCTGACCTTTGAGATACTTATAATTTACTCCACATAACAAACAAACAGGTGCTTGAAAGAGC